>JAOTRR010000001.1:7272841-7293257 GCA_028570945.1 Gogo arcuatus
ATCTATCTGTCTGTCTGTCTGTCTGTCTGTCTGTCTGTCTGTCTGTCTGTCAATGCAGCCTCCATCCATCTATCTATCTGAGCTAGAGTCTATTTATCTGTTCCGTCCGTCCGTCCGTCTGTCTGTCTGTCTATCTATTTGTCTGAGCTGGTCTCTATTTATCTGTCGATACAGCCATCCATACATTTATTTATCATGTCTGTCTATCTATCTGAGCTGGAGTCTATTGTCCTATCCATCTATCTGTCTATCTATCTACTGTATCCATCCATCCATCCATCTGATCAGTCCTATCCATGCATCCATCTAAGCTGTAGTGTATTATTCATTCAGCCATCCCTCCATCCATTAATCATAATCATATTCATAAAACTGCATGTCCATCTGTCAATCCATCACCCATCTATCTATCCGTCTGTCTATCTATTTTTGTACTTTGTTTGATTTTTACAGAACTTTGATGCTCTATTCTGTTATTCTGTAAAATCTGAGCAGTCTCACAACTTCTTTGACCTTTCACATTCCATCAGGGTCTGTCCATCAGTCAGGGAGAACCGAGAACTCCTTCACCCTCTGCTTGTGTTTTGGTGTGACTCCAGCTGTAGTCTGGTGCTTATTAATGTAGAGACTGAACACACAGGCGTACAAACTCTGCCTGAACTCGAGTGGGGGAGAGCAGATCTTTCTCCTGAACGCAAAATGTATTTTGTTGAATCTACTGCACTGAAATGACTTTTCACTATTCATTCAGCCACTTCTAAGGTTATGCAAGTGACACGGTTTTACAAATTCTGCTTTTTTATTCATACTTTTATTACAGTGCACTTGCACCCTTTGACTGCACCGTATCAAATTAAGAGTTGCATTAATTAACATTCGTAAAATAGTCTAGCAGAGCCAAAGCTATGCACTATGATGACCTATGTTTTGAATAAATCTGACTGAATAACTCAATATGTAAGGGATAAAACACTTGGGGGTGTGTTGTTATCGGAAAATAATCAACAATGGAGTGGTGTTATGTGGGTCGATGCAAAGCAAAGTTACTGGTACCATGCTGAAGTTGATTATCTTCCTGTAACAGCATGTCCTAAAAGGTTTTAATCCTCTTAAACCACAGATATTTACATACAGCTGTGATTTTCTATTCATTAAAGAATGACAAATCTTATTTTTTATCCCATTATAGTAACATTTAATGGTGCAGAATGTCTGTGAAAACTCCTGACACTGGAGACTCCTTCCAAAAATGTGAAATCAACATCTCCTTACAGAAAACGTCACTATATTATTACCTCCGCCAGCTTTGTTGGAGGAGGTTATGTTTTTGCCTCCATTTGGTTGTTTTTCCCAACGTAACTCAAAAAGTAGTGAACGGATTTTGATGAAATTTTGAGGAAATGTAGGCCATGGGCCAAGGAACAATTGATTAGATTTTGATACAAATCCAAATATGTGGCTTGGCGGAGGTATGCACTCTACCGAATGTCCTTCTAGTTGAATATTTGTTGAATAAATATTTTATAAATTTGATGGAGTATTCAGGCATACATGAACGAGTTGTTACTATAGAAACAATGACTACATTTACATGCACAAAATATTCTGGTTTTTGCCCTTATTCCTAAAAAGACAATATTGCTACTCAGCTGTTTACATGGCTAATGAAAATGAATATTCCACTAATATTCCCGTTTACATGCAGCCGTGCTTACTCCGATTAACATAAAACGCCCCTGTAAATAGGCAAGAGGCCGTGTGTTGCAAACTCCTGTAAAAACCCTGCACTGTATACATGTCTAAAGAATGCTCCTAAAACCTAAATAATATCGGCAGATGTCTTCATCGGAAAATGCTGAATTTGGAATAAGGCCAAACAGAATATGCTGTTTACATGATCCGTACCAAATCCCATATTCAGGATATTGTCATATTTGGGATAATAGTGGAATATTATTGTACATGTAAATGTACTGAGTGACGTCCTCGAGTGATTGCATACTACGTCAAAGATGCTGTTATTGAAAACTAATCAACACCTTCAGACCAATCAGATTCGAGAATTCAAGCACTGTATATACACGCAGCTATTAATACACACTTTTTTAGCTGGAGATTTCCTCGAACCTTTTTATTATGAGTTCTCTAAAGACCCCGAAACAAATGGCTCTAGCTAGTGTTCTTTAAACATAAAATCATTTTCTCACATCATCTTGTGGATAATTGCTCTAGTCAGAGGAACAATGAGAATGCACAGCTGTGTCATATTCAATATTACTGCTATAGTGCTCCAGAAATATCTATCATTTTTCATTATGGACTTTCAGTGATATTATTAAAGCTATGATGTGGCACGAAAAGAGGGAATTACTGAAGCAACTGCAGGATTAGCTGCAAGTTTCAACAGCAATCGTACTGTATTTATGTCGCCTTTGTGCAGAATGCAAGTTCTAAGCTGATTGTTTTGTTCCCCATAACTATGTGAGCATCATGTGAACAAAAGTCTGTTACACTGAATTGTGAAACAACTTGCTAATCTGAACAAACCTTGGCATCAATATAAGAACACATTTTTTTTAAAAGATTATTATTTAAATAAAAATACAGACAGCTCTGAGATGATAAAGAAGGATGATCACTGTGTAGTCCTGTCATTAAAAAAAAAGCACTTTATTCATTCCATAGTGCCTCTCTGTAATGGTCACATTTATAAAGAGAATAGAAGTACAATATGTTCGCAGTTTGCTTACGCAACCCTGCAACTTACTTGCATTTTTTAAAGTAATTACTTTAACTTAACTCGAATTACTAATTTTGTCATAGTGACCATTCATATAGCACTCTATCATTTTAGATTTTCAGAACGGTAGCAAAAAAAGGTGCTAATAACTTACCCCGTCTCCAGAGTCCAGAGAGTTTGGCCTCCTGTTGGATCGTGGTGCAGCAGAGAGAGGTTTCACGAGGAACAGAGAGAGAGAGAGAGAGAGAGAGAGAGAGAGAGAGAAAGAAGGGGGGGGGGGAATAGGAGATTGTGCTCTGATGAAAATCATATGCCTTTGTGCTTTTCTTTTTTTCCCCAACATGGAAGTGCTCTAGGCTCAAAGGGAAGCCGTGAGCTCATACGCTCATACTCACATGCTGCCGATTTAAGTAAACAGCTCTGATTTAATCACTGATGGATAATAAACAACTCCAGCTTTCCACAAAATAAAGATGACTCATTTATTCATTAGAGGTGTAATATGAATGCTGTTGAATTCTTCATTCTGATTGGTCAAATGCTGTTGATTAATTATCTATACTGTATATTAGCATTTCCAGAGTTATAGCTTACACAAAGACTGGCGTATGACGTAATCTTAGACAAATAACAAACAGATGAAAATGTGTTTTAATTTAACAAAGAAAAGCCCATCATCGTTGACATGGTGACGTTTTCTGTAAAGAGAATATTTACTTAACATTCATGGAAGGAGTCTCCAGTGTCAGTGATTTATAGGAAAGTCTTTAGAACAGTTTTTTTTTAAATCTTTCTAACTTTAAGAGAAGAATAAAAAGAGGCTGGTGATGGAGCTGCTATAACAAGGGTTAACAGGAACCATCTTGTTTTGCGGCGTATTGAAGTAACGCGAATCATTATCTCAGTCGGACAGATTCTGTGTATAACATGGCAAAATTCTTGGAACGAAGAAATTGAGGATCAGATGCTTTCGCTTTCCGATCTAGGTCAGCTAGCAGTGTGAAATCAGAGTACACAGAACAAAAGTCTAATTAGCGGAGAGCAGCATTGCTTTGGGAAACGTGTCTCCTGCTGGCTTGGCACTGAGGACGAGGAGCAGCTGGAGTTCATTAGAGCAGAAAAAAAGCTTTTTTACTTACAACATGTGATCGGATTCCTAGCTGCAGGTACTTTTCCCACGGACCTCTCAACACAAAAAAAAACATGAAATGGCACTTTTTTAAAATCACCATTTTCATATTTATCATAGATGATGCTCATGCTGACACTACAGAGGAAAGAACACTTAGAAAAGTCTTTATTCTGAGAGCGTGTACTGGTTAAAACATTTTTACATTAGCATATCACTCAGATTTTCACAGAGGATTCCTGTTTTACTTCATGGATCTGAGTTTCTGTAAGAGTAAGACATTACGAGTGTTGTAGTTTCTAGTTCTGAACGAATCTTGTCTTGTTGTCTTGCGTCTTGTTTCAGAGATCCGTGGCTTAACAGGATGTAAAAAATAATTAGGATTGCAAACCACTTCCTAGCGTCACGGTTTAACAGTAAACTTGGAGGTCAATCGGAAAGCACAGATCTCCGCCAAGGACAACAGTCGACTCTTCTATGATATGCAAATCTGCAACAGGAAGCACTTTATATGTCTGGATAGATTTCCAAAACTATTAGAATTATGTGACTACATGTGTATAACAGAGGATTACTGGTACACATGAAATACGTCATATTTCTACACTGGCTATGTTTTAAACTTTACTGCCATCTACTGGATTTTAAGATCTATGGCATTGCTGAGCACAGACTTCCGCTAAGGCCAAATGCCATATCGCACAATGTTAGCGAAAGGGAAAATAGATTCGTGGATCCGCCCCGTGACTCAGATCCGCTCCAAAATTTAATGGGTTCTTCCTTGGCCCATGCTCCACCCTTCCACCAAGTTTCATGGAAATCAGATACATATGTTTTGCGTAATCCTGCTTAAAGTCAGACAAAAAAGCAAACAAACCGCACCAGAAACAACCTCCTTGGCAGAGGTAAAAGAAAGAAAAAAAAAGATGTGGTATTTTTTTGGTATTTTGTTTGGATTATAAACCAGCACCATGAAAAGGTTTTGTCCTTTTACTTATTTGATAGGCAATTCTTAAGGCGGACGTTAGTTGTACTATAAACAGCAGTCTCATAGTTTTGACCAATGATGTTTTATTATTCAGTCCCTCTACCAATCAGAAGTCTGAGTTTTGTATGTGTTATCACCTATCTGTGCTAAAAAATGATCTAAAACACCACAGATCTATTTGAAGCGAGGGCATTTTTATTTGCTACCTGCCCTCTTATGCATACATGAGCTCACAGATGCCTGTGATTGGCTAGTGTCCATGTGTAAGTATGCCCCTCCCACCCTGAGAGCATGGCCAGTTTTGCTTCCTTAATAATTTGCAAGACCTTTGATTGCAGTAGTTTATAAGAATCTGCACACGTCCCGAGTGTCCTAGTCTGCTGATTTAGAGTGTGATGATAGCCTCGCCGGTGCACTGATTCCTGGCTCGATGTACCGGAGGCTCCTGGAGGTGATGAGAAGTAGGAGAAAGAGCAGATGTTTTATTTGTGCTCGTCAGAGCTGAAGTATTTTACAGTGTGTGTGACGTGTGAGAGCTGGCATCGTCCCACGAAACACAACTAGAACAATCAGCCCAGCTCCAGGGCATAAATCACACATCCACACACACACCATATAAAAGCATCACTGCTTGAGTGTGTAATATCAGTTCTTGTTGTTTTCTTCATCTTTCTACACACACATGTAAGCTTTTAGGTGGATGGCTCCTAAACGGTCACAATTTACACCCTTGTTTTGCTTCATCGATGTTAAGCGTGATCATCTAGACATTTCCTGATGTTTAATTATGAGCCGTTTTATTTCCCTTGTCGTTACAGTGTAGTGTGACGTGTGGTTCTGGCCAGAGGAGTCGCACTGTGGTGTGTGTGAATCATAACGGGGACGAGATCCACGACTCACACTGTTCAGCAGAAAAGACACCAAACCACGGCGAGTCATGTAACACTCAACCCTGCGAGTTCATCTGGATCACAGGGAACTGGGAGGAGGTAAAAAAAAAAGGGTCATTAGAGTTAGGCAACACTGAGGCCTAACTAATAGCCAATGATGATAAAAAAAATCCAGTGACAGTGTAGTGTATCTACTGAAGTGTAGCACTGATGTTGTTTTTTTTATTTCCTCTGTTTTCCTTCTCAGTGTTCTGTCACCTGTGGTCTGGGCTACCAGAGGAGGCGGGTCTTCTGTAGCGAAATGCATTCTGGGAATGAGAATTACGAATACAGCCACCAGGGGTCATCCAACTGCCCGGGGACACCTCCTGAGAGCTACCAAGCGTGCAGACTCCCTGCGTGCCCTTCAAGTCATGTGTACAGCTGGAGAGTGGGCATCTGGGGACCTGTGAGTGCTTTTACTTCTTAATAATACCCATAGATAATGCATGGGTCACAACTCAGATGCATCACAACTCCTGCACAGGTGATGCATATTACTGAAGAAAAAATCCTCTCAGAATTTGATCAAGAATTGATCATGTATTGAATATTTTCCCTATTGCTTTATTTGAGTTGGAACAAATGTTTCCATGTTGAAATGTTTATGTAATAGCTGATGAAATAAAAACGTCTTCGCAGATTTTAGATCCTACTGTAGCCCTTAATTATAATTTACTATTTCATATTATTTATAGACTGTTTCGTGTGTGTGTGTGTGTGTGTGTGTGTGGACAGTGTTCAGTGAGCTGTGCTGATGGCTGGATGGAGCGCATGGTGCAGTGTTATTCAGAAGAAGGGGAGCTCAGTGATGAGTGTGACTCCAGCTTGAAGCCAGAGAGTCGGAGGTCCTGCACTAACCCAGACTGTGAGTGGAAATCACACTCACACTGTATATATTTATCCATCCATCCATTCTCTATATCTGTTACGGGTCATGGGTGAGCGGGCGAGAGGCGGGGTACACTCTGGACAGGCTGGCAGTCTATCGCAGGGCTAACACAGAGAAACACACAGCCATTCACACTCACATTCACACCTATGGGTAATTTAGAGTAGCCAGTTGACTTAATCTGCATGTTTTAGCATTGGCTCGGATTATAGTCATCTGTATTAGAAACTCTGTGTAAGTAAAAATACTGTACTATGTAAGTACAGTACTGACCAAGCATCTATCTCTCTCTCTCTCTCTCTCTCTCTCTCTCGCTCTCTCTCTCTCTCTCAGGTGAATTGCCGTTTAGTTGCAGGGATGTGCAGATGCAGAATGGTGTTGTATCTGATGGAGAGCAGCTTCTCAGTGTACAGGGCAAAGCACGTAATGTGAGACTCGTTCACCACAAACTCACCTCACATTCACCCAGTGACTGTACATCCCAGTTCATTCCTCTCTCTCTCTCTCTCTTTCTCTCTCTCTCTCTCTCTCTAGATCTACTGTTCAGAGATGCAAACGGAAAGTCCGAAAGAGTACATCACTCTCATAACCGGAGAGGGCGAAAACTTCTCTGAGGTTTTTGCATACAGGTAAAAACCCGATTGTTGGATTTGCAAGAAATGGAAAAGTAGGAAGAGAAGGTGTTTGATAAAACATCGTATTATTATAAAATTGTAATGCACTGAAATACAGCTCATAAAGTTGGCTGCTATGAAGTGTTGATGTGCTGACAACACGGCAAAGTCTTAATCTGAACTCTGCATTTGCTCCTTAAGCATTTTAATATAGTTTTATTGCTGTTTCTACTTCTACAATTAATGACTGTATCAGTAAAACTGCATTTCCCTGTGTTGCTTGTTAAATTTATTGTCCAGGCTGATGGATCCCACGCAGTGTCCGACAAATCTGATCCACAGAGAGGAGTGCCAGTGCCGGAGAGACTACACAGCCGCTGGCCTGTCCACTTTCACCCGGGTCCGACTGGACCTGAACAATATGACCATCATCGGTGAGTCAAACACTCCTTCACACGCACACAAACACACACACTGCAGTAGCTTAAACAATGGTTCAGCAAAAGAAATTGAATTTACATGCATGCCTCAAACAGGAATTAGCCAGTAATTACATTGTTTATTAATTAAAAAATGACATCATACTTTTTATCTGTTTATAGTTACATTTCATGTTGTGGAACGTTCGAGATTTAGTTAGTTCCTGTTATCACTTACACTAAAGCACCTAGAAACAGCCGTGGAAGTAACTCCAGTGTCAGTAACTCCTCTTAGCATTGAGCTCCATCACACCAATTCATCAATAATCATTGATTATTTTCCTATTATAGCACACACCCCAAAGTGTTTTATTCCTAACTTATCAGCATATACAGTCCAATCCTGTTGTTCAGTATTAGCATTATTAATGCTAATATTGTTATAGCACCAGATTTTGTCTGTAGGTTCATTTCTTGCACCATCTGAGCTCTGATTATAAATGCAGTATTATTTTCCAACAGCTGTATCTGCTTGCGTCCAAAACTGACAGATTGCGCACACACACACACCCACACACACACACACCCACACACACCCACACACACACACACACACACAGCTGATCTGGAAAGCTGCACACCACAGTTCACATCTGGAGGAAAGCACACGTCTGAACTTCTCTACCCTACAAACAAAATGTGAAGCCTCTCGCTGTGCCTCGTCCCACAGGCTGGCTAGATGACTTTTCTGCCTTGGCAGGAGTTTTAAAGCAGAAAGATGACAGATGCCTATTGTATCCAGTCTAATCAACTCAAGTAATAGCTTGGCCATCAACACAACAGTAACATGCTGGACCATTTAGAATGAGTATTTCAGTTTCTGCAATGCACATGACATTGGCATACGTTTTATAAGCTATGGTGCTAATCCAAAACGTCTCCCTGATGGACAGCCATGGCGGAAGTTCCTTTTCGCACGCACGTCGTAGTCACAAAGTTATGAAGTGAAATAGATCTTAACGGACCCTCTCGTCACTCCGTTTGCGATTGGATGGCCGAGACAGGGATGTGCTGCGAAAGCAAAACATATGGCTCATGTTCCACAAGAGGAACAGGAAATAACAGAGATTATAGAAAGGCCGTGTCGAGTGGCAGTGCTTCTGGCCTCAGACACAGCTGCTATTTTATAGACAAACACATGCTATAGGAAATACTAAGCATGCCAAACCATAAGTCATCACCTTGATTTACTTATACTGGAAATTTCAAAATAACCTGGAAGATTATACCTATATATAAATAGACAATATAGAATACAGGAGATTAGTTTAAAATAAGCAGTATTAAAGATCCGTGCTAACAAATGCCAGCGTATTCCCGTACAAAATAAGTGTGTTTTTTTTTAGTCCCATGGCTTATTGGACACTACCATGATAGTTTTATTATGGTTGAACCACGGCCTATGGAACACTACCAAGATGACACAACCACAGCCTTTTGGACACTGGATGGATGTCACATCGTAATTCGATGATGACTACTGGTGGATAGCGAGAGTGTGGGCGGCGAGGCCAGCAGCCAATGCACACGGCCTTGAGCAGATGTTGCATCTGAAGAGGACGTCAGCAGTTTCTGGCACCTTTCTCCTTAGGCGGGTCTGATGTATCTGGTATGTTCTATTTTCCTCCAAAGTGGATACCCCCTTTCGGACGGTGGCTCTCCACAGTGGACGGTTTTCTGCTTTCAGCTCGAGATCACAGGCAGCGATGCCGCATTTCTTGAGAGAATCTTTTGCAGAACCTTTATAACGCTTTCTGGGCCTTCCGACTCTGTGCTCACAACAAGCTAGTTTGCCATAGAATAGGTGTTTAGGGATTCTATGGTCCTCCATACGGACAAGGTGCCCCGTCCACTGAAGTTGTCGCTTGATGATGACGCTTTCGACAGATGAACAGTTTGTTTTACATAACACCTCAAGATTTGACACTTTCTCATTCCAAGATGTCTTCAAGATCTTTCTGAGACAATGTTGCTGGAAGGCTTTGAGCTGTGAGCTTTGAGCTTTGAGCTTTTGGACACTACCAAGATAGTACTATAGGTTTTTTTTGGACAATACATTGGTAGTAGACCCACGGCCTTTTGGGCATATCCATAATGGTAGTACAGTTGTGTTTTTCACACAACCATGATTGTAGTACCATGACCTTTTGGACACTACCATGATAATGTTACCATGAATTCTCGGACACAACTATGATGTTAGTACCAAGGTAGAACCATGGCCCATTGGGCATAACCATTATGGTAGTAGCATGGTCTTTTGGAGATAACCATGATAGTACTACCATGGTGTTTTGCACACAACCATGATTGTCGTACCATGACCTTTTGGACACTACCATGATAATGTTACCATGAATTCTTGGACACAACCATGATGTTAATACCAAGGTAGAATTATGGCCTTTTGGGCATAACCATTACGGTTGTACCATGGTCTTTTGGAGATAACCATGATAGTACTACCAAGGTGTTTTGCACTCAACTATGATTGTAGTACCATGACCTTTTGAACATTATCATGATTGTAGTGCCATGGCGTTTTGGACACTACCATGATGGTGTTACAATTAATTCTTGGACACTACCCTGATGGTATAGCCATGTTTTGTGTTTGAAATTTTAGTTTCAAAAATTATTCTAACTTCAAATGATCTAAACAGAAGAGCTCTTTCTTCTCACCAAAAATTAGAATAATAGGAGAGTTTTAGGAGAATAATCAAAGCCTGAAGGTAAAAAGAGCTGAGTGTGTGAGTGTATGTATTCCCACCATGTGACCTATTTAAGTCAGAGAATGCTAGCCTGGCATCTGGAGAGGTTAATGACACTAATCTTCTCCTCAGCGGAGGACTTGTTTGGAAAGTGGGGTCATGAGTAAATCCAGAATAAACATTGTGGTTAATTACAGCTCTGTCTAATGTCAATGAGCCAGCAGACGTAGTGCCCTAAGATTAGCATTAAAACGTACGTAACCTGCCCTGCTGCGCTAACCTTTGCCTGCACTTGCCCAGAATTCAATTAGGTCCAAGTGTGAAGGGGTTAATGGTTTCAAGATCGCAGTTTATGCTTGCTAAAAAGCTCAAGATTACAAGGCAAGGGCTTGATTGGTTCAAATTGCCCTCGCATTATGTTTCACTTATATATCACTTATCCTTATTATACCATAGGTGGCAACCTCTGAGAGGAAAAGTGGTCAGATTTGGGACTGTTTTCAGTCTAAGAGCTCAAAAATAACAGTACTACAAGCTTAACTAAGTGTTATAAATACAGCATATACAGCAACTAAGCCACACACACTGTCTAATTCTAGCAGGGTAAATTCTTCCTCTGTTTCTCTCTCTCTTTTTTTTTTTTAGCCACGGACTGGAAGTACTCATACACTCGAGCAGGTCATAAAGTTCCTTTCGCCACAGCAGGAGACTGCTACAGCGCCGCCCGCTGCCCACAGGTGGGAACAACTTCTCTGGGTAATTAGGCATCCTGGGAATGTAATAGAAAGCTACTAGAGATTTGATCAAGGCTTTGTTGGCATGCAGTGAATAAAACACATCTGGGTGGCATTACCTGGAAACAGGGATGATTAAAGAACCTCATAAGACACGAGAAATGTGTAGAGTTTAAGAGGAATGTGTGTATATGTGCATTTTTTGCAGGTCCCACCTGATCAAATTTAAAACCAGTGATCTATTTGACATCTGGCACTCATTTCTCAACTCTTTCACTCTTTCATCCATCCTATATTTTGATATTCGTGTTCTTTCTAGCGCTCTACCACACTCGCTCTCTTTTTCTCTTCTTGATCATGTTCCTACGTCTCTCAGCTCCCCAGAGCTGAGAGAAAACATTCCGAAACAGACTTTCTTTTATCCTCTTTTCATTTACCCGAGTCACTGGAGAGGAAGCGTAGCTCGGGATCCCATTCAAACAGTACAAATGTATTTCGGTGAATTAAAATTCTTTAATTCAGTCTTTAGTTGTTTCAAGCCATCAGTTCATTCATTCATTAATTCATTCTTATTCATTTTTAGTGGGTACTACCAGGGCTGTTTCTGGGAGTCACTTAGGACTCGTCAGCCAGCAAGGGGCCCTGTAAGAATATAGGATACATAAAACAAAAATGGAGCGATTTGTTGGTTGGTTGTATAAGTGTTCACCCCCCTGGGTCAATACTTGGTAGAAGCACCTTTGGCTGCAATTGCAGCTGGGAAATATCTCTGTTAGTGTTGCACATCTGGATCCTGACGTTTTTGCCCATTCTTCTTGGTAAAATTGCTTAAAATCTGTCAGATTGACTGGAGACCATTGGTGAACAGCAATTTTCAAGTTTGCCCTCACAGGTTGAGAAACAACCTTGGGTACTATAGTTATGTCCTTTATATTTCATAATACCATTGCAATGAAAAATATTCACTAATGGCTGACTATTTCCGTATAAAAGATGCCTCTAACATAGATCCTGTTGAGGTTCCGCTTGCTTGAGTGTATTTCTCTTGTGGATCTTCAGGGCCACTTCAGACTCAACCTCTCAGGAACAGGCTTCCGGGTGGCTGAGAGTACCCAGTGGATTTCCCAAGGGAGCTATGCCGTGGCGGACATCCACAAGTCCCAGGTACATCATTCATATTGGCGAAAAAGTGCCAAGCAAACATGCTAATGATCCATTAATCTGATCTTTTTCCTGCTCTTTCCTTGAACCTAATCATTTACCTATGACTTTATCTCATTTATTAAATCTTCACTTTCGAGTTCTTGACATCCTTTCATACACCTTATCAATTCATACCCTCCCTTACCTGAACACACTTCTTCTCTCCATACAAATACTCATTTCCTCATTTCTCCCCCTCTTCTGGAGCCTCAAGTGCACAACCAGGGAGCACTGTTGAGCAGTTGCCGCACGAAGACCTCCATTTCTGTGCTTGTAATTGAAGTCAGTCAGGGGCGCCTTTTTTTGGCAGGGAGTGAAAAGGCTTGAAATGAAAAACGCTCCACATGGAGAGGAAAGTGGACAGCAAATCAGTTGTAGTAAGTCCAGAGCTGCAGAGAACCCTGCTGATAGGATCATTATGCTGATGAAAGCCTGCCTTTTTCTCGCGTGATGCTATTTCCTGGACTTCATGTCTCTCATTGTTATTTGTTCATGTTATACAGCTTTGAGTGATGCCAAGCAGAGTTACTCTTACCACCCAAACCCTTTTCATTTTTTCACTTAGATGACATTTCACTTAGATGACACGTGTAAGATAGTGCTATAGAAATAATTATGTATTAGAAGGAGCGCATTAATAGATATCATTTGAATTGCAACTTCTGAGCTTCTGACCAGACAGATTTGAGAATTCAAGAACAGTGCTGTGGTATAATCTTTAATATTCCATGTTTTATGTACATTGTAAATCCAGGAACAGTGACATGCAGTTTCTTTCTTGTTTCACAGGATGGCAGTAGAGTGACAGGAATGTGTGGTGGCTATTGTGGCAAATGCACTCTGGCCTCCAGTTCAGGTCTTCTCATCCAAGTTACATGAGTCCCAATCTTCTTACAGGTCCAGACTTACACACAGGTCATTCTTCTACACATTTGGGTGACAAATTAAAGGAAAAACAGAACACTGCACACTGGTACAGATTGTCTCTACACAAGAATTGTACTGTAGAGATGAACACTGTTCTTCCAAAATGCATGCTCTAGGTTTTAATGTCCGGATGAAGGTGATGGAGAGAGCCGTCTAACATGTTGCTCCAAAATCTTAATTGGGTTTAACTGAGTTGAGATCTGGGTTAGTGTAAAGGCATTTGATTTTACATCATTTTTATCCTCATCAAACCGTTTAGTGAGCTCTTGTGCATTGCCACCATTTTTTTTCCTTTAATTTGACACCTCTCTGTACCTTTTGGGAACTGGGATTGTGCAGCTATAGGTACCAACCTGTAGAACTAATGTATTAGGTATAATAAGGGTGGTGAAGTGATATCAACCTTGAAAGTAAACTATTTGTAAGTGTATGTAAGCTTTATGAGTCATAATTTTGCTTATGTTCTCACAAATATGCTTATGTCCAAGTGCATTTTTTCCCTCATCATATTTTCATGGCTGATTTTTCCTCTTTCCTCAAGACGTTCTCTTCTCCTGGGGTTCTTCTCTCCATGTGGTGCTAAAGACAATAAAGCCAATGAAGAACGTCCCTCATCCATCCCCTGACTTCCTGCTGTATGTTTGTAAATATCAGCTGATATGTACATCGTACCTAATGTACAAAATGTGTTGAATTATTTATTATGTTCCACATTTATTTTTGTACAAGTATTTAAAATGCTAATAAAGCCATTTGTGAATTGTTGCCTGTTCAAAACGCAGGCTATTTGTTCACGTACAGTCATAACAAAAGACGTAATGACCTTCATCCATGTACGAATTATGGTTTTGTCTTGCATGTTATGCTGAGTTTTGGGTTTTATAATAAGTGCTGTGTTTTTCATCATTGAAAAATTGTCTTGAGTCAGGGTGGGTAGGACATTAAGAAACCAGCAGCTAAAAAAAAAAAACACATGGGAAAAGTATTTACCTCCTACTCTTTCATGTTGGTGTCATACATACGACCTGTGGATGTTGAAGAGGACTTGTTGAGTTTGTGGGTCTTGTTGAAAGGAAGTCAGATTTTCCTAGCTCAGTTTAAGCCGCCTTTACACTGTTGCAGGCAAAAATCACAAAAGAGTTGAAACCGGAGGTTGTTACTTGAATGCATAATGAGGCGTGTTCAAAGATGGCCCATCTAGTGCCACTGCCACCAAAGACAAAGTTCTGGAGGGGTCTATTACCGGATCTTGCTGATTGATGAAGTAAGCAGAATGTAATTTTCTTTAATCACAGGTCTATTGTTAGAGGATCTTCATCATATACAGTAATATGACATGAAGAGCGCACGTTGTCATGTCATACAGTCGATTATAGAATTCAGCTAAGATTTTTAGGAGCATCTAGTAGTACGTGTGACAAGTAATAATCTTAAAAGACCGCTGAAATCACACAGTGTAAAACAGGCTTACGTTAGTGGAGGCAAAATGGAAACTCAGGGTAATTCTAGAGAATAAAGCAGCGAGAGGAAGTGGTGATTGGCTATACACAACTATAAAGGTTGGCAAGACTTTGCAATGACCGTGTAACGTCCTGGATTCTGAACAGAATAGCAGAATAAAAATGTTGACAGGAGTCTGAGAGGAAAAATGGCCATGCTGTCTGCATTACTCTCTGCTGTCAATCGGAGTGACACTAACCAATCATGGGTGTCTGTTAGTTTGTGTCTGTGGAATAGTGTAGACAGTGAAGGGTAGTGGGGGGTGTATATTAAAGGAATACTCCAGTGTGTCTCATCCTCATCACTACTCACGTGAATGTGTTAATACGACAGGCAAAAAAAAAATCATTCCCAGTACTGAGAAAAAAACGAAAAGCTTAAAATGTTCATATTTATAATAGAAGTCTAAGGGCAGATGTTGAATTCTGTTAATAAACGTTTCAAACATTTATTTTCCCATTCAAAAATACAACAATTAAAATGTTAACAATAAGACAGAAGTGAAGAAAGTCTTCTCAAAGGTGTTCTTATCGAGTTTTATCCAGCTTTCCAACACTGTTAAGCAAATCAGTAAAAAGTAGTTCTGGTTACTTTTCATTTCCTTCAATTCTTCCCTCAGAAGAAGTAGTCCTGTTTCTGGAAGATGTGCAGATTATACAGATTAGATCTTACTTTTACAAATAAATCTGTCTCAAGAATTAATGGATGTGTTCTGTAAAAATGAGTGTCTCAAATATTTGACAAAACTTTAACAGCTGCCCCTAGACTTCCATTATATCAGTACGTTTAAAGTAAACAGTTTTTCATATCTTTTCTCAATACGGGTTGAAATTCGTGTTTGTGGTAATCGAGAATCAAACATAAAATACATGGTACAGTGGATCGGGATGAGGTTGAAAAACACTGGAATATTTCTTTAATGGAGTTTGATAACAAAATGACATCTGTTCAGAGAGTGTGAAAGTGAGAATGTAGTATAAAGGACCCTTCAGCATGTCGTCTGGAGGTTAGTAACCGTACTGGGATTTAAAAAGCCTGAAGGACTACGACATGGCAGAAAGAAAGGCATCAGGTCTATGAGAGCTCTGACAGAACTGAGAAGAAATGAAGATTTTGGAGTCAGAGTCTGAATTTTGTTTTTTTAAAAAGATGATCCGTGAAAAAAGTTTTCTCTTTTGACAAAGAGAGGAAATATAACATTTGGTGCTTTCAGTAAATGTTTATTTGAGGAAATGTTTACTTTAGGTAAAGATGATGCTTACTATTAGCCATCACCAAAATCTTGGGAGTTTTGTAAATGAAGCCCACAAAATGGATGGACATTTGGTCATTTAAAAATAATTATTAAGTCACTAAAAATAAAAATAAAAAGCACCGATATAGATATAAAAAAATACAGAAAAATATCGACAAAAAATCTGAAAATAAATGGTGTTTGTGTGTTTGTTTCATTTCATTCCTAAATACCTCACGTTCTGCTCATTTGTTTTATGTACTTATTTTTGTGATTTGAATTTTTTAATCACATTTTAAATTTAAAAATTATTTTTATTTTTATGTTCTATCATTTCCAGGGTACGTCTCAGTTTGCTTTTTTCCTGCTGTTTTTTTTTAAATTAAAAAACCTTCACCCTTAATTTTTTTAAAAACTTTTATGCATTCCTCACAACTGATTGTTCCACAATGTTAATTTTGTGAATTTTTATCCATTTTAAAGCCAATGGTATTGTCCATATTCTTAGGGGAAAAACATCCATTTGTGCCTTAACCTAACAGACGGTGCTATTTGCGTTATAGTTTATTCAATTATTAGATTATCATTGAGGATCTGGACTCTGAAGTCTTTCCTCATGTTCGGTAAAACTTTTTACTAGAAAAGGGAGTTCACGTTCATAGCCAAGTTCAAGTAGTCCATGGGTTGTATATATTCATAGAACTACGTTGTAATGTGGATTTTATGCACCCAAGTTTGTGTTTTCATTTCTGTATTTATTACAAATTATTATAAATGTAAATGGATTTTTATTTGTTTGAAATATATATAAATGTATGTCTCGTGCGTCTGCCGATTAAGCCAGATTGATATGGATTTGCAGTGTTATGATTCTTGTACGGATCACGTAAAGGGAATCTAATACAATAAAACCACGTCTTGATTTTAAAAAAATCCACTGGTTTTTTTTTTTTTTTTTTTGCTCACTCCAGGTAGGAGCCCATGCTTTAAGCTTCCTGTCAGAGTCAATTCATGGAAAAAAAGCATGATGAAAAAATAATGCTAATGGTTCAAGTGTAAGTCAGAATGAGCATGTATTGACGTTAGCAGCATGTTGTCATAACTGTAAAACTGTATACGTGGGTTGTATAAGTATTCACCCCCCCCCCCAACCTCCTTGAACTTTTCCGCATTTTGTAGTGTTATAACCTGGAACTGAAATTGATTTAATTGGAATTTTATGTCAGGAATCGACACAAAAATGACCTTTAATACTAAAGTGGGAGGAAAACTGCATAATTTTGCAAAATTGCTAACAAATGAAAACACAAAATTTCCTTCGCATAAGTTTTCACCTCCTAAATGAGTTCCACTTGCCATCAGAAGTGACATAATTAGTTGAACAAAGTTCACCTGTGTGTAATTAAAGTGTCTTGTGACCTCAGAACAAATACAACTCTTCCTGAAGGCCACAAAGTTTGCTAGAGAACCTAAACAAGCACCATAATTAAGACCAAGAAGCTAGCAAAGCGTCTGAGATCTGGAAAAGTATCGAGTAGGGCTTGGTTCTTTAAAAAATAGCCGCAAATCTATTATTTTAAATAAAAAGAAAGAAAGAAAGAAAAGAAAAGAACATGGTAGAAACAAGAGTCTGCCTAGAGGAGGCTGTCCACCAAAACTCAGCGAGTGGGTAAAGAGGGAATCCGTCAGTGAAGCTAATAACCCTTAATTATGCAGATAGATCTTATGATCTTATGTATAAGTGTACGAAGGGCTGTGAAATTTATGTACACCTTTTGACCAGGATCATGGAAGACCAAGGTTAGGAAAATATTTGAGTAATTGTACTTGGTAGCTGTTATTATTATTTGTACTTTCTACTCAGATTAGCGTCCATCAGTTTAGCATTCAACCAAGTTCATCAATGTAGAAAAGAAACTATTCAGAATCAGCAGTGACCTTGTCATGCATCTACAGCGAGCTTCTCATGCTACACAATGTACTTAGCATTATAGGTATCCGTGTGCATTTGAATATGGATTAGCCAGTGTGGAACTCCAGGAAGTGTGTCTCAGTAAAATTTTTAATATGCTGATGAAGCAAAAAAGATTGAAAGTAAATTAAAAAACAAACAAACAAATAAATAAAGCATCTGGGGTAACTTCAGCTAATTTGCTATATTTAACTAAGTTAGCCTGTTTGCTTTGCTAATTGCAGGTTAGATTAGCATTGCTTCCAGTAGCATTGCTAATGTAAACGGCTAGGCAGCAATTCAAATTCTAGCTAATAGTAAATATTGGTTATTTTCATGAGATTTTATTTCTGATTAATTCATTAGCAAAGCGTATAGTTTGCTACGAGCAGAGATGTTTTCATTCAAACCAGAATAGTTGCTTAAAAACAGAGTTATTATCGTTTTGAAATTTTCATTAATTTTTATTTTTTGTTTCAGCGTGTATTTTAATTTCAGTTTAGTCTGAGTTAGTTTCACAAGTGCATAAGTAGTTTTATTTATTTATTTTGATTTTGAGGAGTTGACCAGTTTTAGTTTAGTTTTTATTTAGATTTAGTGTTAGTTTTAGTTTTTCAGGTCTTGCACAGCCATAGATATCCTATAATAACTAGACAGGACACGAGCTGTTTACTGTTTAGCTGTTGCTTATATTGCGTTGTCGACTATATCTATGAAAATACAGTCAGTGTCTGAGCACCGAAATAATGCTTAGCAATGATGAAAATACATGACAGAGGGTTTGGGATCACTCTGAACGTGACAAACAGGAGTGTTGGTGTTCAGCGAGCATGTTTTTCATATGTTTATAGCCAACATCGTAGGTCTTTCTGATTGAAAATTCTCCTTTGTTCCTTACAAATGTAAGCTTTATTTATACTTTTCAAGGTCATTAAGTGTTGCTTTGGGAAAGAAACGGTGTTTGGTTGGAATCTTGGCAACTTGTGTCAGTTGTCATACCTGCCATGACATTGAGACTTGTCATCATAGATAAGAACATTTTAAATATGTTTTTGAGCATGATGAAAAGCGGGGAATTGTCTGTTGCTTAACGTGCTGTTTGTTCATGCAGAAATCCGTCTGGTAAAGTTAGTTTGCGGTTAGCTATTCGGAATTCAGCGAGCTATAAAAAAGTTGTACACGGACTTTACCGAGCTCAATCCTCCCATCCATCCATCCATCCATCCATTCATCTAGTGTCATCTAATCCTTTAAATCAATATATTCTACACCCTTCTATATATAAATCATTATAATGACAATCATGTGAGAAAATATTATCGTGTTATATAGATAGCCCTTTATTGGTGTGCAGTATGAAAATCAGCACTCAAACGCCAAAATACCGTAAACTATGTCAGTAAACTAGCCCAAACTATGTTTTGAACTTGAATTCTTACTTGTAGAAGATGATCCCTCTTGATTTCCAATCTTTGTTGGTAATAATGCGTACAGTTAATCGCAAAGCAGTCATGCCCCTTCCAAGGAATTTCGTCCACTCACTTACATCATCTTAAAGGACGCTGAAAAATCAGCTTTCTAAGATGGCGTCGTGACGGACCCATGGCTTCAGCGGACGTGGTCCACGCACTGTGCACACAGACTTTGTGTCCGTGCACGCTGACTGCTCATGCACGAAACTGAGCGTGCAGTATATGCCGATCCAGTACTGGTAGTGCACATGCGTTCAGCCTGTGCGCTGACACGTCCGCAAAATCAAGTATACTTTGGAGACACCCATGCGCGCGTCTGCATCCGTGTCCACATTGTGTGAACATTCTACCACATTCTGGAACTGTCTGAGGCAGAAAAACAAAATTAAAATGAAAACTAAGCTGATTTTACCTGCAATTCTATTTAGTTTTAGTTTGTGTTGCATTGCTCATTGTGGCTTTTATTTAGTTTTCGTTGTTGTTGTTTTTTTGAAAACTCATTTATATACATTTATATTTCAGTTAACAAAATTATCTTCTTTTCACTGCTAGTTTTAGTTTTAGTCTTAGTTTTCATGAACTATATTAACCCTGCTTTAAAACAAAAATCATCTTCTAACACCAAGTTACATCTAAAAACTAGTTTTCACATGAAAAGAAGACATGAAGTCAATTTCATCAGTTAAAAAGATTTACTTTCTACTCTTTAATACTTAAGTACATTTAAAAGTAAAACATTTTTTCTTTCACTTTAGATTTTTTGACTGGATACTTCCACTTTTAATTGATTCAGCACTTTTTCCACCACAGTTTGTCACGTCCGCGAAGGCTCGGAACTCCGAATCCCAGAATGCACGGCGACCTTCCAATATGGCCGCTGTCCGACGCGCAGAAGCAGTGGAGCTCCTAATCA
>JAOTRR010000001.1:7296212-7308770 GCA_028570945.1 Gogo arcuatus
CCCCCCCCCCCCCCCCAAAGTTCAATTATGTCTTCTTTTTCATAATGTTTCAGTGTGTAAAGGTACAAAACACATTATGTTTATACTGAAATATTTGTGATGACGTGTTTAGTGTCTTTGGTACTAATTTGTTGGTTGGTGTTACATGTTCCTTATTCCTGTTAGAAGTTAGCGGTTGTTTGTTCATCATCCCAATGAGAAATCCAACATGGAAGTAGTGAAGATATTGGTACCAACGTTGGACTCGAATGGAATCCCAGAATGCAATGCAGCTATACGAGATGATCTACAAGATGATGACGTTGATGTAGCATAAAAGTTTGAGCAGAGCGTACAGATGAGCTAAAGCACTAAAGCGCCGCTGCATCGCTCTCTTCAGATAGATAGAGATGAAGCAAGGGCTAAATCCCACTGACACCACGAACAGAAGGTAGTCAGATGGCATTGTGGGTAATTCAGCAAACCATGAACCAAAGTGAAAATAGACCAACATGTCAAGAATGTCATTTTAAATTAATTCTTGGACGATGTTGATTATAAAGATTAGTAAATACGTAATACAGGTGCAGATGCTTTTGCTGTAAGGAAAGCATCCCAGCAAAAAGTTTTAGGACTTTTTTGTTGGAATGTTTCTCTTCCCTCCTAATTCAGCTGACTGCACTGGATGATCCAGGAAGAGGTCAACCCTGTAATGTGTGTGGCGAGCAGTGTCCTGGCTTCATCATGCATAAGTGGAGGTAAAACACCACATCCACACAAACACACACACCTCCTCCTACAGAAACTGCACCTTTCTTTATATCGCCTATAATCTGTGCATCGTGTAGAGCAACCGGAGCGTCTGATTCACTCTGGAGGTGCTGAAGAGAGTCTTTCTGCTAGTAAAAAACACACACACACACACACACACACACACACACATAGTTAATTGTGTGAAAAATGTAGTTTATTCCTCATTAGCTAGGATTTCTAAACATCAGAGTCAAACGCTTTCATATTCCGTCTCATATTTCTATGGTCTTCATGGATCAATGTGCTTCTAAGCTCTGGATCTGTGTGTAGTCTCATGTTTGTTCAGCTGAGGGGAAGAACTGAGGGTTAAAATGTGCCTTAGTAGTGTTCTTGTCATGAATAGACTTGGCAGTGTGTGTATTGTGCGAAGCTTAGCCCTCCCAAAGATAACTGTTTACACTGAGCCGGCTATTCACGCTATTCTGGAGGTACGAGCCACATTCCTGCTTGGGTGACTCCAAGGCTTTCGGCATTATAATGTCGAGTCAGTGGTGCGGAATGGAAATGTGAAAGGTGGAGAGGTTCGACTGGACTGTAACTCAGGGTTAAGATGCAATAGTGCTAGCTTTTTTTTTTTTTAGCAGAATGTAAATATGACATCAATTTTCATTGATTTTGCTGTGGTTTTAATGTAGAGCTGAATGTTGACATGCAAATTAGAATTGTCGACCAACAGCACAACCTGAATTGCCCTCAATAGGTCCACAGTATCAGCCAAACCAGCTGGGAAAAATAAACAAATACCACTATTTCCCCTTTTATCCCTTTAGTCAGTCAGGAAGTTGAACCGGATAGTAAACTCTTTTACTTTGATATGTTTACCATTGGCAAGTTAGGTAGCTTGCTAGTATGGCCAGGACGTTATTTAGTACCTCTAATTCAATCAACGAAAGTTCACTTGCACTATTGTGCTACTTCTTAAACTTGTCATGGCTAAACTTCGCCAAAATTATTTGGTCCTATACATTTCACAATGAGATGTGAACTACACATTTCGTCCATGACTGAAGATTTAGTTTTGGAAGCAAAATCAGTGAGGTCGTTGGTGTTTGGTTCATGGGATCATGATCTGAGCCAATGATCCTTTGTCACAAACACCATGTAATTGTCCAGCATTGAACTTGCCTTGGAAGTGAGAAGTCAGAGCTTGGAATTACGTCATTTTTGACCTACGTGCGTTCCAGCTACAAAGCAGGAGAAAGCCACGGATGCCTCCATGAAGCTTTGAGCAGCCGTGTTGATTTGACATCACTTGCTGAACTCAGATTTGAGAAGACCGTCCCGAGTTCCTGAGTAGGAATTCCGAGTTGAAGGGGTGTTTTTTTCTTGTTAGAGGTTGGAAATTAGGAGTTTAAATGCTGCATTAGTCACACAACAATCCTGATTAGGTGATGGCACCATGTGCTTGAAATCCTGAAAGAGACTTATTACTGACTTTCACTCTGACCAAAATCTGGTTAAACTCTGGCAAAAATGTTTATTTTTCACATCTTTTAAATGTCTTGCTGCGTAATGGGATATGTGTAGAACTTTGAAGAAAGCCAAATATTTCATGCAGCTTGCAGCTCTTAAACTGTTCGCTGAGCTACACATATTTCCACATTTCTGATTTTGCCCAGAAAGCTAATTTAATTCAATTCCCTGTTTATAGACACTCCTCTTAGCTGTGAAAGCAAATATCGGTTCCTGCACTGCAGTCTTTACCGAGGAAGGTGGGGCCGGTTGCCTGGTTGGTTGTTGAGAGCGGGGAAAGCTCGCCCATGCTTGCTCCATTGCTGTAAACTATTACAGGGCAACAGTCAGCTCAGGAATGCAGCCTTAATTACCCGACTTTTGTAGCGCTACAATAAAATCAGAGTCTCTTCCTGGCAAAGTGACTGCAGACATTTCTTACTGAGTTCCGGAGCCTATTGTCTGTGGGTGTGTGTGTGTGTCAGACAGAGAGAGACAGAGAGACTGACTGCTATGCTCAGTATGGGGTGACTTTATAGCCTTTAGGGCAATAGCATCTCTTAAAGAGCTTTATGAAGGCTGAAATAAAGGCATCCGTTATTCAGACAATTTTGTGCGTGTGTGCGTGTGGCTGAGAGACAGTTAGATGAGGTATGTGGCCATGATTTGACCCTAGACAAGGAGAGGTTAGGAAAAGCAGACAGGCAGGTGTACACACACACACACACACACACACACACACTTCAGATCCTTTTGAGAGGGCAGTTTGTAAAACAGAACTAGGTGAACTTGCTAGCAGCTGGAATCAGGTTGAATGTATTTGTTTCTCCTGGTGCTGTTCTTCACACTTTATCAGGTGTACTCTCTTAGGGCGTACTCACACTAGGACCGATTACCTTGTACCGCTCTTGAGAGCGATTGTCCCCCCTCCACAATGGCCTGTGCTCACACTGTGTTTTATGATCTGGTCCCCGAGTGCGTTTACATCGTCACGAAGCAGCTTTACACGCCGACTACAATTAGCGTTCATCAATAAGGTGAGAAGCAGACCCATTATTAACCTAAATATTCTCCAAAATAAATTCGAGCATTCAAGTTCCGTACCGTTAGCAATCACACTGTGCACGAGCTCAACTGAACCGCGCCCAAGCGCACCTCTTCCAAACGGTCCAAGTGAACCACGCCCGAGCACCATACGCAGCAATCACATTAGTCAAACAAACTGGAATTTGGGGGTCAAATGCGCTCGGTTGCGGTACGGATCACCTAGTGTGAGTACACCCTTAATAAAAAAGGGTTCTGTAAGGGTTCTTTGGGTAATTAAGGGTTCATAGCTTCCACAAAAAGCTTTGTGGACAACTGAAGAACTGAAGAAGAGTTTTGAAATTCCTAAGAATGGAGGTATGAGTTTAGCTCCATCAACAAAACCTGTCACTGACTTGATTCTGTGCACTGATATCAATATGATTCATGAGTACAGCAATTATCAGCTGTGACTGAATCCTTCCAATGAAGGAGGTGTGGCCTCTGTCAGTTTTCTGTTAGTAACCAGAGAAGCAGGTGAGCGTGAATACCTGGGGAAGGAGGTGTGGCCTTTGTCAAAGCTCTTGTCAAAACCGTGGAAGGAGGCGTGACCTGTGTCAGACCTCTGTATGTACCTGGGGAAGGAGGCATGGCCTCTGTCAGTCCTCTGTTGGTACCAGGGAAGGTGGCATGGTTTCTGTCAGACCTCTTTGAATACCACTGAAGGAGGCGTGACCTCTGTTGGATCTCTGTGAGTACCAGTGAAGGAGGTGTGGCCTCTGTCAGACTTTTGTCAGTACCAGTGAAGGAGGCGTGGCCACTGTCAGTCCTCTGTAAGTACCAGGGAAGGAGGTGTGGCCTGTGTGTAATTGAGTCCCAGTGAAGGAGGCGTGACCCATCAGCCCCATCAGCCCCAGTGAAGGTGTGGCCTCTGTACCAGTCAGTCCCAGGGAAAGGGGCATGGCCTCTGTGCCTTACTGGAATTAATAAGTGAAGAAGGTAATGCACTTGGGTCTCACATTCCCATTCTGCAACATTCATCCGAGCTGGAATTACATAAATAATACATGATTTGTTTTAAATATCCACAAGATGCCAGGGATGTGCTGTACTCAATACCTGTTTTTATTACCATCATTGTATGAAGAGACGTCATGCTGAAAATAGAGTCCTGTTATTTCTGTCCTCCTGGGTTCTCTGTAGCTTCTGTTGGCATTGTGCTCAGTAAAAATCTCTACTCACACATTAATAAGATTAGCTCAGGATAAGAAGGGATGACTTTAATACGTTCATTTGTGTTTCATTAAATTAGCAGAAATTAGCTCAACACCATCAGTGGAGAAAAAAGACCCAGTGTATGAGGGGAAAAAAACTCATGATGCACACAGAACTGTTTTTTAACCTTCCTATTTCTAATAAACCCAATTTTATTATATTTATATATTAGTATATGTAATGACCTTTAAAATAGATTTTATTTTATTTCAATCTATGTTCAAGTTCATGTAAATGTTACAGCTAGAGATGGAGACTGTGGGTAAGAAGAGGGATTGGAGATGGAGGTTTTATCTTGTGCTACACGTGTTGAATTATTAATTCTCGTCGCTCAGGTGATTGATTTTCTTTGTGCTAACGAGTCTCATTACAGCCACTATTAGCATGGGATTTGCGAGTGTTTGCAAACTGATCAGTGTGTTTATGCCGATTCAAGATCAGTCTTGCATACGGAAGAATCCTAACAATATTCGCATGATTTTAAGGGGTATTTCTTTAAGTTGTCTGATGGCATCATGATTTTAATGAACTTGTGGAATCCCACAACAGGAATAGCACCTAAACAAGCTGGTACAAAACTCTGATAGTTTAAAAATGTCTTCTCAGTATGAGCTGTTTCGTTGTTACTCTGGTTTCACGTAGCATGTTACGGATGTTAATAACCCTCCTAAGGACCTCGCAAATGCTAGCACTTAACCTGTGTTCTACAGAGGGCTCCGTTCATTGCAGCTGGGGAAATCCCATCTATAATTCTCAGCATTAACAATGCTAACCATTCGCAGCACTCTTAGCCTGAGCTGTTAACGAGCGGAGCAAGGATCAGACAAAGATCTCCCTTGTGCTCTGAGGCCTCATCTGAAACCGTAGACGAAGTAAAAGTGGAAATGTGGAGAAGAAGAGAAAGGGAGGAGGGAAAGAAGGTTGTGTGGTTTAAATGCAAAATAAGCAGGATCTTTTAGGATGCATTTTTCAAACATTACTGCATAACGTGTATAGTTTGCACATTTAGTATTTATAGCTATTCATGTAGCATATTTTTTAGGTAATGACACTATCTACTGAATGTTTGCTTCGAGAAAAAAGTCAGTATAATGTATCTGTCACTTTGTTGTACAAGTCACATTATTTTACGTCAAGAAATTACAGCCAGTGTAGTTTTTTTTTTAACAGTACCTTAGTCAAAATGAGTGTGCTGTAGTAGGAAAACAATCAACGACATGTTGGTGAGAGTTCCAGTGACCAATGCAAAGTTGATAATTTTCCTGTAACAGCATGTTCTGAAGTATTTTCCAGACAACACCGTTATGCTAATGCTGAAGTTATCACATATTGCACACTAGCACCTCCTAGAGGGAGAAAAACATCTTCACGTCTTCTGTGTTCATTCTGGATTTATTTCTTGTATAGAAAAAACATTCAGGGTGAAGTGCCTTTTGTGCTGGTCTGCAAAAAAAAAAAAAAAATCAACGTGTTAATGTGTTAATTTAGCTACAGTATGCTCTGCATTGTATCAGATTATCGCAAGTAACTAACTAGCTTAGCTAACTATCATTATGAATAAAATACATGCTCATACACAAAAAACCCCAATGATTTTCATGTTTTGTTTTTTTTTACAAGTTACACTTGTCCATATCAAGCTGACGCATGGTGTTTGGTTTTAAAATTGTATCATACTGTCGCACCTAAAATGGACACCTCTGTCAGACTGGTGTGGTGGCTGATCTGTAAGGGTGAAGGTCAGAGTTAGGAGCCTGTCTCTGGAGAAACCTTCACTCCGAACTTTCTAGAAGCAGCTGTCGGTGTATAGTGACGTGTCCTCCTGCTAACCCGATCAGATCTGCATAACAGAGGCAGCCTGTTAACCAGCAACCCGGCTACATCATTCTCTCCGAGTTTTACAGCATATGAATGCAGCTCTCCTTTCACCCAGGCTGAAGGAGGAGACACGCCCTGATGCTCAGTCTCTCTGAGAGATTCAGAAGATCCCTCCTTTCACTTTCTCTCACATACGTATACAAAGTAGCTGAGCTGCATGACAGTCTGTTGGATTAGCGTGTCCATGCCAAGCAGCGTCAAAGACATTTACTTCTAATGGGATGGAATCAGTGTCCACCCTCTCTGGCATCCTTTCCTTTGAAGCGATAACCACATGCAACTGGGCCAGATGTTAGTGCTACCTCTTGTAGCTTCTTGGCTAAACCAGGTGTTGGGTCAGTTTGGTGCACTTTGACACGACGCTCTGATTGGATTCGCCTCGAACCTCACTGGTGAATCATGGATCAACCTTTGTGATTCAGTGACAGCGCTGTATTTACGTGCCTGTGTGTGCATCTGATTGGTCCTAATGACCTGTTGTTTGTCAGCCGTAGTAGTCATGGCGACAGTGGCTTTGTTGTCAAGAACAGGCTGATTAATTCAATTGCAACAAATTGCTCAGGATCAATGCGCATTCAGGTCGGATGGCTCTTCACTCTTTCTAACTCTCTCAAGGTGGAAAGGGAAGCGTTTGAATCAGATCGGTTTCGAATCAGCCTTTGTGAGAAAAGCCACAAACGGATCCCAGACCAGACGTAAAGAGAAACATATTATGTTTTACATGCATTTTGTCTAGCATAGAAAGTTTCATGGATGTCTCACAATGTTAAATGTAACTGTAAAAGGATAAAAAGCATAATGTGCTTTCTTTAAATAAATGTAAAAAATGGTATTGCGTAGGTATACAATAAAAAAACAAAAACAAAAAAACCCCCATATATATATATATATATAAAACAGCATGCTGACAAGTGTTTTATTCCTTAAGTAATTACCTCCGCCACCTTTGCTGGAGGAGGTTATGTTTTCGCCTCCTTTTGTTTGTTTGCTTCTTCCCAACGTAACTCAAAGTAGTGAACAGATTTTGATGAAATTTTGCGGAAAGGTGAGCCATGGGCCAAGGAACAATTAATTAGATTTTGATGCAAATCCGGATATGTATGTGGATCCAGGATTTTTTTTGTCTGTTCCCAGTGTAACTCAAAAAGTAGTGAACGGATTTGGATGAAATGTGGTGTACAGCTTTAGTATTATTCTAGGTTGAAGTGATTTGATTTTGATGTTGATAATGTGTGGCTTGGTGGAGATATACACTCTACCGGGTGTCCTTCTAGTTTGACCCTGTAAATTTTAAAGTTGATTTAAAGCTGTACATATAGAATATTCATGATGACAGGATCACAATCGATTGTTGTATTTTTTTTTTTTTGCACGCATACCTTTTAATCCTTCACGTTTGACGTGGTTCATTGATTAAGATTTCCCCTCTTGACGTTTTTCCACCTGAAATCTCTCCGCAGTAACTTTCTCTCTCTGGCTGGATATCGACGTCTCGCTGCATCTTATCTGTTTCCATCTCATGGCTTTTTGTGTCAGTATTGTCTCTCCTCATCTTCTCAGCTTTTTATCTGCCTTTGAACCAGGCTCTCCATAACACAAGAGCGCTCAGCTTTCCTCGCACATCGTTTATGAATTTTCCTTTCGGCTCTGCTTGTCTCAGTCTTCTTTCTTAAGAGATCTGTCATGAGAAAATCCATCTTAATCAAGGATGACTACAATGTTATGAATGTTCAGTGGGAGACGTTGAGTTTTTTTTCCCCCAGTGGAAATATAACATGTACCTGAAAATAAATCTAATTTAAAAAAACAACAACTATAGGTTAATATATCGGTCAAGACTGATTTACATTACTTTTATAACCCAGTGGAAATTCCTTAAACTTGGTGTCATGGTACTTTTTCCTATCACAAATCCAGCCAACATGCAACATTTATCTCAGAATCACAATAAATGGAAGAAATAAACAAATTTCCCATGCATTGCCATGATCTTTCCCAATTAAAGAATGTGACATTTTTTTCATCAGGCAAATTTACTCACTGAATGTTGTAAGTACAGAGTCAGTGTCCTACACTGAGCTTTTAAAGGCTCATCTACTTTAATTCCCTCCCACGTCGGCTAACCCCGGCCTTAATGACTCCAATCCTCCTTTTGAAATGTCATCTGGAACAAAGGCAGTTTAAAGGGGGGTGTAACTATTCCTGGGACAAATAGCTTCACTTCTTTTTCGAGTCCTGCTCCATTGTGTGGTGACATGGTTCCCACCCCCTAACCTCCAAATAGTTTAATCCAACCTGACTCAGGGAGAAAGTCTGGAAACCTCGAAAGGTCACGGGCAGAGAAACGAGTTTTCTAATCACAGTCTTCATCTCAAGTTTGTCTTGAGAATCCTGAGAATGAAGGCTTTTATAATGAGGGCTCATTTTAGCTCCTGCTTGAACTTTATCAGTGTAGAAGTAACCTCAAATCTCCAAGCAC
The DNA here is from genome assembly GCA_028570945.1 of Gogo arcuatus. Lineage (NCBI taxonomy): Eukaryota > Metazoa > Chordata > Actinopteri > Siluriformes > Anchariidae > Gogo > Gogo arcuatus. The sequence continues at coordinate 7,305,112 of JAOTRR010000001.1, forward strand.
GTAATTATACAGTTGTGATCGAAAAAAAGAAGAGACTGGCGTTAAAGTAAATGTGTAGTGTTTGACATTATTCCTGGTTGTAAACCCAAGCTGTTCCGTCCAGTCCTGCTGTGAGACTGAGCTGGAGGTAGAGCTCACGCTGGGACTCCGAAAAGAAATATCTCAACAGTTAAAAGTTTAGTTTGTATTTGACTTTATTTAATTAGGACGCTATGTTTAGGCCAAACCATGGCAATCCTCCATCCTCCTTCCTCATCACAGTCTCGTGTATAATTTAAAATATATAAACAAAAATTAACTAATTAATTAATTTAAAAAGATTTAATTTGTTTGTTTGTTTATTTATTGAATTGTTATGTGAATTAATTAAAAAAGATACAAGATAAAATATTCTAATATGATGCTGGATAATATTTAAATTAAATAAAATGAAATTTAAAATAATTAGTGAAGATTTGACACTTATATGTAAAAATACCATTTAAAACATAATTAATTATTTTATTTATTTAATTTAAATGAATCTTCAGCCAATAAAAAAAACCACAACCCTTATTTTAACAGTTACTAAGATTCTTATGACTCATGATTCTTATGCTGGTTAATATTTACATTAATTAAAACAGTTCAAAATAATTATTGAAAATATTTAAACTTTATATTGTAAAAAATGTAATATGCCTATAAATGTACCTTCCTTTTTTTGTGTGGTCTAATTTATACATTTTAAACTTTTGTTTAAATTATCCTGCATTCTTCAATCTTATTTATAGCATTTACATTTTATTTTCATTCATTCATTTTATTTCAAGTTGTTTCAAATTTACCAGCATTTTATGACTTGTTTTATTTATTAAATGATTATTATTATTATAGAATAAGTATACCTAAAGTAAAATATCTATTTTTAAAAAATATAATACTGTGACATTGGCTATGATGAACATAATAAAGTTTTAAGCTGAGAGAGCATCACGTCCAACCCTCTCTAATGGGTCACATGATCTGTGATGCTGTGAAGAAAATTACGCTCACGTCGTCTAACACGCTGCCACCATTTGCTGTCACACTTTCGTATGGAATTTCTCAGTATGTGGCGCTGTATGAGACAGACCGATGCTATCTGCACTCAGAGCTCACCAGCGCGCTCGGGTGATGTGACACATGACTGATTAGCGCTTGGAGAAGTGTGTGGGAAACCGGCGCGTTCTCTTAAAGCTCCTGAACCCAGAGGTCAAAGGTTAGCTGAGTTTGAGGCGACCCCTGAAATGTTAGAAGCGGTTGCAGCTGTTTAACATCCTGATGGGCTTTCTGTCCCGTCGCCTCATTACTGACACACACACACACACACACACACACACACACACACACACACACACACACAACGCTGTCTGGCCTTCCCGGCACACTGAAGTGTGTGTAGTTGTACACTCTCAGGAAAAACAGTACTAAACTGTACTACTCCTTGGCGCTGCAGTGGTACCCTCAAACATACACCTTTCATACCTTTAGTGTGTATCGTTTACCTAGAAAGGTGCATGTAGAATACTTTTAAAGTTTTACTCGAAAAGGTGCTTTTTTTTTTAAAGGTATACATATCTTATGGAATGATGCATATTAAAGGTACAAACAATTAAGGTACCACCCCAGTGACTCACTTTCTGCTACAGATGGTCTGACATGGATGCACTAAAGATTAACACTTTTCAAATACCACTTTTCCACCAAGGCAGTTCGAGGGCCGGTTCGGAGCCGGTGCCTAATCTCGAACCAGTTCTTCATGTTTCGACAGCCAAAGAACCGGATCTCAAGCAGGAAAACTGGTTCCAGAACAGCACCAACATTTTGCTGGTCAAGAACCAAGAATTGCTTACGTCAGGGGCGGGGGGGAGGGACTACCGTGACCAACAAGACCAGCTAAAACTTTGGGACCTCCTTTTTAAAAAAACAGAGCTAGTGTAGCATCTGTTGTTGTTGTTGTGCTTGGTGCTAGTGTTGCTGTGAAAGCTGAGACGTATACAGTGACATAATGACGTGGCTCTATGGTGGCTCTCTCACCCGTGGAAAAGCAAACCAGTTCTTAGAAGGTTTGCAAGTTGAACCAACTCCGAACCAGTGCTTGCACCAGCCCAGACCTAGCACCTAGTTCACGTTGGTGGAAAGGGGGTAAAAGACAGTTTACACCCAATTCTCACCCTTGCTTGAGTGGATATTCTCACCTGGATGCTGTAGATACTGTAGATTTGTACCTAAGAACTGCTGCTAATGTAAACATAAAGACTCTGTGTTCATCTCAGAACTCATTCACAATCTGCTCACACTTCGTACTGTTTGTCTTTACTTTTCTACAGCTGTATACTGTAATGGTTTATTATTTATGGGTTATATATGGGTTATAAGGGTTCGCTGTTTTTGTCACCTTTGGCTTGCTGATTAGGGACCTAAATCTAGAGTTCTATAAAGATATGACAATGCCTATTGAATTGAATCGAATACTACACCTAGTACAAACTCCTAAAAAAAAAAAACTTCAGTAGCGAAGAATCACTAGCTCAATTCTATAAACATTAACATATTTAATAAAAAATAAAATCTATACAGCTGAAGCATCAAATGTTCGCCTGGAAATGAAAAACGCTTGGTAATCATTCAGAGACGTTTGAGAAGAGCTAATGCATGTACACGCCGCCTGGAGACGTACGTATATCGCAAACAGCAGCCTGTCAGTGAGACTGGATCAAAATGGCTAAACTATTTCAAAACAGTTTTTGATTCTTCTTCTTCTCCTCTCTCTCTCTCTCTCTCTCTCTCTGTCTCTCTCTGAAAGCCACCTGTTCGTAACCAGACATCAAGAGCTAGAATAACAGACGTGTTGCGAGGCCCCTGCAGAAATTTGAGAAAATTACACAGCAGACCTGTCGCTAATTCACACTTGCAGTTCATCCAGTTTGCACACTGAACACTTGCAAGTGCGATGGTTTCAGTATTTACACTGTGATTGTAACGATTCAAAACAGTGTGTATAAGGGAAAAGTTGTCCCTATGTGTCTGTCATGAGTGGAGGAGGCGTGGCCTCTGTGCTGGTCAGTCTCGGTGAAGGAGGCGTGGCCTCTGTGCCTGTCAGTCTTGGTGAAGGAGGCATGGCCTCTGTGCTGGTCAGTCTCGGTGAAGGAGGCGTGGCCTCTGTGCCTGTCAGTCTTGGTGAAGGAGGCATGGCCTCTGTGCCTCCTACTACATAGAGCTAAAATTTTTCAATTAACGTTTCACTGCTTGCAGAACATAGTCACATTGTATCATATTAAAAGAGCTCTAAATCACATCTCCGGCTCTTTTAATGATAACCTTTTACTTTGGATCATTAATAATGCACTATTTAGCATCCTATAATTAGCTAATTTCCAGGCCAGAAAAAAATGTAAACAGAAGCCTAAAACTATTAAACTAGGCAGGTCATTTACAGGGCAATATTACTAATCACATCTTTTCCATGATGTCTCTACAATTATTTGATTATTACAGGTCTAGAAACTCATAAAAAAGACAAATTTCACTTTTAATGACCTTTACAAGTCTATTTGAATGAATTTGCTCAATGCTGATGCCCAGAATAGTGTGTGTGTGTGTGTGTGTGTGTGTGTGTGTGTGTGTGTGTGTGTGTG
>JAOTRR010000001.1:7313483-7332180 GCA_028570945.1 Gogo arcuatus
TGTGTGTGTGTGTGTGTGTGTGTGTGTGTGTGTGTGTGTGTGTGTGTGCGTGCGCTTTGTTCCTCGTTTGATTCTAACGAAGTTTGGATTTGCGTTTGTTTGTTTGTTTGTGTCATTTTTTCGTTTGTTTACACCCATCCGCTTTCATGTGGATTAATCTCTTTTATCCTCTTAATGCCTTTTCCGCATTATGTTAACCAGTATGTCCTGGCTCGAATTAGAAGATAATGGTTTTATGAGGGCTAGCTAATCAGGCGAGCTACGTTCATGCACACACATCATGTCCTGAGGGGGAAAAGTGCTGACTTGGGTTGCATATGTTTACCTGAATTTTTTTTAGCGCTGATCATCAGATGCTGAAATAGAGTATGGATTAAAAAATGAGATGGTGTGAAAGTGATGTCATGTCATGTCATGTCGGCCGGTGATGACTTCATCTCAGTGGTTTTATAGTTCGCAACCAGTTTTATGAAGCTGATTAAAGCTAAAGCTGTCGCAGCATCTGCGTCCAATCAGGGCCAAGTGCCGTTTGTTTGCCTAATAATGTGTTTCAGAAGTTTTTTTTTCTTCTTCTCCTAAGATTGTCACACAGGTCTGTGAGTTTGTGAAGATGTTTTCTCTGGGTATGACGTCTCCTGCATGGGAATGACACTTTATTTCCAGCTGTGGGTTCTAGTAGTAATATATGGTTTCTTTGGCTTTGATCGCGTAATTAAAGTCACCCTAAACTACATAAAACATTATTTATGATGAAAAGGTTTTGGCAAGAGCTCATGTAGATGTGGAAATTGTCACTGCAGTGGTTTTGCCGGAGCTGGAAATCTCATTAGCGTATCTGTTATAGTGTTACAGCCAAGTGTTATTACATCACAGAATATAAGAGCCAATGAGATTTAACAGAGGAAAAGGGGTGTGTCTAATTTGTATATTGATAGAATTTGGATTTTTTGATGGAGGACATTAGGAGAAGGGTTTTAAAGCTTATGTCAACTTGGTTTTTGCTGTTGTTGTTTTAAACATTACGTTATAGTTTCCTTCTATCTGTCCTGTAGCTTCTGTTGTGAAATTACTATTGACAGTAAATTCAAATATTTCAGAATTTCTTGGTTGAGATCTTGACATATTTAGTACCACAGAGATTTTTTTAAATGTTTGAAACCATGTTGACCGATGCTTTAATAAAAATATTCATCATCATCATAATGATAATCACAATACGAACACATTTCATTTTTCATTTCGGAAAAATGGGAGTGTCTTCACGATTTCCGAACATGCTACGTACCACGTACACTTCATATGTGTTTTTTTTATGAAAAAAGATTGTTTTGCGCTTTATTATAATCACTTTTGTAGGGTGGCTTTTTGTGACTGTGTAAGTTTGTTTATTAGTAGGTCACATGACCATATCATGTAGCCTTGAATAGCTAGAACAGCCTGAACAGTCATTCTTTTAAACGTCGGCTATATTTTATTGTGCGAAATTTGGTTTTGGTGTGATGAGAGAAAAGATTGAGCGCTTTCTTTGTCTTTACACTGAAGAAAAAGTGCAAAGCTTCCCCTCCTATATACTATATACATTACTAATCACGTCCGAAGATACAATAAGTAAAAACTTTCAACATAACACACATACTGTATATACAAACCTGAATAGACATACAAGAGCACCTTAGTGCAGTTTCGAAGTAAAAAAGAAAAGCTCGAGTTGGGAAGACAAATGAGCTTTGAAATGGGAAGTGTGTGGGAAGTGTGAGGGACGAGCTGTTAGGATGAGCCACTTCCAGAGAAGAGGCGCCATTCTGGAGACTCATCAGTCTCTTTAAAGCCGTTCCCTCATCTCTAACACTTTTAGTTTCTGGGTGAGAGCAATGCCGGCGTCCTGCTGTCTGACTGCTGCGTCTCCTCGTGTCCTATCTGTAATTAAACCAAAAAATATTGTATCCAGGCAACATGGAGCACCTTGTGTGTGTGTTATCGAATGTGTAGCTGGTGGTGTTGTCAAAGTTAGAGATAAGATTCGAGATAGAGTTACATGAGAGATATTTGCGGGCTGGTTTTGGGGATACATTACAAAACATCTCACTCTCTAGAACTCCATCTGTCTCTGCTCTCAGTACATATGGATTATTGTACTGTATATGAATGTATACGTGTGTGCGTGAGTGAGTACAAATATAGAGCAGGTGCTTTATGATCATCTTGAGTCAGAGAAAGATGAGACGTGTGTGTGTGTGTGTTTTAGCCTGTAAATCTGTTCACCACATGTATCAAGAGCGTCTGAAAAGCGTGACACTCCAGTCAACAGAGTGAACAAGTGTGATTTCCATGTAATCATGTCACGCATTTTTATCAGCCAGTGTTCCAAGTTTACTTCTTTAGTTTTGCACCAAAGCTACAAGGCTAATTGTGCTAACAATTAACAGAAGCTTAGCTTCTAGCTAAGCTATCATCATGCCTATATCATGAAGCTGTTTGTGTACAAATTGCATTACTGAGGTAAACATTGTCTTTTAAGGTGAGCGATGATTTAGACATGGATTTTGTGTGATGGTTAGCAGGATGACACAAGCTTCAGCTACTTACTAGCTAATTTAGCATCATAGCTGCAGGGGGAAAAAGCACCGAAGTGGCTGCTGTTATTCAAAGCATAAAAGATTTGGGTCAAAATTTGACTGAAAATAAGATACTGGTGATGTATCATGGAAGAAAATATTAAAAAAAATAATAATTGAAAGACAAGTCTGTTTCCAGAAAAATACACGTATATCTCGAATAATCCATTAATAACAATTCAGAATGTAAACATTACCCAGAAATCATGTATTATGAGTGGAATTACTAAGATATCAGATATTTACAGAGACAAATTTATTTCTGAACAAACCAGACTTGATTTCTAATACACTACAAACTCTCCAATTTATATATACTGTATATATATTCTGTCAGTATAGTAGAATAGCCTCCAGCTTTGCTGTCTCCTTGTGTTGGTATGTATGAATATGAATGTAAGCAAGCTTTAGGATTAATACAAATAAATAAATCATAAATAAATACAAAGCCTAGATTAGTGGTCCCATATAAGATTGTATACAGACGATATTCGTCCTATCTGAAAGTGTCATTGATTTGTGGTGACACAGTAATACATAACCGCAGCTTAGCTAGCAATCAAAAGGTAATGAGTCCCAAACCCAGGATTATCAGAGACAGTTTCAGTGTGTTATAGGAAAACTGAGGTAGTATGGTGACTCTTCATTTCCAGCATGACCTAAGCCTTAAGATTTAAGGCTACATTCGGTTTTGATCTGTGCTCGGGTTTGTGGTTGGCACGCATCGTGAGAAACGCTCCACGTTGTGCTGTAGCTTATTGAGTTAGCTATGGGGAGCTAATGCACACTTTGGCCTGTGGGTGATCAGCTGTCCAGCGTAATTAATGATGAGAGACTTGAGAGTGTAGAGCGGAACATGCTTCTGTGCATCCACACATACATATTTCCGGACACTTGAACACTTTTTGGGTGAAACTAAAACTAATTCAGCCTCGTCGGCAAATGTGCGCTTTGCTGGAGACGTCGCGGTTTGTCCAAAATATTTGGGATCTCCATGACACTGCAGATCTCACTGTGAGTGTGTCATCATTTTACATCCAATGAGCAGCAGAGAGCAGTGTGACTACACACATAATGCACTGAAATATGTCGCATTGTCATTTTGTAATTAACAAAATGATTAGCTCTATGAATTTAGTAAAGTAGTAAATTAAGTCATTTTTAGTTTTGTAGGACAAACTGAATACTCCAGGGTTAAAGGTTTCAGTAACACTGATTTTCTTTGTGCTCATGTGCATATGTTAATAATAGTAATAATAATAAATGCAGCTGTATTTCAGCTGTAAATTACACTGCACATACGGCCCAGCTGATTTCCTTTTAGTGACGCCCACAAAATTCCATAAAAGGAAAGCTCACAGTGAGCTGAACACAATTAAATGGCGACTAAATGGTGAAAGAGCACCTCCTAAGCTTGGCATGTGCCAAATCTTCCAGTAATGCAGCTCAGCCACTGCAGCAAGTCAGGCACCATGTTTTGTCCTAATTCAGTGACTAGACTCATTTGTCTTAATTTATAGATTTGTTTTGGATTACTTTCTTACGTCATTTATGTGAGACAAACGAGTTTCTTAAAATGTTCATTCAATTTTTGTGTGTAATTGAAATAAGCAAGTGATTTCTGTGACTCCGTTTGGAAAATTGCACTAACTCAGGACAGTTACATCATTTGAAGACTTGCAGGTAATATTTTGCAAACTCCAGAGTGAACGTAGGTCAAGAACATTTTTCTGAACTCATTGCCACATCTTCCTGAAGTAAATGCCACATTACTTGTGCAAATTCTCCTGCAAACAAAATATGAATGTATCCAACTTGACAAACAAGGCTCAATGTTGTTAACTGTAATATTACGGCTGAATTTAAAACAATGACAATTTGTAATAAATACTGATCAAAATAATCATGTTTATAACTTTATGATTATGCAGGCCTGAGTATTATGTAATTTAGGTTTTGTGTGTGTGTGTGTTTTGGATAAGTTATTGTTTAGCTAAAAAGCCAACTTTGTAATGCGTATAAAGCATGAGTGCTTTGCTCCACAGTGACAGACTTCAGAATAATCCTTAATGACCATCTGTTCCGTGATTTAGTCCTGTGCCAACCAAACCACATCAACACACACACACACACACACACGTACTTTCTAGCACTTAGTCAGTGGTTCTGTACGAGTGAAGATCGTGAGATTGGAGAGACGCAGGTGGACCCTTGAGCAGGAACCAGCAGCGGATCGTGATCAGGGATTTTAGTGGAGCAGAACAACATTAATAATGACATATCCTCAAACTGAATTAAGTTGAGAGACTATCACACTTGACTGATGATCTATAGGCTACTATCTACTTTGTTGAGTAATAGGACGTTGAGAGTTGTCACCATCCACCGTACACCAGCAGCTCGTTTTGAGAAACATTAGATGCTTAACAGTGTTCCTGCTATTATTATTATTATTATTATTATTATTATTATCATCATCATCATCATCAACAAGAGTTGTCAGGTTTCAGCAAAAATTCTCAGCCCAACTACATCTCAAACCACACAAAACTAGCCTAAGTTCAGGGACTGGAAAAGGAAGACGTTTTTCTTCTTTTTCTCAGCTTTTGCGTGGGAACAAGGTCACCGTGGTGCACACGCATTTCTGATGTACTCCATAAACTCCTTTCCCTCTACCAATCTTTGCATATTTGCAACATCTTACAATAGAAATGGTTGTGCACATCGTACACACTGTCTGCACTGCACTGACACTTTGCCTTGTAAGTGATGCTTGTAGTAATTTATTTCCAACTTAACTGCAATTATTTGCTATAAAACAAGATCTTCATCACCAATAAAACAGGATGAATCCCATTTCAACCTTTACTCTGCCTTACAGTATGTATATCAGTCAAGAGCTTAGTACTGTAATAGATACCGACACCACCCGCCCTCCACGCCCACCTTTTTCCCATTAAATTAGTTAATGCAAGTTACAAGTATGACTTTTGAAAGAAAGGACATGTGTGTGGTCTTTCTGTCTCACATTTCTGTCTTCTCTATGGATATCCTGGGAAGCAAAGCAATTCTGACATCTGGCCTTTTCGCTGTATTTTATGCTCGAAATGCTACACAGCAACTCTTTCGCATTGTTCTTATTTATTCACTCTCATTTATTTCTCATTTGTGCATGTTTGGCACTAATGTGACCTTTACTCAAAAGCAGGCCAGGTCTTGATGAAGACATTTTCTTGATAAAAAAAAAATAGTTTGCCAAATAATTATTAAATACATGAAAATGCAATCCATTACAGACACATTTCCATTCATGGCACTTGAAACACACACAAACACATTACCTCTTTCTCAACCTAATCAAACTACACATAATAAACAGATCGGCAGACGGCAGACACTCGCAAACATGAGCATCGCTTGTTTATAGCTGTCGCTCACGTTTCCCCCGTCCAGGCCGAGCATCATTACTAGGACTCGGTTAAATGATGTGCTGTGGGTTAATAAGGTCAAGCAGGAGCCAGAGGTCTGCATATGGAAGGGTTTTTTTTTGTTTTGTTTTTTTTGCAGGGGGTCCTGACCAAGCGCCAAGAGGGCATCCGTCATGATTCGGTTTTTGTTCACTTTTTTTCCACGTTGCTTTTCCTATTGCACATTTCCAAAGTGTGCAATAACTGGACCTTAACTGCTAATACATACATCATTCCATTTCCATTCACCCTCTTATATAAGGCACTTTATGAATGAGTCATCGACTCGGAAAACGTCTTCTGTTATATTTTATACTGGGAATTTGAAATGAAATGAAAATAAAAAAGAAAACGAGGCTTCCAAGCCAGTGAAATAGTCAAACTGAAATCCCAGGGCTCTAATTCAGAGAGCAGACTCATGAATGAATGGCTTTAATGGCTGCTGATTACACTTCCTATTCATTTCAGCCAGTCCTGCTTTTTTTTGCTCTTTTTTTCCCCCTGAGCTTTTCTTATTCATCAGAAACCTTGTAACCTCACAAATATGACTCACATTTGACCTTTTACTGAATCCTTTCAAGCAGGAAAGCCAAAACCTTTCCCTCTAATGTAAAGTTATACTGCTTTTCCTTGTACTTGTATGTAGGATATTTCCTGTCTACGTGTGCTTGTGTGTCTACTCGGGAAAACATGGAGGTTGTATTGAAAATTAGATTTGAATATTGAATTTGACAATAATCATTAAAGGATCTTAATTAATAATTAGAGCCATGAGTTGAGAAACAGTGTATACAACAGACCAACTTTCTTTTTTGTCAAACTGGTTATTAGTTGATAGTGTGTGGTTTTGAACTACATTTAAGAGCATTAATGTTGTGTTTTATTGTACTTGCAACTTACGAAAAAACCAACTCAAACCCTAAATTGGTGGAAAACGTACTGATGGTTGACACTGGAGACTAAATAGTAAATAAACTCTTTATAGAAAACTTCACTCTATCAATGATGATATGCTTTTCTTTGGGACATAACACCATTTTAAATTACTTTATTGCTAGGCCTAGCTTACAGGAAACATCCGTCATACAAGTTCCTGTGAATTAGATGTTACTTTAAAAACAATAACGTATTATGAGCTAACACGACCTAACATGACCTAACACGAGCGCAATAAGTTAACATTCGCACATTAATATAAACGAGTGCTTTGACCAATCAGAATTGAGAATTCAACAGTGCTACGGTATAAATTATTTTGTTGCACAGATGAAGAAAATGAATACGTTAAATATCACCTCATGTCACTGTAGTAGACTTTTATATACAATGAAACTCTGCATTTTACGGAAAATGTATTTATATGCACTTGTCCCTCCGAAAATTTATTGTACTCTTCCCACATTTGACCATGTCATGAGTACTGAGTACAAGTTCTCAGTACAATGGAACACAGCATTATATGTAGAAGGAAAACATTCATTCTTGTTTCGCTAAGTCCTCTGTTAAGACCGACAATGATAAATGAGAACTAATGTTTGCCTAAAGCACACAATGTTTACTTCACCTTTCTGGATCGTTTGGGTCAAAATGACCCATTTTGGATTTTGACAGCAAGTCAACACTGGGAAAAAAACCCCATTAAAACAATTTTTCTACCATGAAAATAATGAAAAAAAAAACCACATTTGAATGATTTACTGTTGTTTACGATGGCCTATTAGGACCACTGTAGGGGAAAAAAAACAGAGCTGAGGCAGGGGGGGGGATTTTCTGAGAAAAAAAACTCCGAGATTAAAGTTGTACATTTACGAGAAAACAAATGTACAAAACAAAAGTCATAATTTTGCGAAAAAACAAATGCAAATTTCGAGATTAAAAAGTCAGAAATTCCAAGATTAAGAAGCCACAAATTTACGAGGAAAAAAAAGGAAAAATTCTGTTTTTGTCAAGGAACCGGATCGCTTCACTTTGCAAGGTTGGATCAACGTCGTCACACCACAGACACCACGGCTGAGCCGAGAGTTATAGGGAATGCAGTCTTTCCTCAATCGTGCAAAATAAAAGCATAAATCACTAAGAGAGTTTCAACCGCATTTCCCAGAATGCACTGCAGCCAAGAAGCAGGGAAGCATGAGAGGTTTTTTTCTCGTAAATTTGCGACATCTTAATCTCAGAATTTCTGAGTTTTTTTTTTTCTTGCAAATTCATGACTTTATCATATGACTAATCTTGGATAATATCTAAGTTTTTCTCATAAATGTACAACTTTAATCTCGGATATTTTCTAATCTCAGAGTTTTTTTCTCTGAATATTACCCCCTACCCGGCTCCATTTTTTAAAACCTACAATAGCCCTAATACTCTGTCGTAGTTGTTTGCCTTGATTATATTCTGGTCATTTTCTTCTTCAGATTGGTATTCAATTTTACTGTTTAACAGAAACATTGTGATTTTATTTGCTTTCACATGACCTTCATTTCTTATTTCCACTCACATCTACTAGAATAATCACCAAAGATGACTGGGATTTATGTACTTGTGTAAAATATTATTTACATGGCTGATCATTGAGATGAACACAAGATATATTGGGTATTTTGAGACATTTATAATAATTCCATTGCTAGAAAAAAAAAACTAAAGAGATGACCTAGTTTCCCAAAAGCATTGTAAAGTTAAAATCATCTCAGCTGCGAGAGAGAGAGTGTTCACTCTCAGTCTTGCTTGTCCATTTAACGGTGCTTTTTTTGGAAACTCAGCCCAGATCAGGAAGCTTAAAATGCTCTGCATGGACTCAGAGTGAAAAAGTGTGGTTTGTTTTAATAACATCGATTTAGCAGATATCCCATAACAGCGTTTAAGAGCACAACTCTGTATAAAAAGATCTGCAAGCCAACTCGCTTTGTCTTGGCAGAGTTTCCCCCTCCTGTGTGAAGTCCAAGTTGCACATAGGAACCGTAATGAATAGAAAAACCAACCACTCTGTCACTAATATGTTTAGAAAATGGAATTAGAGTGAGGGGCAGAACCCCAGTGGGGCACCAGAGGGCTCTTACTTTACCCTCAGTGTGGTTAAATCCCCGATCCGAGGAGCATCCAAGGTCAGAGAGTGGCGCAGTGGAGCGTTGTGTGATTTGTGTCGATGCTAATGCTTCTCCCATATGGTGCCGATAGAGGTGGCCAGAAAACTGCTTGCAGCGAGGGGAACGTACATATTCTTCGTGTCTATAGAAACATTTTTTTCAATAGAAATGAAAATAGTTTGTTCTGCATGTGACATCAGGAGATGACTTATAACCCTGTAGATTTACTGCTTTTCAGATGGAAGGTTTGGCTAGCACTAAGATCAGGAGAAACCGGTCATGACTAAAACTGAGCAGTATGCAATTAAAACTGATTTCAGAACAGTCCGGTTTCCTTTAGGAGAGTAAATGTAACTCTTTTTGTCACAATATTGTGCACTCTTTTCCAAATAAGGTTGTACTTTTGGGGACCTGCAAGCAAATCAATAGCTACACAAGTATATTCCCATTTGGCCCATTGCAATTTTTTTTCTTTGCATTTTGGTTATGACATTTGGGGAAGGGATAGAAAGACGTGAGCAGAGCAGATCAGCACTATCCTAACATAAGCCAACAAGGAAAGAGAAGAACTTGATGGACCTGGTATGGTAAATTTGAGTTTGTTTGCGAGTAATTTTAAAGCAACTCCACTGTCCCCCTGCCACACCCACTCCTCCCTCCAGATTTACGTCAGACCTGTGGGAAATCCTGTAACAATATTCTGAAAATTATGACGAAGTTGACCAAAACAAGTACATATCCATGCATATGTATATGGATATATACCCATGTATAGTTCTATTTAATATTGTTGAATGTCCACAACACAAGTTGCTGTTATCACTTATGTTCCCTCACCAGCTCTCTCTCTCTCTCTCTCTCTCTCTCTCTCTCTCTCTCTCTCTTAAAGCTAATGAGACAGAAAATATAGTGTGTTAACAAGAAACCACAACGTCCTCTATCCTGTGGACTTTCCTATGTCAGAAACCTTGAACAGTTTTACCACTGACTATTGCAAAGGAGGTGAAACTGGAGACTCCTTCCATAAACAGTGAATAAACGTCTCACAGAAGCGATAACATTTTAGGATTAATATAAATTAATCAAAAATTGAACAACACTGGAGAATAATCTTATTTAAAAGTAAATTAGTGGTACTTTATTTACTGTTGAATGTGTGAGCAGGCATGTTTGATATGATGTCATGTGCTGAACTTGGGGTTGAGGACACTTTCACAAGTTTCAGAGTACAAATTCCAAGTTGATGGGGAATTTTCTTCCGAATCAGAAGTAAGAAATGCCAAGTCAAACACTGCATTACGTCCCTGTTTGGACCGTAGCCTTCTTTTTCAGCAGTGAGGGAGTTAAGAGGTTACACAGCCTGTTGTCTTCACGAAACCTGTAACTGTTTGCTCTGTGGCCCAGAGTGCAGATGGTATCAGACCCTTGGCTTTGAGTTTTACGCCAAGTGGATTGGAGTCACTTTATTAAACGTCACATCTAATTAGACCACCTCTGCGGCCTTCTGCTCGCTCCAGAGCGTGTTAGCGAGCAGGACTTTGAAGTGGTGTGAACGCATGCCTACTGACGAGCGGAGAACAGTGCCGTACATCATGTCCTATATGTTTGGAAGGTTGGTGGTCTGGAAATTTCAACACCTCAAGACTAGCAGCTTCCCTCAAGAACATGGCTATATGGATGAACATTGAACAGTTATTCAGTGATGTAGTGTGTGTCAGAAATGTTAATATCGTGTATGTGAATGTGTGTGCACACGAGAACTAGTTACAAGTGGTGTGAATTAGCTGGATAATTGCTGCTGTTGAGGCCAAGAAAGCCTGTGGAGAGGGATTTCAGGGCTGACCTGTTGCACATACACACACCTCGAAATATGCAGACGCATTACTTTGAAGTCTTGGTTTGTGTTTATTTCTTCTCATGACTTTATTTGCGTCTGTGAGATTTTAACCTTTGTAGTGCAAAGCGTAAGCTAGTCCTGCTCCATCTTAACAAGCAGCGATCTCATATAGTACATATGTCTGTTGAGTTTAGAAGGCACCTCTCGGCTACAATTAGCCATGCATGGGAACTGATTTTATAGTCTTTAACTTTGCTCTCGTTTGATCCTGTGCTCTAGGAGAAATGCTGCACCTAGTTAGGACTTGGTTGTGTTTCTGCCTGAGGTGGTCCACCAGTAAATATCTTCAAGTGTCATTATTTTTGCAGTGGACGCATTTTAGCGTTCATTTAAGTATTTACAACTGGACGGACTGCTTTGTAAGTAGAGTTATCACTCCTGAGTACTACATTTCTTAAAATCCACTTCTTTTTGATTAGCTGGTACATGTTTCAGCTCCTTAAACAGCTATATACTTGAAATGTGTTCTTGCACAAAAAAAGTTCGGAAAAATATGGAATTTAAAAGGCATTCATTTACAGACTTGTGTCAGAATATATTCAAAGGAATTCTGCATTCAAACATATATAAAAAAATGGCTTTGTGAATTCCAGGTCATGTTGTGAGAATACTGTTGCTACGAATTACTGACACAGAGAACACCGTAGCTAGCTAAAATCTGAGGCTAGCACATATTATAGCTAACCTTTTCTTTAGACTTTGTAAAGACATAATGACAGTAAAAATGAGACAGAACTGTCAGGAATGTTACCATTTCACTCATATCTGCTGGTAACTTCCTAAGAAAAGGCTTCATTTGGCTAAAATTACCCAGTTAGCATATTTACAGCTGCTAACACATATTCCATGAATTATGAGAATACTGTTGCTAGGCAACTGACAAATATGGCCACCGAGAACACAGTAGCTAGCTAAGAACTGAGGCTAGCACATAGCCAGTCTATTATTCAGACTTTGTAAAAAGATTATGGAAGGGAAAATGAGACAGAACTGTCAGGAATATCAACATTTTTCTCAGATGTGTCAGTAAATTACTAAGAAAAGACTTCATTTAGCTAAAATTACAGTTAGCGTATTTACAGCTGCTAACACATCTTTAAAGTGAGCAAAATCCTCAACATGGTCAGATGTGAAAACAAATAGTACAGATAGAAAGAGCTTGAAAACAACTTTAAAATGATACCAAGATCAGGTTTCTAGGTTGAGTAATAACAAAACACTGGTCATTTTGAAATTTGTATTAATTAGCATTATTTTGTCCTTGTTTTCCATTGAAATTAAAACAAAAGCTGTGACCTGAAGCATAAAAATAAGAATTTTTTGTCATAACTTTTTTTAAATTTTTTATAAGAAAGTGAAGTTCCTTTCAAAGTTTTGGTGTGAAACGTTCAGGAATAATATTTCCATGCAATCTCTGTCATGATTTATTTACGTTCTTGGGCCATGGAACCAAATTTCGCAGGCAATAAAACTCGTGTGGTCTTCATTCAAATTCAGTGAAATTTCATTCACTTGTAGTTAAGTGTATAAGCTAAAAGTCTATTATAGTTTAAAGACTGTTTAAAGACTGTCACCTTCAGCAAGAACAATGACGATTTTATGACCCAGAAAACCAACGAGCTCACGCAAATCTGCAAATCGTGAAGATAGTCACGTACCTATTTACTGTATTGTAAGAATACTCTTGCTATGCAACTGAGAATTATGGACACAGAACGAAGTAGCTAGCTAAAAACAGAGGATAGCACATAGCTGTAGTCTTTTATTCTGACTTTTTAAAGACATAATGACAGAAAAAAAATGAGACAGAACTGTCAGGAATATCATTCAGTTGGTAAATGACTAAAACTTCATTTGGCTAAAATTACACTGAGCATATTTACAGCTGCTAACTAAACCTCTGTGGATTCCACCATACTGAGATTTGGAGAATAAATGGCTGGAAGATGTGGGTTATGTGGGTCAGGTAATGGACCTAGGGAAAGAAAAGTAGAGAGAAAGACAGAGATTTGACCTTGTGCTTATAATCCAGTGAGGTAACTGAAGGTGAAACCAGTAGCTGTGATCCCTCATCCATATTCACTTCCTCCCTCCCTCCCTCTGGGATGAACCTGATCAGCTCCAGATAAGCTGTGGAATAGAAAGTAGGCCTCTTGAGGACAAATTGAATTCTCCGAGTGTAAATATCTAACTGCGTATTTTTAATTCTTCTACCATTTCGGCAATGGCCACATGCTTATAGCTTGCCTAAATCCATAAATCCTATCAGGTAAGGAAGCTGGCTTTTGACCCAACGCTATAACCCTTGACCTTGGAGTTCTCATTAGTTCCGCCCCAGGTTGTCTTTTTATTTATGTGTTATATAAAAAGGTATAGTTTTAAGTGCTGATCTGATAGCTCAATTCTGAGTACTGTCCTAGGCAGACGATACACCAGCTCAGCATGTGTTGCTAATGTTTATAAATGTGCTGTGTTGATTTGTTCTTTAAGTTGCTGAAGCAGTAAGGTAAAATATTGCTTTCCTCTCCATACATCTTTTTTCTTCTCACTCTCTCTGTCTTTCTCCCTGTCAGCCGTTTTTTTTTAAATTTTCCTCCCCCCCCCACCCCTCCTCTGGAGGCACATCTGGTTTGCACATTTCAGACAGAACCCATGTAAAGTGTACACTCTTTCCCTTCTCCAAATGACTTCATCTGCTCTGGTGGCCCAGGGGAGCACGGTGCGTTCCTCCTCTGAGGGTCTGAGGGTCTTTCAGTGCTTTAAAGGTAACTCTTGTATTACTTTCATCCTTGGCCTCCAGTCACATAAAATAATACAAAAACAACAATAAATAAAAACAGCAACCAGTACTATTATTTTCTGAGTCTATCCCACTGCACAGTGAAGCTGTTCTGGCGGCTCCTCATGGCTTCACACCTTAATAAGACACTTTATGTTGTTTTTTCCTTGAATTTGTCACCCAAACATAGATTTTGTGTAATATGTAACTTAAGACTTCAAAAAAATATATATTATAATTATTATATTCTTACAGGTATTTTTTAAAAATATTGGAACCTTTTTTTTTTTTTAAGTACATTTATTTATGCAAATAAATTAGACATTGTGCAATTAAATATGCACACTTTTTTGCATACTTTTTTCCTTTGGATGATGTTACAATTAAAATATAAAAAGTGTTACCACAAAGTAAACACTTTTTCAGTGTAAAATCTAATGAAAATCCTAAAATAATCAACATTGTAGGATATTTCTTTATAATATCTAATATCTAATTAGGGATAGGGACGAGCGGTTAACATTTCATGAATGTACATCATCTAGAAGCACAGATTTTATCATGACTAAGTTTTTGTAAATATTAAATTTTAATTGTATTGGGGATTGTTATACTGGGTGACCATTTTGAACTTGAACCTAATTTTACCTATTTTTTCCCCCCTCAAATCACCTTTATGGAGATGACAGAAGTCAAGTAATGGCATCATATAATGTTTATGCATGATTTATTATTTATTCTTTTATTTTAGTAAAATCAGCAGCCTTCAGATGCAAAAAAACCCCTCATCTTTGACCCTTTTGATGCATATATTAAAAAAAAAAAAACTATGAACGTGTATAATTATAGTTGTAGTCATTACCTCCACCAACTTCGTTGGAGGAGGTTATGTTTTTGCCTCCGTTTGTTTGTGTGTCTGTTCGCAACGTAACTCAAAAAGTAGTGAACGAATTTTGATGAAGTTTTGTGGAAAGGTGGGCCATGGGCCAAGGAACAATTGATTAGATTTTGATGCAAATGTGGCTTGGCAGAGGTATGCACTGTACTGAGTGCCCTTCTAGTTTCTTATGTTGCTGATAAAAAAAAAAAAATCATTTGTGGTCAGCAAGTGGAGAAGAATGCAGAAATAAAAAAAAGGAAGGAAAGGCACAATGAACAGGAAGTGGAAAATACTGTTTTGAAATTCAAATATGAAAATTGTTTCCTTGCCTCTCTCTGGATAAATTTAGAAAGCAATCTCTTTTTCCTAATGGCTTTTCTGAGAGCAGAAGAGCTTCTATGTCTTCACACACAGACACAAAACAGGCATGGTGATATGGTGAATAATATGTTCTCTTTTTGTTGTTGTTATTCTTTGTTTGGAGCCCTGGCCTGGATGCCGATGATTTTTAATCGATTGCTCTTTTTGCCACAAGGGATCCAATAGCATTTTTTCTTAAACAGAAGCTTCTGGATGCATTAACACAGTGAAGATTGAATATAGGGAAAGGTGACAGAGGCACCTACATCCATTGGGAGCACAAGACTTTCTGAACTGGCCTTTAACCCTGAATCACATGCTTAAATCACTCTCTGAGGGGGAGACGAGAGGACAATAGACTAGAGGAGAGAGCTAGAAAAAGGAGAAGAGAATAGACAGATAGCAAATGAGCAATGTGCCGACCCATACTTATCACTGTCATCTGCCCGCATAGCGCTATGGAATGACGCCGATGAACTCATCCGAATCTGCTCTCCAGAACACAGCCACAACTCACCCTTGATGAGACCATATCTCAGACATGATATGGACCCGAACTTGTATTCAGCCTGAGATTAAAATTCAGCACAAACATTAGATGTGGTCAGTTGCATTCGGGACATTTCTGACCTAGATTCCAAATGTTAAGGAATCCCTAAATGTTTGGAGTTGAGGTGCTTTCAGCACACAATACACGTGATATTGCTAAAATCGGCCCAGAACCGACCCAGAACTGTCTGCCATCTGGAATATATAAAGTGATAAGAGATAAAAAAGAGCGGGGAGGTACGTTGTAAAAGACAGTAATAAAATGAACCTGACTTTGAGCAATTTATTTATTTAAACTTGAACAAGAGAAAGAAATGTCTTTGGATTTCATAACCCTAAAATGTGGCCTTTGTATCTATTTATAATATTTAAGTATTATGCAGATTCTTATGAGTTTCCACAGTGGTGCAGTGGGTAGTGTTGCCACCTCATAGCTCCAGGGTTATTGGTTTGATTTGGAGGTCAGGTTACTATCTGTGCAAAGTTCTGTATGTTTTCCCGTGTGGGTTTTCTCAAAGTTTTCCTGTTTTCTCCCACCTCCCAAACACATGCTGGTAGATGGCTTGAGTACACTGAATTTCACCAGGTGTGAATGTGTGTGTGTATGTGTGTGTGTATGATGCACTCTGATGGACTGGAGTCCCATCCAGCGTGTATTCCCACCTCACATTCAGTATTCCTGGGATTGGCTCTGGATCCACAACGATCCTGACCACGATAAAGTGCTTACTGAAGATGGATGAATGAAATTTGAGACCATGTTAGAAAGGATTTAATGCTTTCTTTTTTTTGCTTGCATGCTTTAATGATGTTTGACTTGAAGCAAATGAATAGTTCCACATTTGGGAAACACGTATTGATTTCTTTCCAGTAATGCACTTCATTAACATCTGTCTCTGTGAGCCAAACCTGGTGCTTGAACTTGCTTCCAGAGTTCCTGGTCCATTTCTTACTCATTGTCCATCAAACAAGGTGGGCAGGAATTAGTAATAAGTGAAACAGGAAGTAGTCATAGCGAAAAGCCAAGTGAAAGAGATTCTTTCAAATGTCACTTTAACTTCTTTGCACATGATGTCACAAACTGGCGCACTTTCCAGATGGAGGGCGGGCAAGCTGACAACAACCACTAACACTGCAGCAGTGCCAGTGGTTTGCACCGTTTACGGCTGTTCCGATTGATCAAATCAGGGGGAAAAGGGCTACTTCTGTGTCTCAAAAATAGTGCTACACAAAGGGGAGATGATCAAAAAGCTCATAGCGAAACAGTGGCCAACGTGGATCAAAAACCTTTGTCTTAAGTCTGGAGTCCAGCAATGCGCATGTATGCGGGGACCACTTCTTGAAATTTAAGTACCTACACAGCTAAAACTGATTAATAATACAGACCAGCGTGGTGATATTGCAGGAAACAAGCTAGCTACATCTACGATATTATCACCCTGGTGTGGTGTTTGTTCTTCAGCAAGTATTTCGCAGTTTTAGTTAGCTCGCTAGTTAGGTACCAGGTGATTTGTTTTTAGCAATGCTAGCTCACCATTACCATCCACTAACAGTCACTAAACAACATGAAGCTACTGTTAACTCTCTTTGCTGTCACCTTTGGGTGTTTGTTCTGTAGTCTTTCAGTATCAACTAACAAGCTATCACTTTGCTATTTTTTATTTAGGCTGCCCGAGTTGAATTCTCAAGCACATTTACTCACCCGGGCAAAAACAAGATGGCGGTTGTTCAATGCTACTTTGTTTCCGAGGTTGTGGACTCAGCCGCATATGAAGTAGTTGTAAGCCTGTAGAGTTTTATTCCGCTCATCTAGCTAGCCGTGCAGTAGGAGGTCTGGAGGATGAGGTAACATTTAATGCCAAGTGCCTCCACGCTGGTCAAATTGGTCAAGTTGTTGGAACAATCACTTTTCTTCATTTTGTATGGATCACATCCAATGCATGTTTAAACTTTCTGACAATACCTGCTGCATGCAGGTTCATGCAACCCTTTTATGTACTCATGTTCCTCCATTTCCAATTTGCACAGTCTATAGATTCTTCACTTCCTGCCCTCCATCTGAATTTCGCACGTCATAATTGTCACGTGATTGCATTTCTGCTCTTCTGGGTGACTTTTCCAAAGTACCCTGCTTCTGCTTTGAAGTGTTTTTCCAACTTTCCAAACCTGTTTGGAAGGGATCAATACAACAGGCTTAATGAGCAAGCAGGGAAAATGGAGCTTTCTGAACCAGTTCCATCTTTTAATGTAGCGTTTTGGGTTTCAGCGTTTCAAATCTGGTGTTCTACAAGTCACATATCATTTCTAGAGCTCTGGTTTGATGCTTTGGCGATGAAGGCACTACAGTGGAAATGCACAAGGAACTGAAGCCCAGACTACAGTTCCAGGAGTCAATTTCCTTGGGCTAAATTTCCTCAGAAGAAAAAAAAAGATTATTATCTGATATCATGATTATCTATTACTTTGACTGGATCTTTAGAACTTTTCATGTTTTTTTTTTTCCTTTAAAAAGTTCCAAAGGGAGAAGGTTGTGCGAATTATGTGTCCTGCTGCCAAAGCTAATAATTCTATTCCCTAATTCTGAGCCAAGAGCATCGCCTTGACAGACCAGTTACTAAATACTGTACTGCAGTAGCACAAAGAGAATGGTGGATAGCCTTTTAATAAAGAAGTGACTGCATTAGCTGCTAATTGCCTTTTCTATTGTTTGGTTTGGACCGGGAAGAGCGTGGGGGGCTTCTGGGACACGAGTCATTCCAGAGAAGCTGTGAAAAGGAGACCGGGATTGTGTTACAGCAATAGGGCTTCTTTCTACCTCTTCCTGCTGTTGCTTATGATTTTAATTATTAATCCAAGCTCCATCATGCAGATACACACATTCATGTGCGAGACACGTGGGATGTGCTGAGCCAAGATGCAGCACACACTTCAGGAAAACAAAAGGGACTGAAGTCTGTTTTCCAGACCAGACAGCTGATGATGCTTTGTTCTTCTTCTCAGATGTGATTCTCTCTCTCTCTCTCTCTCTCAAACACTCATTCTCTTTTCCTCGCTGTCTCCCTAATAT
>JAOTRR010000001.1:7332226-7345505 GCA_028570945.1 Gogo arcuatus
TATATATATATGACATCTGCTGGAGTGGAATTGGATTCCAGGGAGTCTCTTGTGGCCGCTACTTAATACATCTTCTGACATGGAGCCTGGAAGAGAGAATAAAAGGAGCAAGGAAAATAGAAGGGAGAACAAGTGATGGAGGAAAGGAGGAGGATTCCTTCCTTCCTCTTGTCTCCTGGAGGAATAAAATCCAGCGATGCAGAGCTGGCAGACAAGCCGACACCAGCCTCGTGAAGTTTACACGGTGCTGTCGGAGAGAGCATTGCCTCTTTCCTCCCAGCAGTTAGACTTCATAAAAGAGTTGCCAGTCCTCTGGAGTGCAGTTAACGTCAGTGTTTCCTTTCTGCTTAGGCTCTGCTCTTTCTTTTTTCTAACTTTCTCTCTTCCTCCTCCTCCTTTTACCCATGATAAAGGATGTGACTAACGCTGCTTCCATGCGTATTCAGAATTACTATTAGTATGCGTTTCTGACCCAAAAGTTACACATGAATTTCCTTTATTTCATAATTTTCCTAATGGTAGTCTTGGATGCACTTTTGCATACCAGAGTTTGTTTACTCATTATGTTTAACTGAGCCTTAACCTTAGTGAAGTAAAAGACTGTTTCATTAGCCGATGGTTGGTGATTCCTTATTTCACTGAATGCACCAACTGGTTAGTTCATAGACACAATTATGCTGGTTGGATTATATGTAGTTTTACAAATGGATGAATTATTAACCTGTTAGAAGAAAGGTTAAAGTCTTGTACTCTTGAGGGTTCTTTGGTTTGTCCCTCAGGGAGAAACCTAGACCCCACAACAGAAGGTTTTGTCTTTCACCGAGTAGCAACCCTTTAGAAAGACAGAACCATTAAACACCCAAAGAATCCTTGAAACATCCCTTTCACTGCACCAAAACCCCAAGCATCCGGAGATATCTTTTTAAATTCTTGCAAGAATCTGGATCATGTCTGGAGACCTTTTTTTTTTTTTTTTTTTTACAATGCCTTGATCGGAGAGTACCCACCATGGATTTCATCATATATGGAACATAGTTTGAAATATCCAGGCAAAACCATCTCTGGATTCTGGGGTATTTTGTGCAGTGTTTGTTTAAAGAGATTGGACCATTTGATGAGCATGTTAATGTAGGTTTGTAGAAACATCCTGATTTGAGATCAACATTAATATTCAAGCTTAGTTTTGCAGTCTGATTTGAGATCACAGTTTTGTCTGCTGGACCAGTGGCTTCAGTAGGAATTCTGGGCCTCTGGACAGGTTAATTCCCAGGGTCGTGCACCTCTGACCACGTTTTATGATCCAGGACAATTTATTTCCTACGGTTTTGTTCCTTCGTCCCCACCTTTCACCCCTGGCTAGACCTGATACAAGTACAAGTTCTCCTTTATTGTATCTGTCTGCTCCACTTTCCTGCATAACATATATACTGCATACAGTGATATTAATACTCCAAATTAAATATTCATAAGCTTGAGTCTTGTGTTCTCCCAAAGGGGAAAAGCTAGTTATGGTTCCTGATCGCATCTGTGTGGTAAGAATCAATACATGTGTGGACTATCAGAGCTCGGCTTGGTCCCGTCAATAAAAGGTAATAACGGTTGATTGATTGTGCCACAGTATCACACAGAGAGATCTCCCAGAACAGGCGCTGGTGTGTACGTGGGGGAGAAAGACTCAGCGTGAGACTCACAGAATAGGATGACCATCCTGTAGAACCTTCCCCATCCTGCTCCATTTTATGACAAGACCTAATGGACTCCTCCATTGTTCTGGCCTCTTTAAAGGCTTTGTAATGGAACCATATGTTTCTCATCATTGGGCCTGGAGAGGCTTCAGAGCTGATGAGCGGAATGAGCGTTGTTGTATGTTTACACCCTGAAAACCCACAAAGCGCATGAGCAAGAGGAGAAGAATTCTTCTCGTCTGCTGAGGCAACACGTCCAGCCTGCAAACTATCAGTCCTCTTTTTGCTGATATTTACCCAAAGACAGGCGGGATCACTGTAACTGTTCTGGTTCATTTAGAATGGAAGTTGAGATTGTGTATAAGGGGGGGGGTTGTCCCTTCCAGTAACATATCACAGAAGTAGGGCAAGAATTTCTGAAGTCTGTTATCATTTAGGGCGCAGTTCCTCTCTAATGGTGAATCAACACTGTGGACTTTGCTGTCCAGACAGGATTTCTCACACGGAGATTTCTAAAAGATTCTCAGAGTCGTCATTAAGACCTTTGGCTTTAGTTTGAGCCTTAACTTTAAAACTAAGCTAGAGGGATTCGAGCACTTCATGCATTTCTCCAGAAATCCCTGATCCATATGTGCAGTGAAGTCTAAAGCAACCGCAATGCTTTTGATAGACATAAAAAAAGGAAGCTGCGTTCAATTTGAAATACGAAAAGAAAAGAACAGTGAAAAGATAAGCAGCGAGAACAGGAGAGAAAAACCCCAAGCTTCTTGAAAAACCAGGTCGTGACCTCCTGCTCTTTATTTTAAGCACCACTTCCATTTTAAACCCAAAGCTACTCAGCTAATAAGCTCTTCGTCCAAAGGTTAAGCCTGACATCCATTTTAGCCTGATTGGCAGCTCCAGTGAGAGTCCTGATCTCCATGTTGTCTGATTGGCCTGCTGAGACCTAGAGGGAGGTTCATCAAGGCTCTATGATTGAGAGATTGAAGTTGGGATCGGCTTTGCGCTCCCAGGAGATATTCTGATTAGAAGACTTGGATAGTTTCAGAAAAACAAGAGGGAATTGATATCATACAACCAGAACCAGATCTGGACATGTTATAAGATATTAAAGCTTCCATCATCTTTCCTAATGCGACATATATGTAGTGTACTCGCCAAGGTTGTGTTTATTAGTCCATTAAGGCTGTGTTTTGGTAACGAGCAAAGAGCGTAGAGTTTTCCGCTGAGTGGCATCTTCATCACGAGGGTAAACAGATCGGAAACATCTGTCGGAAAGTGGGTTTGTAATGTTTTTCCTTGTTCTCCTTTTTATCATCCAATTTTCTTTTTTCCCCCATTTCCCTTTATTTTCCTGTGCTGTGATCAGAAGCATCATCATCATCATCATTGCCAATGTCATCAACATGGCCACAAGTCGTCACATCATGTGGAGCGTTTGACAAATGAGTGTTTACTTTGGTTTCATATTTGAAAAGCATTTCCTTTCCATCTCTAGACTGTTTGTTCTTTCCTTTGTCTGTCTTTCTGCCTTCTTGCTTCCCTTATTCCTCTCTCTGCAATCTTGGCAGTGAGCAATCAACAATACAAACTGGCACTACACAAACTACACACCGTTTCCCATCCAGCAATTCATTCTTCGTACACTACAGCAATTTAGCTGATGCTAACAATTGATTATTTATTAAGGAACAACACATCGTATCTTAATACTGTATAATTTCATCTGTATATAATTAGATTTAAAGTTGTGCAACATGTGTGGACAAAGTTCCTGTTATCACTTAAGTTGTAATAGGTACAAAGGATCAACACCTTCTGACCAATCAGAACCAAGAATTCAACAGTGCTGTGGTAATAAGGTCTTTAATTAACCTGTATAGTATTTTTAGTATTTTTAGGATTCTTGAAAATGAATGCAAATGCATGAGCATCATTGGCAGTCCAGGATATCCAGGTTGAAGAAATAAATAATTTCGCAAATTAGCTTGCAGTGCACCTAGCTACATTTCACTGAAGACAAGGGAGCTAGATGTTTGTAGGGATTATAGATAATAAACAAGGTTTTTAAAGATTTGTCAAGGGTTCCATGAATACCAAATGGACCCTTTTTAAACGGAAAACCATGTTTTGTAGACTTCGAACGAAGAACCTCTTAAGGTGCTAGAAGAATTTTTTTTTTTTTTTAAAGTGTTGCTTTCCTACTACCTTTCAGCACCATAACCTTCTTCAACTGTCTAAGAATGTTTTCAGCTTGCTCTCCATGTTGCAACTTCCTCCCTAATAAAAGCCAGACACACACACACACACACACACACACACATAGAGAGCAAATTACTGTGTGGATTCTGTAGGCTTTGCCATTAGACAGGGTCCTGCCAAGCCGTGAGCAATGTGTGCGCATGTGTGTGGCTGCCTGTGTGTGCACAAGTGTGCATTCATGCACGTGTGTGGTGCAGTGTGTAATCTTTCTCTCTTGGCCTGGACTCAGGTTGTGGTTTGAAACACTCTGTCTCTCTGAAAAATGAAAACTGTGGCCTGTTGAAAGGCTGAGAATCGACACCCGGACTCTGCATGAGCTACATATTAGCCACAGCAGCGGTGAAGGCGTGAGCATGTGTTCTTTATGACACTTGTCACAAATGGGGTGTAACTGAATATGAATACATTATTCGTATTGTGTTCTTAACAGATACGAATGCAGATATGAGTAGGAAGCATTGTATTCATCTGGTTGAGATTAGAATTGCGGGTCAGATACGAAGCTCACAGGACAGAGAAAGACCACGTTCATTAACATGAAGGTGAGTCACTGCCTCATGTATTGAGCGTTCATTCTTTCATCCTTAGTAACTGCCTGGTCAGGATCATGGTGGTTTAAATTAGACTGGTTTGATTATATTTTGGGAGTCAAACCAGCTACATTTGTTAGAAACGATCATGCAAACAAAATACAGACATATGTCTGAGCAGGATAAAAAAAAAAAACATTCCTTTGCACATCTTTCCAATGAGATTGAATGTTACAGCTATCATTCACACACCATGCTGACAGTACTGACATTTTTACTTCTGTGGGTTTTTTTCCCCAGTGTTTTCCAGTGTGGAATGTTTAAATCCAGATACAGATATGAATATTTGGAGCACTAAACAGACATAGATACAGATAATGGCTTTGAGTTCCACCCATATGTCACACACTAGCCAAAACGCTACGCAGCTTTTGTTCAGCTAGGGAAGGGATTATGAGCAATGGTATTTGGCTACATTTTTAAGAAGCAGAGTTTTCTTTCTAGCAGTGTTATTACTGACAGGTTTGGGATGAAGTAGAAAAAGAAAAAAACAGGAACTGTCTCATGGCATTCGATTATGTGTATAAGATATCCATGAAGCCCGTCTCAGAAACCACCAATGGAAAGAAATGACTATAACAGCTGAGCATATGATTTTGGAGCGTCACTGACTCCCTCCGCCTGTCTCACTCACATTTTTCATATAAGAGATCAGGAAAATTGCTTTTGATACATAGATGTCGAACAACGTTAATAACAAAACGCAACGTCTTCCATGTCAAAAAGGGCCTTTGCTGATTACTTTTCCTAGCCGTGCTTTACGTGTCCGATTTCATTATCCGGTGTTTTTATATGGATCCTCTCTTGCTCCGGTGCTCTGTCTCGTCACAGATCCCTGAGGAGAAAATGGAAAGTGGAGTGGAGTGGTTTCTCTTTCTCGCCCTCTCAGTCAGAGGCTATGTGGATGATAGATTATTCTTCTGCTTTGACAAAGTAAATTCATTACGTTGATGGGTCAAGAACCTTTTAGGAGTATTTAAGCGAGATCCCCTCCACCACCCCTCCTTCTCTCTGTACTGTCCCTGCTTTCCCTCTCACTAAGGGATGTCGGATTGATGGATCACTTCAATTAACTCTGACATAAGACGGGATGAGATATCAAGTATGTGGGAGGAGTGGAGAGAATGCTTCCTTTTCTCCTCTTCCGTCGTCTCTTGTTTCTTGTCCTCTCTTATCTTTTAATGCCATTGGACATGCGGGAAGCTCAGTGCCTTGAAGCTTGGGTTCAAATATCTGCTTTGATTCAAGTTATGGAATATTTTATTACTTTAGCTAATAAAGTATATGATATTGCAGAATTAAAGGTATAGTTTACTCTACCATACCAACATGAATTGAAGCTTGTGAACCAGAAACCAGAATGAACCAAAGACCATGAATGAATGCTAGCATGGGCGAGATGGTGGTACAGTGGGTAGCATCACCGCATCAAAGCTCACGTGTTCCTGAACTCTGATTAATTCTCCATGTGTACACATAGGTTTCCTCTGGGTTATCTGGTTTCCTCCCAAAAACATGCCTTTTGGTGAATTGCTGACTCTAAACTGATGCCTAGGTGTGAATGCATGTGTATGGACTCCAGTATGGACACTTTAGTGTCCTCTCCAAAGTGTATTCCTGCCTCACACCCAGTCATCCACTGTAACCCTGACCAGGATAAATCTCTGACAGAAGACAAATGAACAAAGTAAAATTAGCAAGAACCACTTAGCCTCTCCAAAATGACAATCAAAATTAGCCATAGAATCAACTTTGAGTGAAGCATCGCAATGATTCATAACACAATATGCATCCAATATTGGCAATTTCATATCATATGACCCGCCGTCCTCTGAAAACCCATTGAGAGAGTTTATGTAGGTGTTTGACGCAGGTTGCCTGGTATCCAACCCACATATAACCACGCACACAGCTGTGGAATTTTTACTGCAATTGGCACCAAACAGTCTCCTGCCTATATTTCTTAACCACCTAAATAAGGCCATTGTCACTTATTAGTCTCATATGAACCCACACTCACAATCAGCATGTTCAGGACTTTAGAGAATAACCAGGTACTATGAGTGGCATTTTTTTTTTGTGGTTACGGTGGCAGGCTTCTCAAATTTAGATGTCTGCACAATTGTAATAAGACACTGAGCGCTATTTTCATGTTAATAAGGAAAAACACAAAAACAGGATCACAAGATTGTGGCTTTGGCGCGTCTAGGTGTGGCAGACGTATTCCTTGGATTTCCCCAGCTTTCAGTGCAAAAAAGGGGTGGACTTAGAATGAATATCAATTCTAATTATTCCATTTAAAAATGTTTTCTGTGGATGTTCACTCAATGTTTATTTCTTAGATCTCCATGATAGTTAAAATTTAGTAAGTGTATTTAGGTTTTGTTCAATGTTTATTTAAAAAAAACTTGTAAAGAGTCTCCAGTGTGACAACATACATTTTCCGGTATGGACAAGTTTCACGGTAATAGGCTACATTTGTTTTGGCTTAACTTCATAAGAAAGTGAGGAAAGAACTGTTTATCCTTCCTTCCCGTGCCAGCACCTGGTATTAGTCTCCCACCAAGTACTAACCAGGTTAAGGCACACCAGGCGGCACCGATCTCCGTTTCTGTAGCCCTGCAGCCCTTGTTGGTACTTTGCTGTGGTATAAGATGAATAAAACACCTCAGGACATGCTGTAATAGAAAAATCATCAACTTCGGGGTGGGAACAGCCTGAACAGCATGACATCACCCTGTTGTTGATTATTGTCCTATAACAGCACGTCCCCAAGTGTTTTATTCCTCATTTGAAACAGATAGAAAAAAATTCCGTCAGTTAAATTTGGAAAGCATTTTGATGAAGTAGCTTATGAATATTAAAGTAAAATGACAGAATTGCAAAATGGCATAAGAAATGGGACAGGATGTTTGTGACTTTGCTTAAGGTCAGGACAATACTGGATAGGTATTTTGTCTTTGCGAAAAGGAATTCTTGAGCAGCGGGAATGTAAATGCAAATTTAGACCAAAGTGGGTTCAAAAATATCACGTCGTCGTCAGATTTTGCATATCACACCCCTTTTGTGATGCTCTACCCACGTCAGCGTAGCCGTATTTATTTCTGGTACTAAAAGTTGCAACTAGGAGATGAAATAATAATCGAGCCTTAAAGCTCTTGCTTGGCATTGTTGGATATTTATTTTGCGATTGTGTGTAGAGTTAGTAGTGTTTAGCCTTTGATAATGTTGCATGACTAGTTTGGGGCAAAGATTATTAAACAGGAAAGGTACCTCCTGGAACATGTTTCCAATATGGAGAGCTTTTCCTGCATTTCGATGTGGTTTAGGGTGAATTGTTATTGTGCCGGTAAATGATGGGGCCTGGTGATTATTGCGTTGTGACTCAGCTCCTGTGGAGTGTTGATCAGGAGGTCCGGTGCGTAAGTGCACGGCTGTTAAAGGAGTCGTACTGTGAGCTGGAGTTGAAGTGAAAGCATGTTCATATGGCTGTGATGAATGACTGGGTCCCACTGGCGCTTGCACAGATTGGGTTTCATTAGTTATTTGTAGAGGGAGAGAGAGAGGGTACTTTTTTTATTTCTTTTTTGTTTGACAGTCACTTATAGGTCCCTTATTTTACTGCTTTTTGTAAGATGTTCTTGTATTCAGAAGTCTATTAATCAGAAGTCCTTTGCACTGGTCTTGCATTTTCCTTTCCAAGTGGACACTCAGATCAGCTGCACTGTGATTGGCTGGGACTTTGATGGCACAGAACATAGGGGCAGTACTAAGAAGAGGGTGGTCGTGGGGAAACAGTTAGAGGGAAGGTACAAGGAGGGGTAGTTTGATGGGGGCTGGGGTTAAGGCATTGGGAAGTAACTTCAGTCTTACATTTACGTCCACTCAGGCCACCTCAGGTCTGGTTGCACTGCTTTGGGAATCTCGGAATCTGTCCAACCCTTGGTACTTCAGGTTCTGCCATTCAGCCAGGAGTAATGAGGGGAATTCTGCCTTGTCTTGCCTCTCTGGTTTGAGCACCACTTTCATTTGCTCTATCCATTTCTCCAGAGCAGGTTTTTCCCATTAAGGAAAAGTGAGAGCCCTTGCCCTGAACTTAACCTTGATTCCTCAGCGGTGTCTGTCTTTTGAAATCCAGTTCAAAAATCAAGATAAGCTGGAGGAGAGGAAGTGGTAAGTAAGTTCCACAAACTGGCTTAAAGCAAAGTGTGTGTCATGCAGCTGACTCGTTGATTTCTCTAAAGCCTGCTGAACAGTGTAATGCTTTTCTTAATGTTTCCCATTGCCTGCTTTGCTGACTTTGCTGCCTCCTGGGTATGTGCTTGACTATTTGCACATGCTGACCAGTTCTGTCCTGCATCCAGTTTCAATATACACACTGTTGACTTGGCCAGGTTGACAGCGTGTTTGCTATGGAAAGTGGAATTTCTATTTTGAGCACTATCAGCACTGCTAAGATAAATGGACTTCCTTGAAGTTATTTTTTGCTTTCCACCATCCACCATCCTTCTGGTTTTCTGATGAAGGGATTTATGCTTCAACAGAGTTTTAGATCATGACTAAGAGCAAGGAGACAGACAGCTGAGAGTGGGAGAGCACAAAAGGGAAAAAGCTAAAGAAGCATGCAGACAGTACCCTGCAATCTCAGCTGTTGTGATTTAGGCTGCCTGACAGCACACAATTCTTAAAGGAACTCTCAGCTGTGCTGCATGCCTACCCCTCCCTTTCTTTATTTTTAACACCAATGCTTTATGTGGCCTTCACTACGACAGTGCAGAAAGAGCTTATTGTCTCTAGATATACAGTGCTATGCATTGTCATTGATTCTCATTGCCAGAATGGTATTGCTGGGGAGCCAAATGAGCAACCAGCAAAATAGCAAGACCAGCTTTACTGGCAAGATTCTGGTAATGAACTATCATGATCAGAAACTTATGATCAAGATTATGAACTATCAGGAATGAGAATTCCAGTTTCTGGACAAGTTCCTGGTTCACCATACTGAAATGACCAAGACTATTAAGTGACAAAATAGACATAACACACATGGCATAACAGACAATTACAGAATGCACAAAGAATACAAAAATCATAATGTGGAGAAGGTTGAGATGTCTTTCTATTTTTAATATTAATAAAAATTTAGAAATTTTTTTTTTTGGTGACCAGGAACTAATGGGGTGGAGCTCGCCATGCTGGTCATCAAGCTTCAGAGTGACGAACCTGTGATGGTTAGTTTGGCAAGCTCCACCCCAGTAGTTCCTCATCACCAGTAGGCACTTTCAGACCAGAGGAACTTTTTCATACTTCTTAGAACTGTTGTACCCCCTTTTGTGTGTTCAGACTGCAGGCTCTGAGGATGATCATAGTTCTTAGAACGCCATTTTGAGGGACTCCTACTCCAGGGTAGGTACTCTCCCAGCACAAGAGGAACCATGAGTGACGTGAGTGTACGGTGATTGATCGAGATGTAAATGTACGTTGATTGGTAGAACACACAAGCCAATACAGCACCAGCAACCACCATGTTTAAGATTCTGTGTAAAATGTTAGCCGTGTAAACAACAGCTCTTAACATTGGCATTTAAAAAAACAAAAAAAACAAAAACAGACAAATGGGCCGTTAGTGAAGTCCAGATTTTGTTGAGCCTGTATGTGACAGAGGAAATACAATGTGATTTTGATGCATCTAAGTGAAATAGAACAATCTTAATTAAATTACTAATAAATCCACACTAACATGTTAGGTAAACATATTTTACCCAATAACCAACTTTTGTCCACCTCGAATTCCTTTAGAATGTAAAATAAAGAATTTCCTGTTGGCACGTAACACTTCCTGGTCTTCCCCATTCTACAGTGCAATGGAATAATCAATTTCTATAGAAACATGCGACTGAAACACGACACTCAAAAGTTGATAAGTTTAAATCCTAATGTTGCTAGTTTGCTGTTCTCACAGCAGCACAAGAACATTGTTGGACAAGATGCACATTCATATGAAAACAAACTAGTGACATCGCTATAGTAACCCTTCACTGGCTTACGTCACTTCAGCGTTCCTACTGGCGGTGTGAATGCAAACAGAAAAAAGCCCTCGAAGGTAGAGTATGTAGTTCTTGGGGGAGCTCCTCAGTAGGTAGTTCCTCTCAATGAGTCCCTAGAACTCTTTGGTCCAAAAGCACCTGTGAATACCTACTTTGGAGCAGGAACTACCAAGGTCCCTGGAACTATGGCCCTGGCTTCCTCCAGTGGAACCATCTCTAAAGTCCCTAATTTCCTAAATGCATTCTCGGGTTCCTCTGTCTTAATGGTACAAAAGACATACCGTTTAAGGGTACCATTCCATGGACAGGCACTACCCTGAACGATCTACTTAAGTACCTTTTTACTTGGCCATTTTGACCTACCAGCCTGAACCATCATTCATTACTGGTCTAGTCTGTCTTTTTCCCTCTCAGCAGAGATATCCTTGCTTCAGCACAATGAATTTATTATGGGACCATAATAATGATAATTGCTAATTTGGATAGGTTAGCACCCAGGGAACCAACATGTGCATGGCTTCTGCAGGACTGTAACTGAGAACCACTGTACCATGGGAGATCACTTACGTAGTATTCGTTAGCTCCAATTCTAATTAAACACACCTAATCCTGGTCTCTAGAGGTTTCTGGATATAAGAGCCAGGTGCGTCAGATTAGGGTTGGTGCTAAACTACAGGGGGATGACCTCTGATCTCCAGCAGTGGGCAACCTGCTTTTGTTTCTGCCTCCTATCTGGGTCTATTTGCTGTTGGCCACGTTCAAGGTGTGTGGCGTTAAAGCTGTATAGAACTCCTGCACCAGTTTATTTATCAGTCATAGATGCCTTGTCTTTGTTTGAGTGATGTCCTTGAGTGAGTGACTGACTGCAGGCTGGACATATTTAGCCTGGCAGATTATGCCAGCGTATAGCCTACCCTCCATGGATCTTTGTCACATAGACAGTGACACAGCTATCAAAGTCACCCTGCATTCGCAGACACTCATTTCCTCCACACTTACTGCCATTCTATAAGAGGAAGCTACAAATCATGGTTAGAATAGAGAGGATAGGAGAATGAAGTGGCAGTGGAGAGAACCAGAAAGACAGAAGAGCAAGAGCAATGAAGTAGGAGTTTGTGGGCAAACTTCACAGATTTGCAAGATTAGTCCATTGATTTCTTTCATTTTTGGCATGCTGACCAAACCATGTCCACCTCCCTGCTGTGTACCACCCACCACCAAACACATGTGCACACACACCTCCTCCCCTACTGCTTTCTCTATTTCCTGTTTGCTCTGCCAGAGCCAATTGATGCTCAGCGTGCAGGTCAGTGACGGATCCGGTGACACGCTGAGCCATTTCTCTGTATGGCTGGATCTTTTATTGGTGTTTGAACACAAACACGCACACATAGTAGCACATTAAATATTTGCCTAAAGGCATGGGGTAGGTCATAACTTCACAACGATCTCTGTATACAGTATTTATGCTAGCAGGATAAGAACTTCTTCCGGAATGTTCCAAAAATGGCTAACGTTGGAGTATAAAGAATTATTCACTCTAAAAGAAATCTCTCAAATGCTAGCATTTGCTAAAAGAGCTTTAACTGGAGTGTCTAGAGAAGAGAAATTGTGCTTTTCCTAGCCACAAGCCTGCTACCAATTCAGCTAATTAGCAGGTAGATAAATTGATAAACTCAGCTAAGCCAGACACAGCAATGCTAAACAGCTAATTACAGCTAAAGTAGATAACTATAACTTCATTTGATTGCATAATCATTTAAATGTTAGATTGGTAAACCATGTTCCAATCACATAATTATGGTTTGCATTATTTAGCTGTTGGTGCTTCAGGTTTAATTTTAGCTAGCTAGATAATGTTTGCTAAGTTATCGAGCTAACTAATGTGTTGGTGAGGTAGCTAACTGTAACTTTGTGAAAAAAGTTTGATAGTGAAATATTGTGTGCTGTTTCACAGAATAAAGATGGCTTTGTTATTGTTTGAATTACATAAAGTTGTCTAATTTACAGTCTTGATTTATGGCTGTGTTTTATTTTCAAAAAAATAATACATGTCCCCAAGATGAAGCTTTTTTCAGAAGCAGGAGTACCTTTTCTCCTGTTCTAGACATTGTTTCTAAGAGTTAAAATGATGCATTCTATCACTGTAACGCAGTGCCACTATTTGTATCCGCACCCGTGTTTGTTTAGTGCTACAGATATCCAGATTTGAACTGAAAGTGGGATCAGATATACTTTTGTTTTGGAATTTGTTACATTCTAGAAAGATCTGAAAAGAAATGATTTGAAATTAGCATTAAAGATTGAGTTCTTCTGCTGCTACTTGATCCACTATGGCATTAAATTATAGCTTGTGTGAATAGAAAAACTGACTATAATCTTTAACATATAATTATTGCTGTTCAATAGTCGCCGGTACCTACAGCTAACTTTTATCCTGTTTTTGTCTTCAGTGCTTTGCAGTAAGATTATGCTCAGAGAAAAGAGCCTTGGGAGCAAATTGCACTGACTTTCACAGAAACTGGTGTCGGAGGGATCAGATTGCAGTGGGCTTTGACGGCCTCTCGCTGCCCTGCACTACTCCCTAAGAGCCAGGCTAAGAAATGAGACGAGAGCGGAACAAACTGGCCTGTCACTTATACTCACTCACTCACTCACTCACACACACACACACACACACACACACACACACACA
>JAOTRR010000001.1:7373816-7386180 GCA_028570945.1 Gogo arcuatus
CCAAGCGTTAAATGTGTCATAACACACACACGAAGCATATTGATTTCCATAAAGCACAAACATTTCTCCTCACTATGCTATTTGTAATGCTTTAGCTAATATATCATGCAAATATACTGTAAATAACGTGCTTATGACAGTGGTTATAACTGTGTTATTACTCAGGTAAGGCTGATGGTGAGTTAAACTGGATTTACACTGTTGCTCTGGCAGACAGACCCCGGTCTGACACACGCTCTAGCCAATAAGCAACAAGCTTGTGATGTTCAGTAAGAATCAAACTGTACTAGTTATTACAGGTTTATAGATGTATGTATGTATGTATTTCTAGCTCTTCTGGCTGCAAATCAAGTTACACCTTTTAGTCTAGGCTTCATGAGAACCCCCTCTTCTTAGAGGGCCTGGGTCATCAGTTCCACTTTTCCCTACATTTTTGTGTGCATGCACTGATTGCCCTCTAATCTTAGCGCTTTGGGAACATGCAACTTAACTGTGTTTGGGGATGAGTCCAAAACTAGCACTGGGAAATGCATGCACCGATAACACTGATAGCAACAGAATGAAGGGAGAGAGAGACAGAGTTTATGGGAACTGACCTTTGTATTCATTAAAGTTTGTTCTCAACAATTATTACCACAGGCCTGCATTTTTCTGTGAGACATATGTGCTTTGAAAGTAAGACACAGTGTAATTATCACCTCAAAAAAAGGAATCCACAGAGCATAAAAATGGGCTGCACAATTGCTTTCAGAAACTCTAATACACCTCTAATTCGGTTACACAGTATTCTCCAGCCAGTGTGATATTATTCCCACCCTATGGTAAGGCCTGATTAAGAATGCATGAAATTGTGTAATTCCTCTGGGATTATTTTATTGCACTTTGCTTGTTAAAATTCTGGTGATGTCTGCAAGATCATTATTTCGCAGCAGTTTGGTGGAAATGAATAGCTAAACCATCAAGTTCAAGCCTAACGAAGGCCTCGCTCCTGTTAAAAATGACATAATTGAAGTTAGTATAGCCAGAATATTATCAATCAAGCTTCAAGATTATTAATGATGTGCAAAACGTCTTTATGAAATTTTTAAATAGTCATTCATCGTTCACACACTAGCATGAGGTTGTGATAGCACTGATTTCTTCACTTCTGGTGTGTCCTTCTATGCGAGTGGGCGGTTCTTCTTACCCGTCATATATTTTGTGCACACAAAAGTAGGCACATTTAAAGGTAGACGTTAAGTTAGACGTAAAGGAAGCGAAAGGTTTTGCTTTACAGATTATGTTCAGTTTGGTGTAAGTCTGATGTGGGCGGCAATGTGGTACACCACCTCACAGCTCCAGGTTTCCAGGATTGGTCATGAAATCGGCTGACTGTCTGTGTGGAGTGTCTCATGTTCTTTCTGTGTCCGTGTGGGTTTCCTCCGGGTCATCTGGTTTCCTCCTACTTCCCAAAAACATGCCAGGAAGTGGATTGGCTACACTCTGCCATGTGAGCTGTATCCCAACTCTCACCTCGGTGAACCTGACCAGGATAAAACTCTTTTTACTTGAGCATTTTTAATTACCCATTAAATTACTCATTAACCAATCAGGAACCTTCACAGCAAGTAGGCGGTCCTTTGTGCCTGTCAATTATTTTGTACATAAAGATGGATTAAAAAGGAAGCAGCAGTTTTTGCTTCACAACATATTCGAAGCTGAGTTTAGATGACTATCAGGAATATTATCACAAGCTTGTGTGGTTTAGTTAGAGACATTAGTGTCTTTTTTAATAAACTACAGTCTTGACAGGTCATGAGCTGCTTCTTGGTAATATTATATTTATAACTAAAGGTTGTCAGGACCTCTTCTAGTGTTGTGTTACATTATTTACTGCTATTCTGCGCCTCTGAATTAGAGCTTTAACTGCCCCTGGGGCGATGGAGCCGGGGCGGGGAATTGACTCATTTACATGTAAATGACACCAAAACAGCGGCCATTGAGATCCTAATTATAACTAAACGCAGGGCGCTTGACACGCTGACCCCGCCCCTACGACGCCGAAATATTACCATACTCACCGGTGATTGGTTAAGCGCCAACAGAGCACAGACCGACTTCATTAGCATACTGAGTAGTGATTGGTTAGTCTGAAGGGAGCGCAGGCATGCAGAAGTCTTGTCTTATTTGCATACTGAGAGCTGATTGGTCCGAGACAAGTGCTTGCTCAGCTCAGTCTCCGCTCGCGCAGTAAGTCGAAGGCAGTCGAGCTTTGCGCTGCGCTGCTCAGCGCACTTTTATTTATTAAAGGGACTTTAGTTTGGATGAAGAAGATTTAGTCCTGATTTCGTGATTATGCATGGAAGAAATCGTTTGGAAGGACGATCTAATTCGGATCGTCCTCAGCTCGGCGCTTTTCTTATGTTTTATTTGCTGGTATAGACTATCCTGTCCAGCGCGCGGATGCCATTTGAGAAGAAGTTGAGACGTGCTTTAAGTCGGAAAGCTGGTCTTTTAGGTTGCTGGGAATATGGGAATCCTGCACGAATACTGAGATACTAGTCCTAACTCTCAGCTCTCACGGAAAACGGTAGGAATCCAACCCATATATATATATATGTATATATATATAAACTTATAGGAATTTTATTTAATTAGCAGCTGATTTTGCATAATGTTGAATGCGCATAAGATATCTTTACTCCATTTCTGCATATTATCTCTCTTTTTTTTTATTTTTGCAAAAATAAAAATAGAGCCCAGGTTTATTTCATTGCAGAAATGCATCCTTTTACCGCACCACTGCGTTAAAATGCACGCGCTTTTGCCATGAATTAGACTATACCCTGGCTTTATTATAGTACTAAAACCCACGCGCACTTTCTCGTCTTCTACCATTAGAAATTACACTTTTGCATCATGATAGTCGCTTTTTTTCTGTTCTCCCCCGGATCCAGTGGTCCAGTTGACCCATCCCCTGTACCCTGTAAGTCGGATTAACGCTTTTGTTTTCGGTTTGTTTGCCTTTGTTGCCCTCCAAAGGATCGATGGAGTCAAGATTGGGCACTGCGCATTAACATATGAATGCGATGACCGAGCTCGAGATCTCTCTCTCACGCACGCACGCACAGTGACCGCAATATATCATCACCCCCATTCTGACCTTGTGACGTCACTCGTGCATTTTATTAGAGATAAATCAAACACGACTTGATACACAACACCGGGTCATTTATTTACATTAAACCTGTTTTGCATGAACACCTGAAGTTCTGCTTTGTGTTCACCTTGCCTGTGATATACTGGTGTCCCATCTTGTGTGTATTTCCACAGCCATATGGGATATGCTCCGATCCACTCTGACCCTGACCAGAATAAGGTGGATCCAGAAAATGAATGAATGAATTTCCGGATTGCAGTTAACCCTTTAAAAAAAAAAAAAAGCTCTGAGGTCTGAGTTGTCCAGGGTTTGAGCCATAGCACCACCAAGCCACCAGTGTTAGGGCCTTAGGCAAGACCCTTAACCCTATCAGCCCCACACAGAAGTGGGGAAAAAGATGTAAGAAGAAGATACTTGGAAGTCTGAGTCTGGTTTGATGCACGATACAGATCTGATACTGGCATCCTCGTGATAACTGAACAAGCTTACATCAGAGCCATGCAAGACAAGTTGCGTCCTGTGTTAACATGTGTGTTGTGTTGTTTTAAAAAGTGCAGGCTGGTATTGGCCCCAAGCAAGACAACACCCAGTATCAGATTTGATATCAGATTGATCGCTGCACCCCTGGTTGAAGCTGTGAAATCGTCCTGGATCGACTCAGACTCCTTGGATTTACTTTGGCCCCTGCCCTGGATATTCTGTTGTGTTCCCTGCTCTAACACACCTGAGCCAACAAGGCAGCTCATTAGCAGGAACATTCTGGGTCAGCGTTAGTGTGTTAAAAGTTGGGGAAACTCTGAAATACTGTATACAGAGCCCGAGTTGAGAAGCATTGCCTTCACGGCATTGCATCAAGTGTGTAGTTCCACGGGGTCACTGAGTTTAGTTTAGTTTAACATTCCTCATTTAACACACCTGAGTCAACTCTTCAGTTAATTACCGTGGCCTTCATAGGGTGAAGTCGGTGTTCAAAATGAAAACGAAACCACACAAGTATCTGTAGAGATCTCAGAGACTGGTGTTACAACAAAACTGTAAGTGTTGGTATGTAAGGTTACTGTAGCATGCAGCAGTTACTTCCTGGATTCTTCTCCAGAATTTCATACAGCATGCGTGCAGTGTACTACAGTTGTAATCGGAGTACACAAGGTTTCCAAGGAACAGGACATTTTAGACGTCAGCTATGCAAATAAAGTGCTACAGATGCATTGACTTGGGTGTTGAATGAGGAATGTTCAACTAAACTGAGACCATCTGGGGCTGCAGACTGACATGCATACAGAAAAGACAGTTTGTAAAAATGTATCATTATCAATATAAGTGTAATCGTGTTGTTTAAGCACTCTTAAAAGTAATTCGATTCATCCCTTCAGGAGTTAATTCATCAGTTTATTTTACTGATTACTAATTAACTTCTTTCTATAACACCAGATTTGTTTTTTTCTCCTCAGTAGACTAATTGATTTATTAATCATGTCG
The DNA here is from genome assembly GCA_028570945.1 of Gogo arcuatus. Lineage (NCBI taxonomy): Eukaryota > Metazoa > Chordata > Actinopteri > Siluriformes > Anchariidae > Gogo > Gogo arcuatus. Next base: position 7,378,435 of record JAOTRR010000001.1, read on the forward strand.
TTGTTATTCACATTTATCAGATTGATTTGTTCATTTCACACACAATCCCCAGCTTTCTGCTGCCGAGCTGGACTCCCCGGTGCCGCGGTGTGTTTTAGAGCACTTTCTGATGGTTTGGACAGACGGGAAATGTAACGTAAATCTCTGAAGGTTGCTTCCTCGTTCCTCTGCATTAGCCCTAGTACTGCTTCAGGTTTTTTTTTCTCCAGCAGGCTGTAAGTCTTCCTTTAGCAGAAAACCAAAAGCAGACACCCGTGAGTAGGTAGCGGGGGCAACCTGAGAGCAGATTTATGCACAAAGTATATTCCCCAGCACAAATCGGCATAAATCAACAGCTGGGACAAAACTGGTTTTGTTTCTCTTCCACCCCACAATGCCTTTAGTTTACATGAATGCTGTATTGGAGGTGTGAAATAAAAGTGGATTTGTAGTAAAAGTAAAGAATGCAGACGCTCTGCTGTCTGATAGCGTGGGATGCATGAAGCGCGCCTGCTTGATGTTAGTCGTGGGATGTGTGCCAGGCCACAGGTGCCCGAACGCCCTGGGGAGAAAATTCAGACAGTCATGACGGATTGCAGCAGGTGGGCGCATGTGGTAATCCCTGTCCATTCGAACATATTGTATTAGTGCTCCATAATTGCTTGCTAACAATATGCTCCATTGTTAAGCATGATTGGAAATGTTCAGGCTGAAAATTAAGAGAACACATTTCTTAATGATATGTCCTGGATGTCATATCAGGTTCATTCTCCAGATTATACATCCAGGAAGTAACCTATTTGAATTGGTGCAGGGGTGCCAATACTAATGATACTTTGACAGAATGGTGAGTATCTTCTAAAAGACAAGAGGAAATTACAGATAAATTGAAACCAACATCTCTGTAAAGTCCTATAAAGTCCAAAACCATACTAGGGTGCTCTCAGATGAAATTGCCATTGTGCACGCCTCTTTTGTTACACGTCCAAAACCACATGCTGTTCACTATCTAGTGCACTACTTGTGTCTGAAAGAATCGTGGAAGTCTAGTTTCCTCCTGAAAACCCACAATGCACTGCATCCATAAAGCACTTTGCAGTTTGTAGGATATTGGGTGTAGGGTGATGTCTGTATCTGTTAGTTTCGTGGAAAGAGGCGTGGCCTGTGTGCATGTCGTTTTTAGCTAAGAAGGCGTGGACTCTGTCAGTTCCATTGGAGAAGGTGTGGCCTTTGCTTCCCTCATCCCTAAATGAAGGAGACGGTGGCCTGTGTGCCTGTCGATCTGTGTAAAGTAGGTGTGGCCTATGTGTCTGTGAGAAGGCGTGGCCTCATTGTCAGCTCAACTGAAGGAGGCGTGGCCTCTGTGTCTGTCAGTCCCAGTGAGAAGGTGTGCGCTCTTTGTTAGATTGAGTGAAGGAAGTGTGGACTCTGTGTGTATGTGGTTGAAATGTCTGTCATCCCCAAATGAAGGAGGCGTGGCCTATGTACCTGTCAGTCCCAGTGAAGAAGGCGTGGCCACTACATCTCCAGTGGTAACACAGTTACACAATACCAAATCTGATTTGGTATTGTATCAAGGCAAAGACTTGTATTTGTTGAATGGTGGCTCAACGGTTAAGGCTCTGGGTTGCTGAGCAGAAGGTTGAAGGTTTAAGTCCCAGCACTGCCAAGCTACCACTGTTGGGCCCTTGAGCAAGGTCCTTAACCCTCTCTCCTCCAGGGACACTGACCCTCCACTCTGACTTTCTAACAAGCTCTGATATTTAAAGAAAAGAATTTCACTGTAATGTATATGTGACAAATAAAGGCTTGTTGTTCTTCTTCATCCCCAAATAATGGACATTGTTGGTTTGATAATTCCACCATCCAAGTGCAGTAGACTTCTGGCTGTATTTAAGTCTGAAACTGGGTGGGGCTCTGTTTTAAAATCACTCTGTTGGCTTGTTTAAAGGAAAAGCAATGTCAGAGAGAGGGAGAATTAGCTCTGCTATAGCCAGCTGCCTCTAGCCTTCAAAAGATTGCCCGTTTAACCATCCTGCATGCCTCACAGGTATCCTGGCCATGTGGAATTTCTCTTCAAAAATCACTCAAACCTGGTTCATGCCTGCAAACTGCACGGAATTACTCATAAATCCAGCTGTGCTCCATGTGTTCTGCCTGTAGCTATTGTTAAACACAGCAGAGAATAGTCCCGCAGCAACATCACATCTGCTGTTTTAAAACGATGTGAAAATGCACTTCTTAAGCCGGAATGTGAACGTCTGTCTGCTCGCATCACGAGTACATGGCTCACTGTCTCTCTGGACGCCTTGCAGGCTGGCAGCAGTTCATGATCGACTCCAGGGACGGGACAGCCGCTTTTATGTCTGTCTAGTGAAGGCGGGGTCGTGTTTTTCAAGGCTGTCAGTACAAGGTCTCTTGTGTGCGCGCAGGGCTTTGTAATGAAATCAGCTTGCGGAGCTTTTGCTGTCCGTCTGCCGAGCGTCGAGAGCTTTAAACCTGGAATTTTCGGCTGGAGAAATGTATTCGCTAAAGGAAAACCAATTTGTTGGTGCTTCTGCAAACAAGTTCATTCCTAACCTGGGACACTCGGAGCTTTGTTTTCGTGGAAGCATTTAGCAAAGCAGAGTCACACGATCGAGATGAAAGTACATTTCATCAACGAATCCATCCAGACAAGATCTTTAGCTCAGTGTCTTGTCCTGGTAATCGTGTATACAGCGAGTCATGAGGATGTGATGAGAGAGCGTGGCTGCAGTTTCCTCAGGCCAGGTCATGACACATCATTCCAGACCTGACACAAAAAGCACAGCTCGAGCTCCATGTATATAACGAGCAGGTCACAAGGCTAAAGGAAAAATCCACCCTGAACAACTTATATCAATATTTTTACTATTATGGAAGTTTAAACATCTTTCAGTGACATGTTGGACTATTTTCACTTTAGTTAATGGTTTCCTACATTACCCACAATGCTATTCAACCTTCTGATAGTGCTCCAGTGGGATCTTACCTTTGTTTCATTGCTTCTCAAAGAGAGCGATGCAGCGGCGCTTTAGTCCTTTAGTCAGGCCAGCTCCTCGTGGTCAAACAGATCCGCTTCCAAAGCTTCATCTTTCATGCTAATGCCACTTTTCATCTCGTACATCACTAACTAGTCATTCCAAGTCTCTTCTGTAACTCGGTGCAACTCCGTCATACTGCTGCGTTGCATTCTGGAACTTTGAGTCCAGCATTTGCGCCAACGTCTCCACTACGTCTGTATCGGATTTCTCATTAATATGATATTGAACGTCGCTGAAAAAATGGTGAGGAAAGAAGAGTGAAAAAAGAAGCGCTAGCCATTTCTAAAAATATTGTGATGTCATAAAATCCTGACGTTTATTGTTGAATGAAAATTGGAACTAAGCACATGTCTAGTTTTATTAATTACTGCCTCATTCAGTATGACAGAAATGCTGTTGTTGCAAAAAAAAAAAAGCCGTCATGACCAATACACAGTTAAAGCTAATGGGGCGCACTTAGCATGATCTCATTATTGCTCCAGCTCCTGCTTCCTCTCATCCATCATTACTGATAGTGGACTGTTTGGGTGAAATGTTCCTTCAATCTCAGCACACATGAGCCTGAAGCTCTGTCCTTGTCCATGCTGGAGCAGCTGCAGGAGAGAAATACTCAGCATCCTAAATGAGAAGGCAAAAAAAAACCATCAACAAGAAGCCGTGCATTCTCTCAGGAAACTAACAAGAAGCTTGAGGTTGGAGGGAGGGAATGGATTGTTCAAGGTTTTCCTTTCTTTTCTTCTTCCGTTCCTTTCGAGATTCTAAGTCTCAAATATTCAAAAATATTAACACCCCTATTAGATTTTTAAAAATTGCACACTGTATATCATATATACATACAGTACATATAAGTTGTCTTTGTTCCCCAGTTTCCAGCAAAAAATACATGTCCATTGACTTGCACAGTGTCTCATTGCCCAAGCACAGCATCAAAGAGACAGTTTGTATATCCGGTCTTGTGACCTGTCATGGAGAGTGCGGATATATTCAAATGTAAAGCATTCATTGCCATATTACAGATATAGACAGGTGACAAAGGGAAAAAAAAACAGTGGCTTTGGTATGCTGTAGGGGATGGTGTTGGGGGAGGGGGCATTTATTTATTTTACTGGCGTGGCTTCGCTCTACTCGAGTCGTCTCATTAGAAGAAAGCGGCGCTGCAAAGCAGTCCAAAGTTTATCCTTTATCCTACGATGAAACCTTTCTGTCATGAAGGGCGTGGTCTCATCCAGGATGACTCCACCTCCATCCATAGAACGGCCGCACTTTGTGGTCTCTTCAGGACTGTGGTTATGTGGCAACATATTTATTTTCCCTTTTTATTTCCTGGACGCCGCACTGCCTGCAGGGTGCCCGAGGTGCTAACGGGATTCGGTCTGCGTTCTGTCCATGCCTTTGAGGCAGATGAGGTTAAGAGATCTGACCAGCAGCCTCCAGAGCCAGGGAGTGAGGTTTGGCACGGCCACGTCTGCTCTGCTGGAGACTGTCCAGATGTGAAGCGTTTGACTGGTGCGTGTGAGTGTTTGTGTGTGTGAGATGGCTTCTCTATGCCTCTGGAGGCTTCCTCCTGTTGTAACCAAATGTGTCCAGGGTACCAGAGCGTGAGGAGGAGTTTGGCCAGCAGTTGTTGCACGTATTTGTGTGCGAGGTGTCACTGTAACCTGATTCATGCTTCTCTCACACTGAGGAACAGGACACTGATTTGTCTCTTTGTGGGTTTTAATAAACTGAGCTTTCACAAAGCTGGGCTTTTGTGATGAGTTACTGGAAGAAACGTGAGTCATGTCTGAGTCAGGATTAAAGGTGCAGTGTGTGGTTTTTAAAAGTGCGTCTAGACCTATAACACTCACAGACTTTCAAAGGTAAATCCAGTAATTCTGTGAAACACGGCATATCGCCATTAACAGATCTTGCAATTTCTTTTGTTTCGGGGATCTGTTTGCATTTTTCTGGCCCTGAAATTGTGCCACAGCCAAAATAGAGCTTGTTTTTTAAAGGGCAATCCATGAGTAAAACTGGGACAATATATAGTAATATCAATATCTTGATAAATTATGTTACGATGAAGTTTTTTAAGATATCACCTGTATTTTCAAGCATTTTATAATAATAATAATAAATTCTGACTGGAAGCAACAGATTGAATTTTAATGGTATGTACTGAATCTTTAAAATTGTAAAAAGTTACACGGATTATTTTGTTCATTTCTGTTACATGATGTAAATTTTGCTGGCAGTTTGTTAGCAAACCTGTATATTATGATGCATATTGTCTTATGGAGCCCCCTAAGGGTCATGCTGAGGATTTCTTTTAGCTACTTTTGCATTACCTCGCTATACTCTTGCATTAACTTGCAATACTCTTACATTACCTCGCTATACTTTTGCATTACCTCGCAATACTCTTACATTACCTCGCTATACTTTTGCATTACCTCGCAATACTTTTGCATTACCTCACAATATTTTTTCCGTTCCTTCACAATACTTTTGCATTCCTTTGCAATGCTTTTGCATTACCTCGCAATAAGGGTTAGGGTTAACACAAAAGTATTGCGAAGGAATGCAAAAGTAGGTAAAAAAAAAACCCCACTATGACCCTTAGGGGGCTCCGTACATCAAGTATCGCACTACCCCTACCCATGAGACATAACTGAGCATAGTTTAACAGAATACGTTGGTGTCTGTTTGGGAGAAAAAGGAAGACTCGCCAGTGTTTTGATTACAATTGCAACTTATCTCACAAAAAAAAAACAACGAAAAGTGCAAGTGCTGGAGTGTGAGAACTCCACTGGATTAGATATTTGGGCCTGTGTACTGACTTTTCCCAATTGACTGAGGATCTTGATTGAGTCCATGAAGCAAATTTCTGTGTTTTATAAAAGCGACTGTCTATTTTCAGCCGTTAATTTGTGTGTGTGTGTGTGTGTTAAATTGTGAGCAGATGGGCTGGAATTATTTAAAATCCTGATTTCTTTTGGCAGATCTCTGGTTCCCTGCAAATAAAAACACCACACTGATCTCAGATTGTTTCGGTTGAATCTAATGTCAGAATCTAAATAAACTCTCTGCATTTGTGACTCCACTCAATTTAGTTTCATTTGTAACTAAACTCGCTCATTAGCATTCATGGTTTAGTAACTCCACTCAAATCGTTTGATTTACTCTCAGCATTTGTGACTGAGTAACTCCACTCAATCGCTTTGTAACTGATGTCACTCGTGAGCGTTTCGTTATATTTCTGTGCGTGCAGGAAGATCTGTCTGCACTGTAAGTGTCCACGTGAGGATCATGCTGTGACGGTCATGCCTCTGGAGATGGAGAAGACCGTGTCCAAGCTGTTGTACGACTTCCAGAGGAACTCCACGTCGGACGACGACTCGGGCTGCGCTCTGGAGGAGTACGCCTGGGTACCACCCGGCCTCAAACCCGAACAGGTACTCCACCCAAAACTGCACCTTTCCTCTCAACCCTAATGTAGTCAACTAGCTATGACATAGCTATGGAATTTCATTTAGCGAACACGTAAGAGGAGCCTGTCTCCACCTGTCCACTTTCAGTGATGTCTACTTGTTTAGTGACTTGCTGAGACTAAATGTAATCAATAAACCTGAATAAAAACATCGCCAAATACTTGAATATTAAAGGTTAGCCAGCTAGCGCAATTTGAAATCATTGTGCCTGTTATGTTCCACCCCTCAAAGTTTTACCACAAAGCTGGACGTAGTGGAAATGGGAATATCCCAGTAAACCCGGTACGTCAAGATTTCAGCCAGAGTGGACTTTTCTTTTTTTTTCTTTAAAAAAACCATCACTTTCAATGACGACTAGCCGAGAAGGCGGCTATTGTGGTTACGTGCAAGATGGTGTGCAGGAACGTAACATAACCCACGTCTAAAACAGGACATATTGGCCGTGATAGCTCGGTGTACAAGCTTTGCTCATGTATTTATGGAAAAGATTTTGGGTGAAATGGACTTCTGTTACTTGTTATGTACATTAGCCTTGTGTGAAAGTAAAGAAGCAAATCATGTCTTGGCTGTTCAGGGAAAATTGTATGAATTATTATTATTATTATTATTATTATTATTATACTTTGGGAATTCTTGGAAAAACAGGCAGCTACTTTCCATGTGCCATTTTAAGCAATCAGCAGCCTGCAATCCAAAGTGTCCATGGCTGCAGTCCTTATCAACAAATATATGTTAAAAATAATAAACCTTCCGAACAGACGTATGAATAAACACACCATCTCCAGACAGAAAAGCCTTTTACGCTAATGAATAAGTCGATTCTGACAACTTGTTGGCATGTACGCGTGCCTCAGGCTCACACACACATACACAACACAGCTGAATGTATACATTCCTACGCTATTTGGCTCGGACGTATACACACACATGCGCGCGCACACATGCATACAGATATATTTACACGTATCTATCCTTACGCTGTTACAGGCACTAAAGCATATACGTTGAGTCTAACAGGGTATAATATAGTGTAGGTTCCAAATGCGCTGCCACAGACATGGTTGTTATTACAGAAATCTAAACTTTGGCATTAATTTGCTCGGCTGTTTTGTAAAAGGGGAAGTTGTAAAACACAGCGAGGGGATCTGTGCTGCTCAGGGCACAATGTTAAGCTCCAGAGCTGCACACACACACACACACACACACACACACACACACACACACACACACAC
>JAOTRR010000001.1:7408881-7438002 GCA_028570945.1 Gogo arcuatus
TAAATAAATAAAATGTGTGTGTGAGAGAACCTAGATTTTTTTTTTTTGTATTTTTATTTTTTAAACCATTTTAATAAACTTATTTATTTATTTATTTCATTTTAAATTCTTTGTTTCTTGTGTGATGTATTTGAAGCTCTTCTGCTGTTGTATCAGCTGTAATATCTGATGTTTGTATTTTAGACATGGCACCTTACTACGAGACCTTATGTAAAGAACTAAAGTGGCCTGTAGACTCGGACCTGCTGAGCAAAATGAAGAAGGCCAACGAAGACGAGCTGAAGCGCCTGGACGAGGTTCTGGAGGATGCAGAGAAGAACCTGGGCGAGAGTGAGATCCGGGATGCCATGATGGCCAAAGCGGAGTATCTGATTAGGATTGGAGACAAGGTGAGAAGATATTTAGTGTAGCGCTTTAGTTGAAAATATCCTGGTTACCCATTATGTCTGCTGCCATGTGGTGTTACGGTGTTCACGGTGAAGATTAGTGGATCATGTCTATAGATTACAGAATGTGTCCTAAAACACAAAAGTGAAGAGATTTTGGGTGAGACTGACAGAGGAAGAGACGTTCATTACTTGTTAAACTTCATTATCTTCATAGTTCCAGAGAAGCAAACGTCTGACGTTAAACATGACTGCATGGGGAGACGAAAAACTCTGTAAATGATTTTTCACCACCTTTTAATCGTTTTTCTCATGATTTAGGAAGGAGCTCTGACCGCCTTTAGGAAAACCTATGACAAAACTGTTGCCCTGGGCCACCGGTTAGACATCGTGTTCTACCTGCTGAGGATCGGGCTCTTTTACATGGACAGCGACCTCATCACACGCAACACCGAGAAAGCCAAGAGGTAAAATACAACACGTTAGGAAATTAAAAAAAAAAATTTTGCTCACTTTTTTTTCTTTTTACGTGAATGTTTAATTTGTCCTCGTTAGTCTGATCGAAGAGGGCGGAGACTGGGACAGGAGGAACCGTCTGAAGGTGTATCAGGGCCTGTACTGCGTGGCCATCAGAGACTTCAAGCAGGCCGCCGAGCTTTTCCTCGACACCGTGTCGACCTTCACCTCATACGAGCTCATGGACTACAAGACGTTCGTCACGTACACAGTCTACGTGTGCATGATAGCGCTGAAGAGGCCTGACCTGAGGGAGAAGGTGAGACGTTTCACGCCTGTGAATGTGTTAAGAGTTTGGATAAAGTGGTGCTGCAGTTATGCCGTGTTCAAGACTGACAGATCCACAGGAATCAGAATTCCAGCTGATTTCTCACTCAGTAGCCGTGAAGCTAGTTATTAAGCGATACAGCTATAAACAGTCGTTGTGTAAAGTTGAGAAAGTTCTCCGTGCTGAAATTTTATCCCGCTTCCTTACATAAAGAAAACTTGTATGCCCTATGAACAATCACATAATTTATGATTAATAAAAATGGACATTAAGAACACTTTTTGTCTTGTAGGTGATTAAAGGTGCAGAGATTCTGGAGGTGTTGCACAGTCTGCCCGGAGTGCGTCAGTATCTGTTCTCTCTCTACGAGTGCCGTTACTCCATCTTCTTCCAGTCGCTGGGTGAGTCCTGATCTCTCTCTTACTGAGGCTGTCGTGATGTGTGCTTGGCTCTGGTTACATTTCTTACTTTGCTGTTTGCTCTGCTGCAGCTCGTGTGGAGCAGGACATGAAGAGGGACTGGCTCTTCGCCCCTCACTACCGTTACTACGTGCGCGAGATGCGGATTTTGGCCTACAGCCAGCTCCTGGAGTCGTACCGCTCCCTCACGCTGGGCTACATGGCCGAGGCCTTCGGAGTCAGCACAGAGTTCATCGACCAGTGCGTACACGTCGTCTCTCATCATACGTTTAAATATGTTTACCGTTCTACATGTTTTGAATACGCATTTTACTTTTTCCCTTTCCTTCTTAAGGGAGCTCTCGCGATTTATCGCTGCAGGCCGCTTGCACTGCAAGATCGACAAAGTGAACGAGATTGTCGAGACCAACAGGTAACGAGACCAGAGAGTCCAAAACATCTTTGGTGGCGCAAATTAGCACCACCTGGTGGTCAGAATGAGGTAGAGCAACAGTTACTGTACTGTTTTAAAAAACAAAAAGGGTTGTAATGCTTACAGTGTGATTATTACTGAATTAAAGTAGCATAGAAATATAAATCAGATTAAAATAGAGATGGTGAAGCACGAACGCATTCTTTTGATGAAAGCAATCTGGGAGAGGACGTGACATCAGCCTTGTAATTACGCAAGCATTATAGACATGTAGCCATTAGGACTATTAGGATAGAAAAGTGTTGTTTTTTGTGCGTGCACGTCTATTGAACATTGGAAAGTTACCACCTCCTCGTTATAAAGCCCAGACAGTTTTGCATTTGTTGCCTCAATGATTGAAAGCTGTCCAGGCCTTAATGCTCCCACCACCATGCTTCACAGAGGGTTTTTTTTTTTTTTTTTTTAAATCTGCAGTGCCTTTTTCTTCCAAGCATTGCTTTCAATTTTTGTCTGATCTGTCCACAGGACAGTGTTGTGAAACACCCAGGTGGTATTTTGCTAACTATCTAGCTAGAGAAATGCTAGAGTGGATACATGAACACTGGAGTAAGTTCTAGAGGTTTACACAGATCTTCTACCGTTATCCTGAGGTTCGTTTTAATGTCTTTTGTGATAAGTGCAGGCAGCAACAGCATATCTGGATCGTTGATTTTTATATCAAGACGTTCCTTTTAGAGCCGTGTTCTGGCCATGTGCTGAACAAAATGACTTGCAGCATCGAGCAGATGTTTAGAGAGAAAAGAATCGAGCTGCAGTAAGATCTTTACTTACAGAGGAATAATGACGTTAAATTTAACGACTTACCTTTGATATTGCTACAGTTCTAACACACCTGTCTGTCAATATGGCATCATGTTATACTGATATTTCTCTCTCTTTTTCCTCTCTCCAGGCCTGACAGTAAGAACTGGCAGTATCAGGAAACCATAAAGAAAGGTGACCTTCTGCTGAACAGAGTGCAGAAGCTTTCTCGGGTCATCAACATGTAGCATGTTTACGCAGCAGGAAACTTTCGTCTTTCCGTATTTGATGTTTGTTCTGATACAGTGCGGTTGTCAAGACTTGACTTTTGTTTCATGTACAGTATCTAATAAAACCTTTTCAGACAAAATTGCCTTCAGTAACGTGCGTTTAAATTTCAACAGCAGATAACGCAACAAAGAAGAACAGACTCGTGCATTTCTTTTCTTATAAATAACAGTATAAATTACTTTTTTTATTTACAGAAAACCTGTTACAAAACAAATAGACTATACAATCTTTTTCTTTAAATATTACGTAACTCTAACCTACTATGTTTGTTCATGAATTACATAGCAGCCAACACACAAAAGTCCAGCTGTTCAAATGATTGGATTATGTAGATAAACAAAAAACAACAAAAACAAAACCCTTCAAATTTACACACTTGAATTATTTTGTCTGCTCTGTGTCGATGTTTCTGAGCTGTGATTCACGTTCCACATCTGTGCTTCTTTTATCAAATCTCTCATATGAAAACATTGCCAGTGGAGCTCGAATAAATTTGACAAAGGAACTGAATCTTAATCTGGATTAAAGAAAAGAAAAAAATTGCACCTTTTCATTTATGAACTGCATTCAGGGGGAAACGTAATCAAAGAAACGGAAGAAATTGCTCCAATACTGTATTAAACACGCCCTCGAGTTTCCCTCAGCATTTTCTCTTCGAAGGGAATCTAGTGGCATCTTAAGAGACGTTTCAATTCCTACTTAGGTGCATTTGAAGGCCCGAGTAGACATCGGGATAGACTTCAGGAGCAGTCTCTGGGGGGGGGGGGTCCAATAAAATACTTGTCACATCTCTACCTGACAGCTTCATCACTTTAATCTGCTAGCTATTTAGCAAGCTAGGTAATTAGCCAGATCATTCAAATTGTCTTTTTGTTCTGTAAGTGGCCACTCGTGCAATTTACTTTACACACACTATATTCAAGGGAAAGACAACGAGGGCGTGTTTTAAACCGTATTGAAACGGCAGGACGTGATGTATTTCATGATGCAGTGAAAGGAGAAGACCATCACATACATAATGGACAGGTTTTAGAAGCTTCTACAAAACCATTGATATAACACTTGTGTAACATGGAACAGAAATTACTACTGAAACAGGTCGGAAACAAATTCAGGCACTTTTCTGCTTCGTTATTATTTAAAAAGATGCAAAAGAACGACTGCAGTGTTTGTTTCGAAATATAAATACGTTTGGCAAAGGTGGTGCATTAAGTATTCATTCTCCTTCTCTCCTTTATTAAACTGCTTTCTGCATGCCTTAAACATGAACTAGTAAAATGTGATCGGTGAAATAATCTGGGGTTTGGGGCCATTTTAATGACATCCTATTAAATAATTCATGTCACTTAGCCTACAGATTTAAAAGAAAAAGATGACTCTCTCCACTAGGGTGGCAACACTCCTTCATAAGGATTTCAGTCCACAACTATAAAGAAGCAGCTCCGTTTTTTGAGTACGAGGCATATTGCATTATTGTCTTGGCAGTGAACCACTTCAAATCTTAAAACGGATCCGTTCACTAAATAAATAATAACGATCTCGACTGTACCAAAAAACGTGTAAGAAAATGCCTGTGCAAAAATACATCTCCGTATGTACAATTCTTTTTTTGTTCTTTAACAAAATATGTATTCTGAAATAGGGTTAACTTCAATATTCGTCGATAGAAAAAAAGCCAAAAACAGGAAGAAGGAAAGGGGAGAAGAAAAAAAAAAAACCGCTCTTCTTTTCCTCAGCTACAACTGCTGACTGACATCAGTTCGAAAATTCAGTTTTTTCTTTCTGCACGCCTCCACGACTTTATTCTTAATACTCTCAAAGCTTACGACCCAGACGAGATCTATTGCCAGTTCTTTAAGATTTGGATTCGTAGAAAATCCTATTTATTTCAATAATCAAAACACTGTGTTAGGACAGGAAGTGGCAATAGAAAAGAAAGGATAGTGGTTATTCGATGCACAAAAGCGGGAATTGCTTTTGAATTCACTTGTGTGTGTGTGTGTGTGTGTGTGTGTGTGGCTACAGGGCTAAGCTTCACCTTAGGAGCTTCTCACAGTACTTTGTCTCATTTTCTGTAGTTCTGTGTATTGCCGCTGACCTCCGCTTCGCTACACCTGCTCTGGTAAAAGGACGACTTTAGGCTGCTTTCACACTTGGCATGTTTTTTTTTTCCCCCTCAACCAACAGTGCACGGTGTCCCGGTGAGAAAAAGAAGAAGAAAATAAATAAATCGGTCAAGGCGCTTTCACACCTATTAGTCCGTTTCCCCGAGTCTCAACCAGAGCGAAATTGATTCTTTTGGTTTGTTTGCTATTTGGTTTGGTTTCACGTTTCACTCAGCTGAGGGGCGAGTAAACGTATCTGTACATTTCTTTCGTTTATTGGTCACAAAAACAGCCTTGTGTTTAAAAAAAGAAAGAAAGAAAACCACAAAAATCGCGAAAGCATCGAGAACAGGGAGCCGACACTTAATCGGCGATAATTATATGAATAACTAGTTTCATCTTTTTTTTCGTATATATATTTTATCATTTTCTGCTTGTAGTTCCAAATATGCGTAACACAACATTTGTGCAGAGCTACAGCTTTGGCTCACGTCATGTTTTGATTCACTTCATCTAGTCGATTCGATTCAGAGTCAAATTACTGAAATGCTCAGATGATCACAGATTGGTGTAAATGTGATTGCCGTGTTCTCGTTTGCCTGAAGAACTGCACAGGATTCCCACTAAAACAGTGCACATTTGAAAGCGAAAAAAAAGTCCAAAGCACTGGTGAAAAAAGTGTCTGCTTGTGAGCGAATATAAGGAGATTTCTGAAATCGAAACTTTCATTCCCGAGTAGCTAAGACCGCTAAGAACGTGTGAGCGTCGCAAAAAGATGCTCTCGCGTTTTCTTATGGGAAAAAAAAACACGAAGTGTGAAAGCACTCATGCTGATTCTGCCAATAATGGATGAACGGTAGTAGAATTAAGGAAACGATCCCAAGTCATTCATTCTTAGAAAAGTATTTCTTAAACTGCTGTTGCTTTTGAGTCATGACTAAACAACATCAATGTGTTACATGTTATAGTGTAGATGTGCATCGTTGTTGCGCAAAAAAAACAAAACCACCCTCAAGGTTTTATAAATAAATTGCATGATCTCTATTTTAGTGTGTGGAGACAAGCACTTGTCCCTTACAGCCTGAAAGTCTCCACGTAGCCGTAGTGATGAAGGGAGATTTGATGTAGTTTGACAGGTACTCAAGGTGATCAACAATCTGTCCGAATGTAGAACTGAATACAAACTGACTGTTCCGGGACAAACAGTTCTCACTGATAACACTGAACTTATAATGGATAATTAACAATTAGCTTCATTTGAACTGATTAAAGGGATACTCCAGTGATTTTCAACCTGATCTCTATCCACCACCATCTGTAGTGTGGTATTATTTTTTTTAAATTAACAAACATTCAATAAATAGGATAAATGTGACGTCTGTGTCTACACTGGCAAACTTGCAGGAAGCCACAACGGTCGTATGGCTCATGGACTCATGCCAGAATAAAAAGCATAACTAGACACACTCCAGCCATGTGGAAAGTAATAATGTGTGCCCGCCAGTGACCTCTTCCTGACCAAGGTCAGACTAAAATATGCAAATATATACCGCAAATTTAAAACGAAACCGTTGTACCACTAATAATAAAAGGTCTTCGAGTGGCACGGACCTGCGCCAATGTCTTACTCTTAAAAAGGTAACTCATTTCATCAAAACTCACTTGGAAGTTTAAGGTCAGGTGTTTGACTCTTAACAGAAGGTTCGCCTGGTTTTTAGTTTCTTTCTTTTTTTGCTTGTTTTTCGTAAACTGATATTTTGGGAAAGTAGGAATTCTTGTCCGTAGTAAACACACACACAGTGGATAGAGATGAAAAGCTGAAGGTTTCCTTTAACGTAAGTTTGGAAACAATAGTTTCAGTCTGATTCAGTAGCAGTGCTGAATTTTGTTCCGTAAGTGTAAATACGTGATTTTAAACCGATCTGGATGAGTTTATTAACTTCAGTTTTAACTAAAGGTTCAGGAAGTTTCTTCTGATTTAAATGTAGCTGAAAAATAACATTTTGTTCCATCCTCTTTTACAGAAGTTGCAAATAGTTGGTGTATGTAAACAAAATGCTTTCTAAAGAAACATTAAGACTTCAAATGCTCATCATTTTTGCCTTTAGGTTGTTCATTTGGATACTGGGATGACTTTTCCTTTTTTTTCTCCTCTCTAAAATGTGCTGAATTGTGTTATTGGATATCCTCCTCCTTTTACAGAATATGTTTATTGAACTAAACAGGATTGCATTTTTTCCTTCTTTGAGACTCCCGATATTCCGTCCTGTTCCTGTGCACCACCCTCAAACACTCAATTCACACAGAATTTCATTTCCAGTATTCCGATATCACCCACATGAAAACACACTTGCGCACACGCACTCACACAGAAATCAACAGAAATGCTCCTTTCGCTAATGAAGCCCACGAAGTCTGTTGATGTTATGTAGTAGTGTAGGCGTGGCCCTGTACCAGCCCTTAACTGTACCTCTGCATCACATGCTGCCTGCCACTGGGCCAACTGCCATCTCATCCACTCATCACCCGCACACTGATGTGCCCTCTCGTGGTGTATTTTCCACCTTTCTGATGCCCCCTTGTGGCCGGGAGAAACAGCACGCCATCACTGAGCGGCCCAATGCGCTCTCCACCCTGAGGATTGTGGGAAGCTGAGAGTCAGAGAAGAAGAAGAAGAAGAAGTAGTAGTAGTAGTACTAGTAGTAGTAGAAGAAGAAGGCCTCGTGCAGTGTGCTGTGACGGGCGCTAAGGGAGCTCCGCTCCACCGCTTCGCACCCCCAGAGCCGGCCCACCTGTGTCAGGGACGGGCCTTCGGCTAAAACAGGAAGATAAGAAACGTTAAAATTCTGCACTGCGTTATACACAAACAACAAGAGATACAGACAGACAAGTACATAAATAACATGTCAGTTCATCAAATACCTCCCACCTGACCAAAAAAAAATCCAGGGGGAAGATATACTTCCTAATAGGAAAAGTACAAAATTTCAGGTCTCTTCGGTCAAAAAAAAAAGGGGGGGAGGGGTGAAAACTAATGAACACCTGAAATTTTGTACTTCTCCTATTAAGAATTATATCTTTCCCCTGGAATCTTTTAGGCAAATCTGAGGTGGTCAGATGGAAAGTTTTTCTTAAATTTGATGAATTGAGATGGAATGACCCACATGCAACATCCGATTTAAATGTAAATAAAGCGATCATGCAAAAACTTTGGGTCAGGCCATAGAAACTTTCCTGTCTTTTTTTATATACAGTGTCTTGTATAAGTATTTTAGCATTCCCACAACTTGATGCTACCAACACCAGGCTTCACTCTGGAGATCTCATGGTGATACGCAGTGTTGAGTGTCTGCCAAAGGGCAAAGGATTTTGGTCTCATTAACTCAGAGAACCTTCCACCCCCCTTCTATAAGTCTATGTAAACTTATGACAGCACACTGCAAATTCCTCATAAAACTTTTCTTACTTTTCATAAGCTTTTTAAAAGCCTTTTTACCTCATTTGTTTATGGTTACTGCCATAACCAGATAATGATCAGATTATTACTGTGCATGTAATTAAACTCACAGCTCTAAGACAATAATATAAAGATTTAAACTGTGATGTTATGCAGTATCAGTCCTGTACTTCAAAGCAGTGCAAGAACACGATTGCTAAACTGTATCTGCACACTTGATTCGTTGATTTCGGCAGAACTTCTTGTTACAGTTATTAAGCACCACCTTAAAAAATAAAAATAAAAATAAAAAACAGTGCCAGATTCCTGTTACATTCACAACATAATCATGTTCAGTTAACAATTAAGCATGTTTGCAAACCCCTTCCACCCTCAGGACATAAACACACACCAGATTCTTACACACCTGATGTAATAGTGAGTTGTTGGGAAGCCCCGGCGGTCCCGGCATGGGCCGCGCGTGTTTGCCATGAATATTGTTGATGGCTGGGGACTTGGCCATTTTGGGCCTACCAGGCCCCTGTGCCCCTCCAACTCCCCCTGCAGATGCTGTAACAGGCAAAGAACACTTGATTACTACACACAATTACACACGCGACAAGCCAAGAAAATATAGTCGGATATAATAGAGTTAAATAGTTATACTTATGCATGTAGCGATATATGGCAATACAATTTGAACTGATGAAATAAACAAATTGCGATTATTTTCAGGCTGCGTAATCTTAGTTTTTTCCTAGCTGTAACTGCTTTGTTTAGACAGCAGAGGGCGTAAAATAGCATAAATGAACGTGACTTCAGCCTAGGCAGAAGTAACACAGCTCAAACGCAGCAAACACACACACAAAAAACAGCTCTAAAATCGGAAAGAGCTGTTGTGCGTTTGACTGTACAAATAGATTTAACAAGAAATCAGAGTTCTCTTTTTACAGGCTGCTGAAAGTTAAAGAAAAGAGTTTAAAAAAAAAAATTCCTAAAGAAAAGAGAAGCAAATAACGGTAGTACAAATTTTCATAAAAGTTTATTAAGAAAAGGTCTATTTGTTCTTAGCCCAGTATCATGATTCAAATCGAATCGAGTCATGAATTGGGTGAATCGTTACATGCCTAGATATGGTTAAATGACGCATCATTATTTTAATATGCGAAAACTCTTCAGATCAGTCCCAATGCTCAAAGAACACAATAACAGTTTGTTAAAGCACTGATCTGCATATTGGGGAATTTTATGAGCTGAAAATCTCACTGGAAAATCTGAGTTAGTGTTACTGCATTGTAAAATACAATCATGTTCCAATATGCAAATGAGGGTCATGTAAATTATAGGAGATTTTAGGGAAAGGTGGTGTGTGCGCACACGTGTGTGTATGGGGTTGGGGGTGTTCCCAAGCAGCACAAGTATAGAAGATTGATCTCTGGAAGGGGTCTAAAAGTAAATTCTATTCCATATTTAAAAAAAAAAAAAAAAAAAAGGGTGGTCCTGCTTCTACGTTACCTGTGCAGGTAGCTGTGCCAGTGAGGCTGCTGGTGGCCTGTGAACTCTTCCTCCTCTTTGTGTCGGTTCTCCCGTCTGGGTTGTTCACAAATGGGCCGAGCGAGAGTGTCGAGTCGCTGCTGTTCATCATCACGCTCATGCGCTTGATGGGCTCGGCTGCTTCCTGTCGCGCGTTCATCGAGTTGCCGCGGCCAGGTGGGCAGTTCATACCTGCACTGTGGGAGGAAGAGGAGGACGACGATGATGAAAAAGCCACAGATAACTGCGTGGAGGTTAGCGAGGAGTGAAAGCTGCTCCCTGAGGTGCCCGAGTTCACCATGCAGTTCTTTTTCAAAGAGGAAGAGGAGGATGAAGGGGAGGATTCAGTGCCGTATTTCAGCAAAGAGCTGTTCTTGCGCTTCTTTGTTGAGCCGAGGCTGATCGCACTGCTGTTACTACTCACACCACCGCTGTCACTGCTGCTGCTGTTGTTGTTAGCACTGGAGCTAGCTAGCGCAGCTGCAGGGGGCTCCTTAACCCAGAAGTGCTTGGGTCCAGAGCGAGATTTGATGGATTTGTTCGAGCCAGGAGTGGAGGGCAGCGAGGACGAGTGTGCTGAAGGCATCTGGGGTGAGGACGAAGACACTTGTCTGGATGAGCCGCCGCCGCTGTAAGTGAGCTGCTCTCCGGCCCTCTGTGATGTGACGCGGGCATTGAGGGTGGTCCCATACGACAGTGTGGGCTTGCTGTCATGTGATTGGCTGTAAGGCAGCGGAGGGGAGGGGCTCAGAAAACCCGAGGAAGAGGACAGCGAGTTTGTGCTCGACCGGTGAGATGACGTAACTGCCGAAGAGGAGGTATTCTCCAACGCAAGTGGGATTTTTCTGTGAGATTTAAACCACAAAGCAAGATGAGAAACAACATTTAGAGGTAAAATTCATTTAATACTGACACTTCAATTCGTTAATACAAGAAACATAATAGATGATGTTACAGTAATTATAATTGTTTCTATTATAATTCATTACAGACAACCTGAGTGTGGCACCAGAAGTCATATAAATAAAGAGTTAGACTCAAGTTGTCTCACTTGAGCTACAAATATTGCACGCAAGTGCAAAAATTTGCACACCCTTCATCACAAAATTCCATTTATCTCAACAAGACATTTAGGCTGTTTGCTTTCACAGATGTTCCTTCATTAACACACGTAACTAAAATGGCCAACGATTGGGCGGGAAGAATGATTTCAGTTGAAATACTTTCATTTACTTTTCTGAATGTGATACAATATCCTGTAATAACTGAAAAGCCAACCCTTATATATTACAAAATCTTCAAATATTCTTCAAATTATAACTCACTATAAATTTGTCACATACTGCCTTCTTTAAATCAGATGGACACTAAGTCATGGTATTTTCTTGTTGAAGGATACACCCATATTTAATTTTTTACCATCATTGATTGCTATTTTTTGGTCAATAAAATCAAAGTCAATTTTGTAAAGTTATTAAGTCCGAGTTATATTATTTCTCCAACAGAAGGAGTGTTACTCACTTCCACATCAGCGAGTTGACGTGTTTGTCCATCATGGCCACCAGCGCATACCGGACTCGATCCCAGCGCCGGTTGAACGAGTAACAGCTTCTCCCGAACAGCCGGCTTCCGAAAGTGCAGAACTAGTTAAACAGAGAAGGAGAGATCATTAAAAATCCAAGGCAGGGTGAACGACATTACATTTTCTAATGAGAGCTGATATCATGTTTATATAGAAACAAACAAATCGCCTGCATGCTGTGGGACAAAAATTCTGATATTTGTTTTTATTCTCAGTGTAATACTTACACTTGTATCCAAAATAGTGTTCTACTCTCCAGTTCCTATGGACCTACAAGTTCATTATAGTTATTCTTCATCAATCAGACACAAACCTTTTTGCAGTGCATTGTGGGATGTCATGAGTGCACTTGATATTCTCCACCCCGCCTGACTCACTGTTCTCTCTCTCAACAACCAACACCTGATACTGACTAAATGAATACAATCCTCTCTGCATCAGACATTAATTTTGTATTAATAAGGGATAAGAGAATCTTGTTGGTGACATCACAGCGTCTGAACGCCATTCGGCGCAAAAACCCTGGAGGACTGAGGGAAGTACTTACAGCAGCTGGCCGTGGATGGTAACCTGAATAGTGGCAGTCCAGTTTGTCCATGCTCTCCTCTCTCTCCTCGTTCTCGCCCTCGTCACTGGAGGGACAAGCCGCACCGTCGGGTGTGGGAGCTGAGTGGGGATGCAGGGTCGGGTCAGGGGTCGCGGCGGCGTCCCCCAAACTGCTCAGCCCACTGTGAGAGCTACAGCTGTTAAAAACAAAAAGACAATTTCAATACAGTGTCAATACTTGTTCATTTTACACTTGGAGGTTTGTACATATGTGTGTGCTTTATTAATTTGCTTTTACAAAGATCTCTGGAAGAATTGAGGACGATTGCGAGAGAGTGAGGACGAACGAGGAATGATGAAAGGGCTGACTCACCGTGGAAGCACAGGATTGTGGGGTTTGGCTTTGCTAATGGGGAAGAACTTGGCTGTGTCAGTGGCGGCGACCGTAGGGTTGCCATAGTGAGGGGGTGGGTAGGGCTCCCTGAGAGGGGGTGGGGTTTGCTGTGATGGCTCCGTCCTATGCTGTTGTTGCTGCAGCTCCTTCTCCCGGGCTCGACTCTTGTGCTCCGCCAGCAACACGTCAAAGCGCTTCCGCCTCCCGGGCACCGCCCTTCTCTGGCTTAAGGAATGTGTCTGCATGGAGGGAAAAAAAAAAAAAAGGCAATTCAGCCTTGTAAAATCCCATTAGTATAATTAATTCTAATTACCAACAGTGAACAAGTATTTCAAGAAAGTGTTTTGAAAATTGCTGTAGAATAGAATCACAAGGCATTTCTGACAATAGACATGAAAACAACGAACAAAAGTCAATCGAAATGTGGTAGTACGTGCTGGAGCAAATTCACTTCTGATAGAAATGGATGATAGCCTCTCAGGTGAAAAATGGCAGGCTCTCAATTTCTAACCGAAATAGTGGGATTGAACACGTCAGTATATTTCAGTCTATGCTACCCAAACAATGAAACTTTCTGAATGCAATTCAGAAGCTGCTTCAAACAACATGAAGCTACACAACATAATTCTTACATGGCGGACTTTGTAAAGTAGCAGGGAGCGTCTGTGGAAGACAAGACGCTGAAATTTAGTCAGCGCTCGCTGGATACTGTAGCTGGAAAGTGATTCAGTGGTGATTTTAAGATAAAGAGGTAAAGTCTGATTTAACTGTATACAATAATGTTTCGCATCATACATGTACAGTGGCAAGAAAAAGTCAGTGAACCCTTTGGAATTACCTGCATTTATGTATAAATTTCTCTTAACATATGGTCTGATCTTCATCGAAGTTACAATAATGAACAAACACAATCTGTTTTATCTAATAGCACACAAATTATTGCTTTGTTCTCGTCCCTATTGAATACATCATTCAAACATTCAGTTGTTGGAAAAAGTATGTGAACCCCGAGGCTAATGACTTCAACAAAAGCTAACTGAAGTCAGGAGTTAGCAAACTTGGAGTCACGAGTTTGGAGATGCTGGTTAGAGCTACTGTGACACTCAAAGGTTTTGAGTTTGCTATTCACAAGAAGCGTCTGCTGATGTGAACCATGCCTGGCAAAAATAAATAAATAAACAAACAAACAAACAAATAAATAGAGAGAGAGAGAGAGAGAGAGAGAGATCTCAGAAGACCTAAGATCAAGAATTGTTGATTTGCATAAAGTTGGAAAGAGTTACAAAGCAATCTCAGAGAGTTCAGATATTCATCAGTCCACGTTTAGATAAATGAGATGATTTAGTACTGTGGCTAGTCTCTCTAGAAGTGGGCGCCCAGCCAAGATTACTCCAAAGGCTCAACGCAGAATCCTCAATGAGGTAAAGAAGAACCCTAGAGTAACAGCTAAAGGCTTGAAGGAATCATTGGAACTGAATAATATCTCTGTTCATGAGTCTACCGTAACACAAAACATTGAACAGGCAGTGTCCCCATGTCCAGGCAGGACACCACAGAGGGGGGAAGGAAAAAACAAACAAACAAACAAACAAAAAACCCTGCTGTGCGCCTGACGTTTGCCAAAGAGCACCTTGACACGCCACAATGCTACTGGGAAAATGTTTTGTGGACTGACTAAACGAATTTGAATTATTCGTGAAGAATACACAGCACTACGCATGGTGTAAAAGGGCACATGAAAACATCATCCCAGTGGAGGAAGCATCATGACTCAAGGCTGGACAACTTGCCATCATCGAGGGGAAAATGACTTCCCAAGTTCATCAAGGTATCCTACAAGATAATGTCAGTGTGGCTGTTCAGCAGTTGAAGCTCAGTAGAAGCTGGGTGAAGCAGCAGGACAATGACCTGAAACATCGAAGTAAATCTACGACAGTATGGTATAAAAAAGGAAAATACGCCTTTTGGAGTCAGAGCCCAGACGTTTACACCAGACATCCTAAGAATATGGCTGAGCTGAAGCAGTTCTGGAAGGAAGAATGGTACAAAATTCCTCCTGAACGTTGTACAGGTCTGATCCGCAGCTACTAGAAGCGTTTGTTTGAAATTACTGCTGCCAAAGGAGGTTGGACCAGTTATTAAATCTAAGGGTTCACTTACTTGTTCCGCCAGCACTGTGAATGTTTAATGGGTGTGTTCAATAAAAGACATGAAAGACTATAATTTTTTGTGTGCTGTTAGATGAAACTGATTGTGTTTGTTCATTATTGTAATTCAGATGAAGATCAGACCATATTTTAAGAGAAACTGATGCATAAATGCAGGTAATTCCAAAGGGTTCACTTACTTTTTCTTGCCACTGTATATTTGAAACTCACTGGACCAATGTGATACGTGTGCGTGTGTGTGTAGGTTGAGTGGGACTAACCTTGCATGTTAAGGATCTTGTGCATGGCTTACGTGCTCCGATATCCATCACTCCACAATGGATATCAGGATTGAACTCGCGTTCTAGCAGAGAAACGAAACAGAACACAAGATATAAAGGACAATGCAATACAATGCTATATAAAGAGGAAAAACCTATCAATAGATCTACAAAAATGCTTAAAAATGAAGTAATTGAGCCATGGAGCATCATGTACATTTTATTAAATTGGGGGTAATTTCAACACCAGGAGGAAAACACACAGGAACATCATGTGATGACGTGAACTCACGAGGATTCATATGAGCCTGAAAAACATTAGCCTATCCTCTGGAATAAACTGCTATTCTTAAAATGGACAATTTGTCACCAGTCATCTCGAGAATCTACCTTCATCCCTCGATGCCAGCATCTGGATAAGCTGTCAACAAAACAGCATCTGTTCCATTCCACAAAAACTCACCTAACACTTTCCTGGTGGGTCGTTTGCTACTGGCGTTGGTGCTGCTGTCCTGCTTCTTGCCGAGCGGAGAGAGGTGGCCCTTTCCGTTGGGGATGTGGCCGGGGGACGGCTGATGAGCCTTTGGTACAGACTGGCTATTAAGGCCTGGCTTTGAGGGCGAGTAGCTCACAGTACTGCAGGAAGAAGAGGATGAGGAAGAAGCGGGCGCGTGGCCAGGCTTGGAGGAGGCGTAGTCCATCTTCACATGGATCTTCTCTACTTTGACAGCTGGAGTCAAACTGGGTGGAGGACAAAAAAAACCAAAACAAAAGTGCTGGTTATTCTGCATGCTGTACATCATACAGTACAGAGGAACAGAATCACAGTGCAATACTTACAGTACCAAATAATCTGAATTCAGCATGATCACACAGTGTTGGTTATAAATCCAAAATCTGTAGGTTTTTTTCCCCCATTTCATTTGTATCACGATTTATCATCGCATGATATATATTGTTACATGTCTAGCCAGAACAAATTATTTGAATTGACTATAGTTTAGATTTTAATAATATTAATATTATCTTAATAACATTCATCTAACAGATTTAGGCTCTGTCTAAATATCAAGCTGGACATATCATGCACTATATAGTGACCCTGTATAGGAATGAATAGGAAGCCATTTGGGATTTGATGTGAACTGCTGCTGTGATTTATTACTGTGAACTTTATTCCTGTATCCATATTTTTCTGTGAACCATCTAAAAATATAAAGTCCAGATTAAAAAGAAAAGTGCTATGAATTTCATCCTGACTTTTGAGCAAAGTGTAGATGGTGGTGATGAGGGGAAAGAAGCGCTCTTACATGCAACACTTTCCACGATTATATCTTTGTGTGTAAATCAGTTATTTCTCTAACCCCTAGTGTGATTCCTAAATCACAAATTTAGTGTTCACCCTCCCCAGACACACAGGGCTTGATAATTAGCTCATGAGCTACAGCAGGTGTGCTCCAGCTGAGAGAAGACTAACTTGCAGTGAAGCGCTCTTGCAGGACTGCTCGCTTAGAGTGAATAGTTTATATCTAACGGCTTTAGAGAACCCAGAAACCACGTCTCGAAGGCATCATAAAACTACCTACGGTACAATACTTCAAGCTAAATGGCTAATAAAAATGGCTACAAACTAAGCAGCTTCCTCTGCAGGCTAATCGAGAAACACCAGAGAATATTCTTTGCATTTTTGAGAATTTATCGAAGAAAAGTTCTTCCTTCGTGGTGTTATTTTTAAAGCAGTGTGGTTTGGCATACTCACATGTCGTCGTGCAGCACCTTTGGGGGGAAGTGAGGCTTCCGGTGAGGCAGCTTCTCTTTGGCTGTGTGGGTGTTGTTGCTCCCTCCAGCGGAGGAGGAGGAAGAGGAGGAACCCACGGGCATGGCGCTGGCAGGGCCGCCTGCACCCGCTCCTCCGGTTCTGGCCCGGGAGGGGAGACCCGGGAGCGCAGCCGAGGACGAGTAGGAGGACGCTGGCTTGTTAATGGAGCCGTGTCGTCTCTCTAAGGGAGGAGAAAGTGTGAAGTATTAACTTGTAGCCAAAATGTTCACCACGTCCAAGTTCATATCCTCATCATCACATGTTTAAATAGGATTTATACCACAGTGCTGGCAAATTCTCGATTCTGATTGGTCCTGAAAGGGCTGATTATAATGAATTGTTTTAAAACAGCAGGTCAATCACAAGTTTATATTAATTCACTCCTTGGAGTGTGTTATCGTTTCTATCAGAACAACCTAGACATATTTCATTGTGTGTAAATGTTAATATATGAGAGGAGATTTTAGTTAGCATTTTTGGAAAAAGTCTGCAGCCAGAGATAAAGCCATAACTGTACATTTTATGCCACAGGAAATTCTGCGTTTTTTTATTTCATTAACTTCAAGGCAGATGTGAGGGAACGAGTGTTTGCTAAAATGTAAGCGATAAAAAGGAATTTACTTGTTTTGCAAATGTTCCACACTATTAAATGTAATGACACTAACTGTATAATAAGAAGTCACTGATCATTTTCAAATATATAAAACCATGTCGTTTCCCTTTTTCTGGTTTCTAAATTCAGATATAGTGGCAGCTTATGGTCGCTTCTTAAAAAGCAAACAAATATGAACTTAAAATAGGACCATTAAATTCACATTCCAAGGCAAACAAAACAGAAAAATATCCCTGCGCCTTTTTTTCCGCAGGGTGGATGATCTGAACACAAGTGTGAAAAAGCCACAGAGCTTTCGAAAAGCCCCAGCGTTTTGAAGGGAAGCTTGTTTTGTACACGGAGAAGGCGACTAGCTGTGTAAAAATCGCTTGGTACAATAGGAAACCACAAGCGCTGAACTGGAGCTGGCTGGAGCGCTAAAACACAGACAGCATTATCTCACTAAATAAAACCAAAACAGAAACTGACGAGAAACAGGAGAAAAACAAGGAAGAGGTCAAAACTGTGCTTCAAGTTCAGAGACTGTGCTTTTCTGAGTTTACAGAAATACAGAAACAGTTTATAACGTTTGGTGAACAGGATATACAAACACATTTACAGATTACAGAGTAGAGGTGTCTCGGGACTGAGATCCAACAGGAAAAAGTCATGCAAGCAGGAGGTTGTTACTTTCATGTGCGTTCATGCGTGCGAGTGGTCAGATATGAAGCTTGCAGGTCAAACAAAGTCCACATTTATTAACATGAACGTGCAGCGCTGTGTGATGATCTGACAGACCAAATCCTACTGAGTCTTTTCTTTTTTTTTTTTTTAATCAGTTAAAGATATTCCTAAAAATGAACTAAACTGTTCTACGGAAAGCAATACAAGTGCATCGACAGTGGAGATATTCCGATTAGGATTCAGGTTGAAGCAGGAGGAGGGATTCGGGAACGAGGTGTTGAAGTAAGAGGAGGAGGAGCAGCAGCTGGAGCAGTAGTCGTGTAGCAGAAGCTGGCGTGTGGTGTTAATGCTCAGCTCAACTCAAACACTCTGCAACCTCCAGCAGCTCCGGGCTTCCTGCCAAACACTCCTCGCTGCTGGAGGAAAACAGCGTGCTCACACACACACACACACACACACACCCCTGCAGCTCCCCAGCAATATTAGCTGCTCGGGCTGCAAGCAAGCTGCACTGAGAACGAGAGAAGCTATGATTCATTTCAGCTAATGGAATATGACAGTATCCTGCACAGGCCTCTCTCAATTTCTCTGTCTCACACCCACACACACACACACACTCCGACGGTTGTTAACGTGAATCCTCTAAAGCACGTCTTGTTGTGAACCTGGCACAGCTTCAGGACAAAGAGCTTAAACACAATATACAGCCCTGATTAAGCCGTAATATCCCACGATGCCGCTCAGATCTCCAAAGCAAAGCATTACGGGCCAAATAAAGACCAGCACACTTCACGCACCGAGGATACGACACCAAACGCTGCC
Organism: Gogo arcuatus; assembly: GCA_028570945.1. Taxonomy (NCBI): domain Eukaryota; kingdom Metazoa; phylum Chordata; class Actinopteri; order Siluriformes; family Anchariidae; genus Gogo; species Gogo arcuatus. The sequence continues at coordinate 7,427,916 of JAOTRR010000001.1, forward strand.
AAAAGACCACACAGCAGCCAGCGACGTCTCACGATTAACATCACCAAACGTGTTTCAAGCACTTTAATATGACACCATTCAGTCATTCACTTCCATCCAAGTTCATTTTATTAACAAATTAGTCACTTAATCCGATACATAATTAGTAACTTAGTAGTGTTGGAGGATATGACAAGGTAATATTAGTAATGTGATGTGTCAGGACCATGATTAGGGCTGTCGAGTCTGTTATTTGATCCGATTGCGATTAACAGCTGTACGTTTTTGTATTAATACCTGTCCCCAGTCAGACTACTTAGTCCACGTATATAATTAAATCTTACTATATTTTAATTTTAGTGTCATTTTGCAAAGGAAGCCACTATCCCTAAAATGTCTTGTAGATCAGTGATGACTGAAGGGTTTTATTCCAGCCAATCAGAAGACGCAACTGTTTAATCGGTTCACCTCTCGGGCGTGGCTCGTGCTTGGTTGGAATGAAAACCCGCAGTCATACCGGCTCTCTGCGGATAAGATTGGACTCCCTGATGTACATGACAGGTATCCGGCCTTCTTTTTTTGCCATCGTGTGGATTACAGCAATATGTTTTATTTTTTTTAGGTGTGTCATGTTTTCCCTTTGCATTTCGCTTCCTGTAAGTGCAACATGTAATCAAAGAAGAAACTTTGTGTACAAAAACGTTTAATAAATTAATCAGAGAAATGCTCAGTGAAGCTTCTCAACACCTCACTCCTGCGTTTGGTGAGAGTTTATCTTATGCCATCAAGATCCAAAATGATCGCTGATTGAGGCTAATAAGAACAAGTTAGCTGGCTAACATTTGCTAGTTATCTAAAACTGAGAACACAGAATGCGTAATAAAAATACACACACCGTGAGCAGCCAGATGCAAGTTTGGCCCTGCATAAGCGAGGTAAGCACTCTGAAATAACAGCTAAGCAGAACTTTTGTTTTAGACAGCAAACTAATGTTATGCTGTAAATGTGTTTCGTAGGCTCTGTTATGTGATGATAATGGCAGAAAATAATTACATCCTTGGAATAGGGAAAATTCGGGCTGCATCCTAGACCTCATACAACAGAATTAAACAGCATGTCAGTCCACAAATACTATGTAAATTTCACCTCCTGAGTGGTGCACAGGAAAAGCGTTTGCTCAATCTGGAGATCTGGAGTTCAAATCCTGACAACGTTGCAGCCACGTGTGGTCGGGAGTCCATGGTTCTCCCAGAGGAATTGGCCAGGCTCTCTGCATAGAAGGAACGGCAACCCCTCTCTCCCCTGTCAATCACAGCAACACTAGCCAATCATGGGTGTCTGTGAGCTCATGTATGTGGAAGAGGGTGGATAGCGCTTTCCACTGAGTGTGTGTTACGCTGCCCTGTAATGCAGCTGCTTTTTTAATTAAAAAAAAAAAAGATCTTGTTGGCCGGCTGTCATGCATCTGAGAGGAACCATGTGTTAATCTTCACCCTCCCTAGCTACCAAGTGTGGTAGGGTACAGCAAGCGAGTGGGTGGGAATTAACCAAATTGGGAGAAAATGGGGAAAACAAGCAAAAAAAATAACAGCTTTTAAATGATCAAGGCAGAACCACCATTCTATATTTATTACTGCAATTCTTATATTAGTGTGTTAAACATCACTATAGAGATGCACCGTAGTCAACTTAAATGCCCTAAAGACCTAAAACAGACAGATCGACAAACACACACTTCCAAAAAACGTCTTAACTCAGTGAGAAGTGTGTTCGAGGCCACATTCTGGCGCTGTCTGATCCGAGTTTGCACAGCAGTCGTAGATCAGCAGTTCCATGCAGGACAACTTGCACTTGGCACACACTTGCAATTCTGTACTCTGAGCACTAGAGTTTCCTGAACCGTGCAATTAATCTCTGCAATGCCATTAATCATTCAGTGGCGAAAAAACACCAGAGTGTGATCACCAGAGATAATGAGATGTACAGCAGCAGACTAAGGAACATCATATCATAGCTAAGCGTCTGAGCTCATCACCAGACACTGTGGGTTCAAATCCCAGGATGGAGAGACGCTGAAAAAGATTTAATGTGCTCTGCTTGGATTGGACGGCAACTTACTTTGGATGACAGCGACAACTAATTAAACAAACACAAATGTAAGAATTATTCTAGACCTTAAAGCAGGGTTGGAGAAGATCTCAAAAAGAAATGGAGGAAATAACGTTGTGACCAAACCTTGGCGGCAACTCCAGTGAAAAACTACAAACTGCAGTCTTATTCTGTTCTAACACGCATCCCTCAAGTTCCCGTCACCATTTCCGCTCTAGTGTTTTATTAGCGTAAATGTAGTTTATCAAATGATCCACTGGAACCCAGGACAGAAGGTCTATAAAGTTGTTGCAAATCAATGGTTCTACGTAATAAACATTTTTGAATAATACTGTCTCTAAAGGTTCATGTTCATTACACAGCACATCAAATTATACAGCACAATCACAAAACTGAAATCGATGGTTGTAACATTTTAATGAAGCAGCTGTTGAGCCATGTGTGACTTTAGCTCGACGTTTATAAAGCGGATTTCACGTCAATGAGCAATGAGCTAATCAGGTCCACTCAATCTTTTTTTTTTTTTTTTTGGCTTTTCCTGTTGGAGACCACGGTGGCAACATGCTCAAGTGGTCAACCCAGACTTCTTTATCCCCAGTCTATCCGTCCTGAGATGCGTTCCCCAAGTCCTGGGTCTGTCCCGGCATCTCTGGTCCAGTGGGATGTCCCTGACCAGTTCTACCAGAACCCAACTTGGGGCATCCTTCTAAGGTGCCCAAACCACCTCTACCAGCTCCTTTTGATTTGGAGGAGCAGTATCCCTATTCCGAGGATCTTCTGTCTTCTTGTTGAGCTCCTCCCTCCTATCGCAAACGGAAGGCCCAGCAAACCTGCAGAGGAACATTTCCATCACCTGTACTTGTTACCTTATACTTTCCGTCAACACCCACAGCTTGCAACCATGATGACACAAGACATAGATCATCTACAAACAGCTCCTGCTTCACCACCACAGACCGCTACAGCAACTCTATCACTGCTGCCAGTGAATCTATTTGTCAAGCTCGCATTCTCTTTTTCCACCACTTGTGAATAAGATACCAAGATACTTAAACTCCTCCACCAGAGGCAAGGTCTTTCCTCTCACCTGACAGGAACACCCCACTCCTTTTCAGGAGAAAACCATGGCCTCAGACTTGGAGGCACTAATCTGTATCCCAGTCAGCAGTTAAATGTGGTGGAGATCCATTTTGGGTAGCACCATGAAAAAAATCATCAGCTGAAAAAATTGCAGGGATGTTGCCTCTAGCCGGCTATACAAGAAACCTTTGGAAACCATGGTTGAGTCTTGATATCCTGTCCATGAATACCGCAAACAGGAAGTAGAGATACTGTCAAGACGCTCCTGACATAGTCTGACACCCAGCTTGAACGATTTTGACTTAACACCAAGATACAACTCTGACTGCGCTCATACACCACACAACAAAGCAGGGAAGTGATGGATCAGTGGTTAAGGCACTGCGCTACTGATTGGAAGGCCGCAAGTTCACCATCAAGCTGCCACTCTTGGGCCCTTGACCCTTAACTGCTCAATGGTATCTTGTCTCAATTGCAAGTTGCTTTAGAAACAAGCTTCAGCCAAATGAAGTAATGACCCAAGTACCCTGTACTCCAGCAAATACCTCCCACAACAAATGTCGGGGCATATGACTGTACGGCATCTCCAAATCACATGTAGATGCATGGATGAGCATACTCCCATTATCCTTCACAAAGCTGCACAAGAGTAAACACAGAGTCCACTGTTCCATGGCCTGCGTGGATTGTTCCCCCTGAATCTGAGGTTCAACCACTGGATGGTGTCTCCTCTGTAGAACCCTGCCTGCGAGGTTCTGATATCCAAATGCCAGCCTTAGAGCGCTTGTTTATCAGTTGGAAGGGGGCAAGTGTGTCGGGTTGTGGGGTTTATATTCTAATTTACGTATTTCTAAAACATTTGAGGACATGCTGCAATAGGAAATTAGTCAGTGACATGACTATTTGTATGATGCACCCTGACATGAAGCAGAGTTATTGCTCCCATCCTGAAATTGATTCTTTTCTAATAACAGCACATCCCGAAGTGTCCTATTCCTCAGCAATTTGCCAACATTGTACAAACGATGTAATGGAGAAATCGGTCAATATGAGCTAGCTTTCCAGTATTCCCCTTCTGCTTTTGTCGCAAAACTTCACCGCACTGCGCCAAACATCAACAGCTGAGCAGAAAAGGCTCATCAGGAGCTTAAACACAAAATGTTTGGCTTGTATTATTAGCAACAGATGCAGATTCAGTGCATTATCGGTTCACGCTGAGAGCAGCTGGACAAATCCAGCCTCAAATTTCCATCTGTCATCACTGGGACATTTTTTTTTTGTTTTAACCACTTGCGAGTGTGGCGAGGCAGCTGCATGTGATCGGGTATTCCCGAGCACCTCTTCTCCTTGGGCACGTAATTCTCGGAGTTAAAAGCTGTGGATTTGGATTAAAAGGCACGAAGGGCATAGCAGGAAAGGAGCACATCAAATATTAACCAGACGACTGTAAACACAAAGTGGAAATCAAAGGCTGATAATCTCTCCCTTGCTCGCGTTCTGTTTCTCGCGCTCTGTTTTCACACAGCAGACATAGAGCAGAGGTGGGAGTGTTAATTTCCTTCACAGAAATAAGACGAGAGAGAGAGAGAGATTGAGAGAGAGAGAGAGAGAGAGAGAGAGAGAGAGAACTAGAGGGGGGGGGGGGATTCAACTCTTACCGTAGTGTGCTTGGAAGGCCTGGGGTTTGACCACCTGACTGCATTGACTGCACATAACCAGGTAAAAGTCGTCCTGCGCAGGACATTGCCCGAAAATGGGCATATCTGTATGAGAAGAAAAAAAAGAAAAAGAAAAAAAAGTTAGGCTCAAATGCATTGACTTCATAACAGTATGCACAAACTGTTACAAATTATTTCTTACAGATACAACTATTTTAAACTCTCCGATTCCCACTGCCAGGATGAACGGTATACAAAACATCGCTGCTCATAAGGGCTCTGGGAACGCTGCCAACGTTTGGGTGTGTGCACCGTGTTATCTGTATAAATATTTTCCAATGAACACACGAGAAATTTTCTTTTCACGCAGCCTGAGCAACGTCCAGGCCTTAACCGGAAAAACAAAAAAAAAAAGCTTAACGAGGCCACACACAGACGCACTCGGATGTGAACATGTGGAGTTATGCAGCAGCTCGGCTCTGGTGACGTCTCCGAGAAAGCGATCGGCCTGTTTGGCAAGCATGCAGGCAGACAATTGCTCTCGGCTGAACTCGCACTGTTTTTATAGAGTTGAAAAAAGAAATGGCAAAGACAAGCTACTGAGCCAGCCATTCTGAAGCTTGCTTCAGGGAAGTAGAGAGAGAGAGAGAAAGACAGAAAGACACAGAGTGAGGGAGTGAGCGAGGGAGGGACTCTCAGACTCAATGACTCTCAGCTTGAAAAACCATAGAATCTATAAGTCCAGGAGTCTATAACCTACTAAGCATCTGCTCTAGGTAGATACACACTAGAGCTTCTTCCTTGTCACTGTTTGTCACTATGCAAAGCGCGCAATACAAATAACTGCGCCAAAAATCTGTGCAAACATAAAAGAAGCCAGGGCATTCCTGACTAACTCTTTTGATGCACCATGTTTTCACTTGCATGACAAAACCGACGATTCCAATCCGGCGCTAATTATACAACGACATGCAAATACATCTAATATCTTCCACCGAACCCAGAAAGAAAAGAAAAGAACGCAATTTGTTTAAGAGCAACGTATTCAAATCAGCCGAGTGATGACGCGCACACACACATGCACACGCGCGCACACACACACACGGACCTGCTCCAAGAAAACACGTGACTCCACAAGAGGGATGTTTTCCTTTCTCAGAAACCAGCACGTAATACAATTTGAGATTAATTTCTGAATCGATCCATGACAGGAACGCAAGACATGATGAGCATGAGCAGATTTTTTTTATCATTCATTTTGAATCTGTGACTTCACACAATCAGCATAATATCTAAATTAAGGGGGGGGGGCTACATGGCCTCGAGCTGAACGCTGTTCATGTGTTAAATAAAAACACAAAGGCAATGTATAACCGTGTTTATTAACTTTAACTTTTATTTTATTTTACATTCATCATTTGTCAATTTATGAGCAATTATTTTTATTTTATTATGAAATATAATTTTTTTTAAAGCTAATTCATTGCTTGACCCAAATAATCACTACTAGTATATTTATTTTATGGTTAATTTATTATTATTTTTATGAACTTAAAACAATTACATTTTTATTTTTCCTCCATTGTCTACGTCTTCCTTTATGTTTTTTTTCCCCCTTAAAGCACTTTCAGGTGCATCTTAATGCATGTTGTATCAATAATTTTTATTTTTAATTATTATTATTAATAAGGTCACTGATTAAAATTCAGACTCTCTAATAACAGCACCATCTCACGTGTTCCTGAATAATAATTCACAAGTCCCAAAATGATTAATGCAAGTGTGAAGGAAGTGCTCTAGTCCAGCTCCTCTCGTCAGGTTTCTTAACAGCTCGCGGCGTTTTAATGGCACTTTTTCATGGTGCTGATCTCCATGTGGGAGCCGCTCGCTGGCGGTGGATGACTCAAGCCCCCCCCATTATACTTAACACACTTCAAGTGGCACTTGCAGTAAATCAAGTGCTCTAGCAGTCCCTTCATGCCTTAATAAACACTAGCAGGAGTAATGAAGAGCCAGCGGCTGCAGGTTTTAGTCACAGCGTACAAGCTAAAAAGGTCATAATAGCACCCTGATGCAACTATTATTATTATTAGCAGGGCTCTCCAGTCTGACGCTGCTCTAAAGGAGTCCGTACAGTACAGATGACTAATCCCTCGTTCTAAATAACGGAGCTCCTTCCGGGCTAAATAACTGAGTTAAGTCCGCAGCTGGACTGGTTTGGTCATGGCTGTGTAAAAGATGGCCTCTTGATTAGATGTCAAGGGCACTTGGGCAACTTTAGCCTAATTGCACGTATTAGAAATGCACGGGCTGAGAATCACTTGAACAGGATGGCACGCCGTCACGTTGAGAAGGTCCAGATGACTTTTAATAAAATAAAAAATATTTTTAAAAAAAGCAAATCCACTGGACATCGGTTGAGAAAACAGATTCACAGGTTGGAGGGGGGGGAAGGAAATCCAAATGCCTTAATCTAAAAGGAAAGAGGAAAGAAGAGAGATCTGTGTACAGGGATAGAAAGAGAGAGAGAGAGAGAGAGAGAGAGAGAGAGAGAGAGAGAGAGAGAGAGAGCTGATCATTCTCCAGCCTCTTCACTGAGAGTGATAAATGGACCACGGCGAACTGTCTTTAGAAGCCCTGTGTGTAGACTGAGTCAACACATGGATTGCAAGTGTGTGTGTCTCTCCAGTCAGTCAGTCAGCTCACCATGAGGTCCAGCTTGAAGTCACGTTCCGACAAGTCGTGTTCTGTGCCTCTGCACTCAAAAGCATGTTTTACAGCATGCATTAGTATCCATACACAAGGCATCCTTGTATGTATGTATGTATATATGTGTGTGTGTGTAATGCCACGGTCATCTGTGTCACCGTGCATGATAAAGTTATAAAACATGCTAGGAGCGCTGCAGAGGTAGCAATGTAACGCGTTTACAACAGTAGTGGATTACATAGGCAAAGGGTTATTAGGCTTTGCATCTGTGTTCCCTGTGCTGAGAAATGGAGGCTGCTGTTGTCTGATTTAGAACAAGTCCAGAGGGAGAGGGTTGTGAAATTGACTTTAATCCGTATTTTTAAAAAAGTCAGCCGTGTGATAACTGTCTGAACGCACACTGGGACTAATCGTGACAACCCTGCACTGGAATAATGACAAAGCTGCAGGTCATGAGCACAGGGTCAATAATCAACACTATTACTACGTTTCTTACGTCTGAGCCACACTAACGATTTCGACAAACCAGGACCCCCACATATAACGACAAATTTCAGACTGTGCTCAAGAATCTCGATCGTCAAGAATCTCGAATGTCAGTAACTGGGATCTCGCAGAATTTCTCTGGAGTTCATATGACTTCAGATAAATTTAAAAAACAATAACTACTGATGGCTGTCACTGGATATTGGTTGTTCGAGGATGGCATCAAGATTTTACACACCTCACACCACAGGATAATCCGGGAACATCATGATTCAAGACCAAAATAAAATCATGAAAGCTTTCGTGATGGTCTGGAAAATTAGAATCTATCTAAAAATCCACCATCCGACTAGTCTTCAGGCAAGAATTTCTTTTATTATTATTAGTAGTAGTAGTAGTAGAAATAATGAGCTGGAAATGAGCTACTTGCATGCAATCACTTTCTGGACACATGCTTTGCTTAAGAAAATTGATAAATGGCACACGTTTCCTTTCCAGAGGCAACTCATGTAGACACGGGAATAACATGGAAAACTCCACAGACGGTAACCTGAGCTCAGGATCCGAACCCTGGAGCTGTGAAGCAGATTCACTACCTGCTTCATCACATATCCATCAACTGCAGATTATACACATACACACACACACACACACACACAAAGCAATTTAAATGATTAGATAAAAGTGCACCGATAAACGGTTCAAATGCAAGACACAGAGTCAGAAAATTTTGGGTGGGTTCCTGAATTCAAAAAGCTTCTCCAGTTTTTATGCTGATCTACAGCTTTAAAAAGACTTGAGTGCTGGTGCAAGGGCGGGGCTTGTTTTTTAAAGAGCTAGAAATAACAAAACATGCCAACAAGATAAAACAGTCAACAACAGTCTGTCTGTATATCTTGTGCTATGTCTGTCTCTTTTCCTGAGGTGGTGGATGATAAGAGCGTTAGCACATCAGCGAGTGTTTGGGCAGGTAGTGGGCGTGGTCAGAGTGGTTTCCCGTAGACACAGTAACATTTCTAGTGAAAGTGAAATGAAAACACTTATGCAACACGTAACTGACAATTAAAGTTCTGATTTGCTTAAAAACAGAGCTGATTCGAGATCTGGTGGTAGATTTTGTGTCTTTAAGATGCATCTTTCATCTGAAAATGTGGTTTATAGTGTACCTTTAGAAATTACAAAAGGTACCCTTTTTCATCTAATCAATGCCAGCAAGTCCGTTCCAAATCAAGACCAGCTGTTAGACAAACGATCCTCACAGGTACAGCGTGTAACCACTTCAGGCACAAAGAAAGAGAAGGTCTGATGCAGCGGAGAGAGAAGACATCTTTAACGACATATGAACAGGCTAGTTGTAATATTCTATACTAGGTGACATAAGTATTCACACCCTCGACCTTTTCCACATCTCCACAATGAAAAGAGAAAAAGACAAAAACAACAACAAGTATTTGTTGGTTCGATACTTGGTAGAACTTGCTTTGGCTGCAATTCCAGATGCAAGTGTTCTGGGAAATGTTTTGATCCGTTTTGAACAACTGAATCCTGATATTTTTGGCTAAATTATAAGTAGCGCACTGGGCAACAATTTTCAAGTCACAAACTCTCAATCTGGGCTTTGACTGAACCATTCTAACCCTACATTCGCACTACCAAGCCGCAAACCAACAGTCTCTCTTTCGTTTTCTATTTACGTGCATGACACGGAGCCACGGCTAATGACAAAGTGACAGTGCAACATTTGAAGAAGGAACAAATGACACAGTGAAGCAACAAATCCAAAGGATTGGCCTGAAAGATGCCTTGGACCGATCCTATAATGTGTGTGGTCTGTTTCTTCAGTTCGCCACTCACACACTTTAGTTCTTACCTGCAAGTAGTTAGGATATAATTATAACCATGATTTGATCTTATCCTGTCATATAGGACGTCTCATTAAACGTGTCATTATGAAGAAAATAAAGCTCGGAAGGAAGTAGCAGAGGTTGTCGGTGCTTCTTGAGTGCGTATGTAAAAAGTAAAGTTAGCCTGATTTGAAGTGTGTTATTTAATTTGTGCTTAACTAG
>JAOTRR010000001.1:7438102-7450858 GCA_028570945.1 Gogo arcuatus
AACTATTACCAACAGCTGAACTTAAAAAAAAAAAAGACCAACAAGTGCCAAACATAGAAGTCTCTTCACACCCACAAGAGACAAGCAACAAGCAACACGTCACTTTGCTCGTGTGAAAGTAGAATGTAGAAGATATTCATATTCTTAGTTTTGAACCAATCTGTGTATGTGACACTTTAATTGAATTCAACTAATCTAACTTCAAATGGAAAACATTTGCACCAGAACTCATTTCAGGGGTGAATACTTTTGCATATCATACTTTCTATTGATTTTTCCCCTCTCTCATCAACATTCTGGATTATTTCATGTAGATCCATGACATATAACCACCACTTAGGGCAACTTCATATCCAGATTATAAAACTACAAAATGTGCAAAAGTTCAAAAGGGGGTGAATACTTATGCAAGACACTGTCTCACACTATCTGTCCCCCCCACTCTTACGTTGGTCCTTCTTAACGTCCTCTATCTCACAAAGTCAACTGTGGAGTAAACTTGATATTTGTGCTGTGCTTTAGGCAGGCTTAATGATGTGTGAACAAATTCATTATTTAATAATCGGTCATTAACAAAGAGGTGAAAAGCTGGCAGATGACGACGAGACAGGAGTATGACTATGACTCATCAGTAATACATGTACACAAAGATCTGTTGATCTTGTATTAACACGGAGCCGAAGAATATGTTTGTTAACTCTGACAGAAAGATAACTATTAGCTGCTGTGTCGGTTATTTCATTATTATTTTTTATAAAGACACTACACACTATGTATATGATTTCACAACTGAGTTTTCAACAAGCTTTTCCAAGAATTTGGAACTATATTGTACTTCTACTGAAATCAACAAATTGTTGAGCCACACAGCTAAGAGGTTTTTAAAAAAAATCATTTTAATCCTGATACTCATAATGCTGGTGAACTTTTACAGCTTTGCCAAAGGTAAAACAAAAGGATTTAAATGTGGGGGGAAAAAAAAGAAAAGAAAAAATACTAAATCCTTTGGGACTTTTTTCCACTGGAGCAAGTACCGGAATATTTGGCACCTAATAAACGGTCTGGTTTGTCGGTGTTGAGTTTGCGTCATCACTGAGTCAGCACAAGCAACTCTCTTTAAGGTGTGAATATTATCGCTTCCTGATTACATGCGATATGTGAAAGAGAGAGAGAGAGAGAGAGAGAGAGAGAGAGAGATTACCCACCGTCTCTGCACAGTCGCATGGCTTCTCGGTTCCTCCCGCACTCTTTAAAACTTTCTTCTGGTTCTATACCTACGGAGAGGAGTCAAAAAGAGACGCATTAAATAAGATGAAAAGAAATTGGGAAAAAATTGTTAAATAAAGCAGGTAAACAATCAGATAAACAGGTTACATTTTATTCAGTAATCATCAGATACTGTACATAAACATAAAAACAGCCGAGTAAATATTTTCTTTATAACTAAAGAGGTAAAGAGCCATATAGACTCTCTACGAAACAAATGATCAGATACATAAACAGGGAAAGATTTAGAAAAACAGTCAGGTAAATAGTCTAATAATGCACTGAACATTCATTTAGTTAGCCAAGTAGCAAAATAAACAGTCGGGTTAACAGTCAGGTATTTTTGATACACATTCACTCAATCATTATGTCGAGTAAATAAGTAAGCCGTCAAAAATAATTGCTAAATAATCAAGGAATGTGTTCAATAAACAGATTAACAGATACATGAGTCGGTAAAGAGTCTGATAAATGGGTCAACTGTCACACTAAGTAAACATTTAGCACATTTATTTGGGTAAACAGTAGTCAGGTAAACTGTGTAAATCACTAGATGAACATTCGGTCAGTCAGAATCTTACGTAAACTAGTAAACAGCTAAACAGTCTGATAAAAACAGGTAGGTGTTATGGTAAACGGATAGCCAGTCAAGTAAACTGTATGATTAACAGGCAAACAGTTAATCAGTCAGTTAGGTAAACACAAACAGTCTGATAAACAGGTAGCTATTTTGGTAAACAGGTATCCAATCTGGTAAACCGTATGATTTACAGTAAACAATTCATCAGTCAGTCAGTCAGTCGGGCTAATAAAGTAGTTGTTATTTGAGTAAACAGTAGGCAGGTAAACTGTGTGATAAAACAAGTCAACTGTTAGTCAGTCAGTCAGATAAACATGTAGCCAATCACAAACTGTGTGATAAATACGTTAGTCAGTCAGTTAGGCGAACAAGTAAACATTTACTAAACTGATCAATAGGTAGATAGTAAAACATAACATATACAGGAGTTATATATAAAGTAAAGTTGTTTTATTGGATATTATAAAGTTCTACAGTTAATTATCTAAAATATGTTTGTTAAATTTGGTGCGGCCAATCCAGACAAATTAGTGAAAATCTTTAAGGTATCATCATCGTCATCTTTAGAGAAAATCAAGTTTGGAGAAAATAAGCTGTAAACTTTGTGATGTGTAAATAGGAATTAATGCATAGCAACCAGATAGTTCGCACATTTAGTCATATTTACAGGTTGTTTTACAATATAATATTGTGGTGACGGATACATTATAAATTAAGAAAATGGATTTTCTTAATAGCAAACTTAGAAAAACGATATGTGGGTCATTTTTTGGACACGCACTCATTTCAAATCGCTTTGTCTCGGGAAGAACTTTGGCGACACTGAAGTCATTTTGTAGTGACATGCGTAGTATTTTGTAGTATTGAGTTAGTTAGGTCAATAATATGGTACGCAGGTAGCCAGTTAGGTAGACTGTGTGATAAGCAGGTAAATTATGTGACAAACAGGTAAGTTCTGTAATAAACAGCTAAACTGTGTGATAAACAAGAAATTATTTGAGCAAATGGGCAGTCAGTCAGGTAAATAATATGATAAACAGTTAAAGTGTGTTATAAAGAGGGAGTTATTTTGGTAAAGGGGTAGTCAGGCAGGTAACTCAGTGATTAACAGGTAAACTGTGGGGTATTAACACGGAGCTGACTGACTGAATGTTCGTCTGATAATCAGGCAAACACTTGCTCTGCTGTCGCTACCTTCCCGCTGGCTGCGCTGCCCCCCCCCTCTTTTTTTTTTTACTCGTTGCTATGGGTTACGGCTCGAGCACTCACCGTCGGTCGCGTGCAGCTTCGCGGCGTCCACCCAGCAGTTCCACTCCTGGCCCAGCATGACTTCCGGACTCGGGAGAGACGCCGCGCGCTCGCCGATGGCCGCCATTGCTGACGCGCCTTCAGTCCGCTGCTGCTGGTGTCTGGGCGGCGCTCTGGCGCGCTGCTCCGCCCGCGGCTCGCCCTCCTCGGCCCTTTCCGACATGCTTCACCGCTAGAACGGAACGCGCGCGCACACACACACACACACACACACACACACACACACAAACACATTTACAGCCAGTCAGCGCTCCGGTTAAACACACCGAGGGGCGAATCCGCGATGATTTCCCCCTCCTTCTCCTCCTCCTCCTCCTCCGAGCTGAGCTCGCGACTCTCGGTGTGAGCTCGCATCGCATCGCGGCAGATATCATGAGATCAATCACAGATTTAATGCGAAATGGGGTTTACAGAGGGATTAAAAGTTCGGTCCGGATCACGTGAATCAGCAAAACACAGGCCGCGCGCCCGCGCGCGCACACAGACGCACGCACGTTCAGACAGAATGAAAGATCAGTTTTCTTGTTAGTCTTTGTTCACTAAAACAGAGTGCTGTGGAAAATCCCCCTCTTTAATGCATTCAAGCGTGACTGAGGAACTATTTACTGTACACAAATGAAACAACTCAAAATATGCACATTATACAATTATTATGCAGTTATACTGATTTGTTACTTGGTGGTGTACTGCATTTTCCTTATTTCCTGTCAGAAATTGTTGTATTTAGTTCTGGTGCAGCTTAATAAGAGTTAAAAAAAACACAAAAAAAAACAAACAAGCATTTTCCAGAGATGACAAATCCATCATCGAGGTGGAGAAGTTGGCGTAAGCACTGAGCTCACAGTCCCAGAATGCAATGCAGCTATACGAGTTACAGCAGAGACTCGATCGGCTCGGCTTAGTTCGCGATCTACCAGATGATGATGATGATTACGACGAGGATGACAGCAGGATTGGTATGAAAGTTTAAGCTGATCTGGTTGAGCAGAGTGTACGGAGAGATAACAGAGCTGGACTGACGAAAACACTAAAGCGCCGCTGCATCGCTTTCTAAATAGAGACGGAGCAAGAGCTAAATCCTGCTGCACCACGACCCGCAGGTAGTCGAAAGGCATTATGGGTAATGCTGTAGGAGAGTGTGCAGGACACTCGAGTTTTTTCAGTCCAACCTTTGGCACATTATGTCTTCATGGAGCATCATCACATATGGGTGTGATGGTCAGGTGTCCACATACTTTTGGCCATATAGCGGTGTATGCTACATTTCAAATCTTTGCTTTGGGAAAAAATTAATTACGTTTATAAAGGGAGAGGTTACACCTTCAGTCACATGACTGATATAATTCGTGCTCACATGAGACGGCAAAAACACTTTATTTCCCATCTCTTTAATCATTAATAATATTTCTATTCTCCAGTTTCACTTTCTGCATCAGTTACACCAACAGTTTAGTTCAAAAAGGCACTGACAATCCAGTACAATCTGATGTAGGAAATAAGAATTTCTTGATTTTTCATATATTCACACCTTGTATTTTTGATCTTCATCACAATCCCGCAGTGTTTAAAAAGCTTTCGGGTGTCAGTGATGAACCGTAATGGTCTTATCCTGGTTACCCTCGATGCCGATTTCCCGTGTGCACTGAATGCTGGGTAAACAGTCAGAACCCTCAGATATCATGATATGGATTTTGTGCGTCATACTTCACGAATCCTAATCTACACCCATCGACTTCTACGGCACAATTACGAGGAAACTGAAGCCTAACTGCTGTTAATCTTTTTTTTTTCTCTCTCCACAGTTCATCGTCACAAAAAAGGTCAAAAGCAACTGTGAATATACGCTGCCTCACACAGCACACAGCCGACACGCTTACATAATACATACGCCTAAAAAAAAAAAGTATTTATTCCGCGCAGGTTACTGATCTGCTCCGTGTTATGAATAAATCTCTTTCTGTAGCCTTGGTACACAATCCAACCTACACTCCAGCCTCGTCTCCAGCTTTTAGTGAAAGTGTGCGTGATGGACCTACACACAGAGACAAAAAAAGTCATTTCATTTGCATAGATAAAAATGACAGAGATTGATGAAGTTTTTCGGGCGCTTTGGGTACTTTTTCTTGTTAATCTGCACTTATCTAAAAGTATTAACATAAATTAAATATTAAAACTGATCCTGTATATTAGAGTGAGATCTCTGCTGATCCGAGGGCTGACTTGTGAACACCTCACAGGTGTTCAACGGTGACTTGACAGCGTCTGACGGTCCGCTTGGTGTCTCAGGGCTCTTTCGCACCCATTAGTTCGTTTTGAGGAGTCGGAATCGAATCTTAGCCGGTTCTTTTGTGAATTGATTTCGTTTCACGCAGCACATACAGTATACAAACCAAAAGGCACAAAAAGAAAGAAATGCTGGCTAAAGAAGGGTGGGCAGAGTTGTGAATAAATCTGCTTCATTCATTAGGTAGAACTGTGAGCAAATAAAACCTTTACCAAGTGCACAGATAAATCAGAGAAGAATGGAGAACGTAGAGATCAATAAATTGCAATTACTTGCTACTGATATAAATCCAGCGCTTGCTTTTCTAAAACACGTGGCATCTCTGCAGTGATACGGCTCTCTCCTTTGGATCAGTTTAGCAGCTCACATCCACAACCCGAAACACGCGGCATGTTCGGTTCGCTCCCAGCAATCGATTCACTCCCAGCAATTGATTCAGAGTCGATTCACTTTCTCAATGCGCTCCGAGTTCATTTAGAAGAGCACCGAGACCATCTCGCTCAGATTTTCATGGATCGCTTCTTGTTTTGTTATGTCTGAAGGGCCGCGCCGAGACAGAGAGCGCAACCAGGTTTCTGTTCAAACAGACCGCGGATGTAAAAGATCCCTATTAGCTCCTACGCATCGCCTCTGATTTCAGTGTTTCAGTGTGACCTCATAACATGGAGACACTGTACTGGATGTTAATTGGTATGACAGCGTTGGCCTTTGCAATGTTGCAAAAAAGCAAAAGAGTCCAACTAACTGTGCCGTTGTGCACGTGTGTGTGTGTGTGTGGCGATCATCCTGACCTGATCCAAATCATTCTGTTGAAAATAACACAGCCATCTTTAAAAGCCTTTTTAATGACACCTCAGTCAGGACGGTTTAATACATATAGACCGAGGAATGCTCGGCTGCGTAATCTACTCATTAAAGAGGGAAACGCTGCACGTGGCTAAATAAGAAAGTGATCCAATATTTTGCGGTTTTCCTCTAACATGATGAACTGCGTTTTTTTCTTTCTTTTCTAATTTAAGGTCAAGAAAGAGAAAAAACAAAGGCTAAGGGAAATGGCTGTTTATAGCTTCCATAAAAGTAAGCGATTAACTTGTTTCGGAGATGTTATACAACATTAAACGCAACCATAAATGGATAGAAAGTACAACATTAACAAACGTATGTAATCGTCATCAAATTGCTGCAGTATAAGATGAATAAAACGCTTATTGGAAAATAATCAACTTCACGGTGACTCCGTTTCATGTCATGCTGCAGCACACCACTCTGTCGTTGATGATTTTCCTCCAACAGCACGTCGTCGTTGTCAAGTGTTTTATTCCTTACAGTTTTGTATATCTGGTGCTGCGATTAGAGCACAACCCCCAAGAGTTGTGAAAGTGTATCTGCTTTTCTTATGCGCAGGACGTCTCATACCTAGTGAAAAGCGTAAAATTGAACTCCGCAGCCCAAATCAGCAGATCCTCGTCGGCTTTGGCGATTCCTCTCGGCCACGCGCGCTGAACACAGGACCTGCAGGCACACGGCAGAGGCAGAGAGGGAAAGCTGATCGTATTGTTTTCATCGTCCGCACACAATAATCGCCATTTAGGGAGTCGTACGCGTGTCTGCCAACAGGAGATGCCGCTCGGCTGAAGGCCAAGTGAATCTGGTTGTGGCTTTCTGGTACATGAGCTACTTACGGAGCAACCCGCCGCTACAGAGTAATCCGATCCAATAAGCACTATCCCTGGTTAACCACCTGAGAGCTCTGCAGTTGGCATCCTGTTAATTCCTCTTTCAGACAAAAAAAAAAAAGCAGCTCTGAAAACACTTCTGGCTTTTTAGCACAATTTTAAGCTGTGATACATGATAACACAGGTGAATTCAACACTGCATTTTAAAGTAAATGGGCATGTTACAGAATAGTGTATGGATATTAAGAATAGAAAGGGTACATGCATAAGAAAGAAAGAGCATAAATGTCAATCCTCTGGAAAGGAAATATCACTTTAAAATGTTATAAGCCTCGCCTGACTTTCTCACAAGCTGTGGAAATGGCATTTATGCAAATAATGGTGGTGACGGTGTACGGTGATTATTCAGCGTGACCACAGGCCTGCAGTTTGTGTAAGTGGGAAAAAAAAAAAAATCCCCTCACAGTGGCACTTAGGAAACTTTCTTTCTTAGTGGTAACATAAGAAATCTAATACACAATATAATACAGGCTCGGGTCAGTGATCTGAAATGATTTCTTGATTAGTGGATACTGATATTGTCTTATTGCCCTGCTCGCAAATCGAGTCAGATCGTAATTGTAGCAGATTCAGTAGTATCATCAAATATCGAATCAAAATTATATCGTATTGATCTACGAAAATTATGATGAAAGTCATGAATATAAAGAGTTAATGAGAAATAACACACACTGTTTAATGAAGCCACGGTTCAGTTATGGGCTGTATCCTGAATCAGTCCCTACTGTTACAGTAGTGCACTTAATACAGTGTACAAGCCACTATTATTTATCCTATGGAGTGCACTTGTACAGGAAGAATCGTGGTATTTGGTATTCAGCCCTAACATAACAAAACTCCTCCATTTTCAGTAATGTAAAGAAAAATATATTTATAACAATTATTATGATATTAATACATAATCAAAATGTTTTTAAATACACCTAGATTAGGTCTGAATGAAAAAAAAACAACACAATAAATAAATAAAATTGGCAGTTTTGTGAGCCAACCGTGTAGTTTCTCAGTAGAAATTCGGTTAGTTTAACAGTTTCAGTTGCAATTATGAAAAGAAGTCGTTCCACATCACGAAGAACTTGTTATTTTTGTTGTTATGAATATATTTTCTAAAGTTTGTGTTTTGTCCGTGTTAGTTAGCTGTCATTGCTCCATTCATTCAGAGGCCTGATCTAGTGACAGAGTTGTTCACTTCACTAGAACAAGTGCACTTGGAAAGAGTGAAAGCAAAAAAAAAAAAAAAAAATGGCGAAACAAAAACAAACCAGAAAAGTGCAGCTGATAAAGTCACAAAATGTCCGACAAAAATTCCCGTTGAAATATCACGGCATTAAAAGCGGATAAGATTTAAACTTAGATAAGAATTACGTCACCAAAATAAAATGTTACTGCCATTTGAGGAGGAGGTGGAGGAGGAGGAGGAGGAGCGGGGGGGCGCGCGCGCTAGCAGCAGGTTAGCTTCTCTGCTAACTGAAGCGTTAGCCTGATAGCATCAAACCCTGACTCTTCACTGTGGCACGTTTAGCTTGCGCGCTAGCTAGCGGGCTAACTGAAGCCATTTGTAGCTCAGCGTTAGCATCGCTAGCATTAAAACTGTCCCTGTTGAGCAGCAGAACAGCCATTAGCAGCTAACGCCGCTGTCATCTTTGTTCTCTTACCTACGTCCCGGACCTCAGAGATCCGAGCCAGGCTCCGAGAGAGAGCAGATGTGTGAGCCGTTAGAGTAGATTGAGAATGAGGCTGGATGAGGAACGCGGAGCGGCGGTGCAGTGCTCAGGGACTGTGGAGGTCTTCACCAGGTGCTTCCATGTCTGTTTACCAGGCAGCATTCTGGGACCGAGCGCGTCACTTCACCAGCGCGCATGCGCACCACACCGCTCATCACTCTACCACCAGTCTGCCTGTCAAACGGGAACGGGCGGGTTTTCATCCCCTACCCGTATTCCGGCTGAACGCAAATCCCGCGCGGTGATTGGTCAGTAGTTCGAACTCACAAGCAGCAAGCTGATTGGATCGTCAACTGACCAATCCTGACGTAGGATGCCGGAAGGAAGGAAATAAAGAAAGAAAGAAAGAATAGATAGATAGATATTAAATAAATAAATAAATATGAAAACACACCCAAGCAGATCTGCAGTACTGACAAGAAAACATAATTTTTTTCTTCATTTTACTTGATGTAACATATTCCATACAGACTTGAAAACTAACTACTAAAGGATAGATATGTAAATTAAAATAAATATATAAAAATAATCAAATAGCATGATAAAAAAACTAAACAAATATCTGTATAAAATAAGTAAACAACTAGTGTTAAACGATTGGACCCCTTTATGTTCACACCAAATACTGATTTTATTAGTATATTCAATGTTCCATCAGTTTTACTTCTTTGACACATTTGAACTTATTATTCCTGAATTTTCTACCCACAGAACCCAAAGCACGTACACAGTGCTTATGTGGGAAAAATGAGCCATATAATATTTTCTGGGCATTAAAAAAAGTATAAAAAATTAAAAAGAATGAAAAAAAAATAAGAACTAAAACAACAACAAGGACAGCAGCCTAACAATAGTAAATAAAAACAAAAAAAATCTAAGTGTTTTATTAAGGCACCTTTTCTTTTATTCTTAATACACTTAAGAGATTATTAGGTGATAATTAGCTACCAAATTTCCACTTTAATTAGCCACCGTATCATATTTATTAGAAATGAACCAAAACATTTTCCCCCAGTTAATACATTGAAGTAGGGAAAAAAATCCCTCTTGGTGTATTTTTATGTCTAATAACGCAAGAGTAAAAAAAAGAAAAGAAAAGAAAAGATTATCATGGACTTTAATGGATTTGAGTGAAATAAAGGACGCGTCCACAGGCGGCGCGGTTTCAGGCAGTGCCTCTGATTTTGTTCCTTCCGGGAGTGTCAATAAAGTTTTATCGAAAAATCTCACTATACACTGAGGAACAAATGGGCTCCATAACTGATGGTAAGATCAGGATTATGTATAATACCTAAAACTATTGAATTAAAGTTCTTTCTTTCAACGATGAGTGGAAAACACAGTGTAGATTTAAGTGTCTAGAAACGAGCTGAAATCACTCGGTAACTGTGTTGCTAACAGATTAGCAGAAGTGATGTAGCTACACAGCTAGGGCTCGTTTACTACCAAGGCAACCAAAAATTAAAATAATATTTATAATATATTTATATATCTAAGCGCATGGGAATGATAGTAAATACACAAATGACAAAATATCTAAGTTAACTTCACCTTCTGTGAGGTAGCTAGTAGCTCCAATAAGTCATAAATAATAATAAGAGTTAGCCTGTAAATGTATTCCCCAGGCTGAATAACAAACCACTCACTGTTTCCTTTCTAGGTTCACTACAGAATGTAAGAAATAACGGCGTTTACATAGTATATAGTGCACTGGTTTATAATTAGGAGTCATTTGGGATTCAGCCCACATCGTGCTAAAGTAGTTTCCAAATACCAGGGGGAAAAAATTCAGAATTGTAAAGTTAGTAAATTTTTAGCCTAAACAAGAAACCAGGGATAAAATAACAACTTGTGCATTTGAAGTTATATCCAGTTCAAAAGTTTGCACCCCCCTCCAATATAGTTCTTATAGTTCATTTTTTTGTTGCTTGTCATGATGAAGGAACATCCATGAAACCAAACACTAATGTCTTGTTAGTAATAATCACATTTCTTTCTGTTCTAAGGGTGCTCAAACTTTTGCACTCAATCTCTGTATCAGCTTCTGTGTCTGTCTTGATTGCAGATGAGGTCATCCGTAAGCGGCTGCTCATCGACGGCGACGGAGCCGGAGACGACAGACGCATCAACGTCCTCCTGAAAACCTTCGTTAAATGGTGCCACTCGAACGTGACGCCAGAAGAAGGGTGATTTAATCAGAATTTAAGCTTTTACTAGCTGCAAATCGATGACACTGTTACAGACTTGAACATTTGTTCCGTCTCCTTTCCTGCAGGTTTGCTCAGTACCAGAGGATGCTGGGAAGCTTGTCACAGTGCGAGTTCTCGATGGGGAAGACGCTTTTGGTGTACAACATGAACCTGAAGGAGATGGAGAACTATGAAACGATCTACGCAGGCATCGGTGAGAGCAGTTCCAGTCTTCATGGATGATGATGTTTGTTTGACGGTGATGTTTGTTTGAATTTGGAAAGTGTCTCACGTTCACACTGGAAAGCGTCAGGCAGGCGAACGTTTGTTTTCTATGTACGTGTGTGATACATAACCACAATTTCAGCGGCATGTCAGTTGATACAAAGCAAAATTTCAGTTCTATGCAAATTAGATACAATGCCTTAAAGCATCTTCAGTTTCCGCACTCACAACTTTAGTTCCTACCTGCAATGAGCTCCTGTTTACTGGGAGTAGAGATCGTTGGTGCCTTTTCTGAGTGAATGTATCTATTACACTTAACTTGCTTTGCAAATCTGCCAAAGAAACTTTTTCCAAACTTCAACTGTAGTTTCTTAGCCTCAGATTCCTGTTCTTGGCTGACAGGAGTGAAACCTGACATGGTCTTCTGCAGTTGTATCCCACAAGTTTTGACATTTTGTGCATTCTGAGATGCTTTTCTGCTCACCACGTTTGTTCAGAGTGGTTAAGTGAGTTACTATTGACTTCCTGTCAACTCAAACCAATCTGGCTGGATAAGTCACATGGCTGCTGGTTAACTGTATGAGAGAACTGATGAAGGACAAAAGACTAAGAATGAAATAAGAAACCACTCTTACCCTGACTTTAACTTTAACCATGATTTATGATTACGTCATAATGTAAAAATGTATTATTCATGAGACTTTTTTGAAAGCGGTGCAGTGACTGGATGAAACGTGTTATGTGTCGGAGCACGTCCAGTATTTGATGGATAAATGATACCATTTCTTTAAAAAGTCAATCAGAGCAGTTAATTGTAGATGTGTGTAGGCGATTTAACGTGAATTCCCTGTACATTTTGAAAGAAGAGGAGCAGGTGAAATGTCTCCGTTTGAGATTTTGTGCTCATTTCTGGTCTGTTTCCTCAACCCAGAGCAAAGTATCTCAGCTGCACATGAGAAGATCGCAGAGTGCAAAAAAGAGATCCAGAGGGCAAAGAGGATACGAAAGAACCGCCAAGGTGTGAATACTACGTTACACCTGTTGAAGTAATCATCATCATCATCATCATCATCATCGTAATGATACAAATATAAGAAATGAAACAGTATGATCTTGTGTTTTAGAGTATGATGCTTTGGCGAAGGTCATCCAGCAACATCCAGACAGACACGAAACGATGGAGTCAGTATAATTACTGTTTACTTCAGTGCATCGACACTGATATAAAATATTTTAATAATCTCTTCGGATTTTGTTCGTAACTGATATTATGGTATGATTGTGTCACCAAAGGCAGCTTGAAGCACTGGACAAAGAACTTCAACAGCTTTCACAAATCAAAGAGAATGTAGAAGATAAGGTAAGTCTCTGCTTCCTGGTCATGAAAAGTCATCTTTCTCTCTCTCTCTCTCTCTCTCTCTCTCTCTCTCTCTCTCTCTCTCTC
>JAOTRR010000001.1:7510939-7525843 GCA_028570945.1 Gogo arcuatus
ATTTTTTCCCTATGTCAACATTTCTCTCTCTTTTGCATATTATTCTAAATGTAAGTGTTCATTTTTGTGACTGAAAAAAAAAACATCTGGACTCTGATTATAGGACTCTGCGGTTGTTAATTGTTGTTATGATTATTATTTTTATTTTTGGTCACATCTGCTAGTTGTTTGGTTGAGCAACTCGTATTTAAGCTCCAGCGTCCCTGCCAGATTAGATCTGTGGCTAGACGCGATTACATGAGCAGGGTTGAGCTTCAGTGCAGCTCTGAGGAAACAAAGAGGACGATTGAGTCAGTCTTCTAATGAATCTGCCATTTGAGGTTGTGTGGCTCTGTGTGAGTGAGTTACTGGGAGATGAATCAGTGGCAGATGTTTTTAATAAGGAGCTTCAGATATACAGGAGGCAGGAAAAATGAAACATATGGCGAGAACATCACAGAGGAAATCAGAGAAATGAACAGAATGTTCGTGACATTCGTGCTCATAATCAGACTTCAGGTTTGAGAAACCAGGTCAAGACAGCGAGAGGTGTCTCACCTGTGCTCAGCAGCAGGTATGGAGAAACCTGCCATGGGGCAGCCATAGTAGTGCTGAGCCATGAGGACTCCAGCCACTGTGTCCGTGCTGCAGAAGTTCACCAAGTGAGCGGCTCCGCCCAGCGCTGCCGACTGAAAGAGATCAAAAAGTATGATGTGTGTGTGTGTGAGAGACAGAATACTAATGAAAGGAACACTCCACGTTTTTTGGCCATGCGGTACTTATTGCTCATTATTTGGTGGCAAACAGTAATGAATTTGCAATACTTATTTATGCAGGTCAATATTGAAGTACAACATTACAAATAGACACACAAAGGTCTTGATGGTCTTTCTTTAGACATGTTCTTTCACAAACTCGGGGTGTATTTATTTTGAAATCATGTTTCACACCATTGTGTAGGTCATGACATCAAATTTCACCCACTTCAGTTCCAGGTTATAACACGATGAAATACTTGCAGATGCATACCGCTGTATAACTATTGGCTCAACAGGAAACAGGCGATTAAATCGGAAAACAGGAAGTAGTTACTTATGCACGTAGCGCTGGTGCAAGGTGTAAAGCCGGTCCACAGAATAAAAACGCAATTTTGTTGTATATGAATCAGAAAGGGCTTGTGAATAAAACTGTCTAATCAAACTATTTCATAAATTTGGCTGAAGCAAATCTTTGTTAATGCTCTGTGAAGTCGGCGCAATCAGGAAGAACAGCTGTTGTTTGGCAGAAGAAGCTTGAGGGCTTGTTGATCTGGATTACAAATTGTATTCGACGCGAATTGAAGATCTCTGAAGCTTCTAAAGTGCAGCATGGAGTTTCTGTCCAAATCCAGTTCAGGCTGGATTTATTTATCCATATATACATGCATTTATCAATATACACCATATATAGACACCATTATTCTCTTTACCACACTATTAATTCATTCTAACACATGCCTGAAAACACACTGACACCCTAACACTCCTTCATGACAACCAGGAGAGAGAGAGAGAATCACCTCTAATCTAATTCGAGGACTCTCTATTATATTATTTTATACAGCTGTGTAATTTATATAAATGAATTCAATACTATATACCCTTCTAATCTGAGCTTCTAATTGGCTTCTAAAAAGGGCAGGTCGGTGCACATCTGACCTCCCAGCAGCCTCTGCACACACTGGCACTGTGTGTATTGTATCACCTGAGCCAGATGTGTGTTGACCTTCCAGACACGGACACATTCCCTGTCTACACCCTAGAGTGACATCCTTAATCCTCAACCCAGTCGTGTACAGCTGTGACTGACAGCCGTGGAACAGCACATCCTGGTCTTTCAGGTTATCTGATCTGAGTGCGCCAAAAAATCCCTTTACTATATTATGAATTCTGCCTAAATATCGACTTAGATTCAAAATGCACTCTGGACAATGAGCATGGGACATTACTTTTGCTCAAAAATGGAAGACAGCCAAGGGTGTCACAGAGAAAAGCTCTGTCTTGTTTAATAAAACTGGCTATATATTAACTCAGTTTCTTACTGATGATTAACAGATTTTGGCACAAAGTCACAAGTGTAAGCAAATGTTTGTAAATTGACTCCAGAACGCAATCAGAGTTGGAACTTCAGCGCAAACTTGTTCATTTGTTAATTGCAAAAATCACAATCTTGGAACCCTGATGAGATTATGGTATATAACACAAGGCATATAAAATTTACTGATCATTAAACGCTTAATCAGTTTAATGAGCTGTGCTACCAGTGCCTGTGTACGGACTCCTACCTCCTGAGAGGAGACTCCTCTGTAGCCGAAATCATGCAGTTTGAACTCCAGCCCCTCCAAACTTCCCAACGTGGCCTTCAGATGCTTGGCAAGGATCTTTTTGAACTCCCGGGAGATGGTTGCCACGGTGATGGGGTACCACATTTGGACCAGCATTGTCTGAGGGGACAAACAGCGCACGTGGAACATGAGTGTGAAAGGAGAGGGAGGGGGGGAGAGAGAGGGGGGGGGGTGTACCCAAAACATACCGACTCCTGAGTTTTATTAACTGCCACGATGGACATGCAGCATGACTAAACGTAACACAGAAAAAGCTGAAAGTCTGAGGACTGGGAAATCTAGAATGCAGGTAGAAATGTAGAATAGAAATGCCTATGTATGAAGGAGAGACTGACAGACACACCACCTGATTGACTGACCAACAGATCGACCAACAGACTGACAGATCAACTGACTGACAAACAGATTGACAGACAAAACCAACCAGTCATCTGACAGACAGACTGATTGACTGACAGTTAAGTGTGTCAACTTACTGACCGATATATAGACTAAATGACACACAGATCAACCGACCAACTGACAGACTGAGTGAAAAACAGACATACTGACAAACAGACAGAGACAGACAGGCTGACCAATAGATTGACCAACAAACCAACCAACTGACAAACAGACAGTTGAGCAAACCGTCAGGCAGACTGAAAGCCAGACTGACAGACAGACACACAGGTATGTCAACTTACCGAAAGACGCACCAACTGACTGACATATAGACTGACTTGAAAAATAGACCATCAGACAGCCTGACCGACAGACATGACGCACAGATCACAATACGACAAATAGATCAACCAAACAACTCGCACACAGACTGAGTGACAGACAAACAGCCTAAATTACAGATTAACCGACAGACAGATTGATCGACAGACAGATGGGCAAACTGTCAGGCAGACGAATCAAACGACAGACAGACCAACAGACATTTCAACTGACTTACAGACGGATAAAAACATCGGCAGACAGGCTGACAGACAGACATACCAACTGACAAAAGACTGACTCACAGACTGAAAGCCAGGTTACCAACTGACAAACAGACAGACAGCCAGGTTGACTGACAGACAGACCAACCAACTGACAAACACTTAGATTAACTGACAGACTGACTGACACACAACAACACAGACAGTCTGCTAAACTACCAGACAGACTGAAAGTCAGACTAATCGACTGACAGACAGGCCAGCAAAAAGACAGACACACCTTTACCATTTCTTTCTGTTTGGGTTGAAAACAACTGCAACATTTAACAACAGAGGACTGCAATCTACTGCACAAAATATAGCTCCTGGGTTTTACTGTAAAACACTTAATGTATAAAAGCTACAATTCTAATCTGCGCAGTCGAGTGTGAGGCGAGAGAACCTCGCTGTTCAGGTTCACCAGGTCATGAGTTCAGCCTCACTGACCCCGCACTCTCTGGGCTCTCTGTGCTTTGTGTTTCAGAGTGGCAGCAGCGGACAAGTATGTGCTGGAAATGAAAAGAGCCTGAGTCACTGACTTGCAAAATGGCACTGCAGGACTGTGTTTCTAACACGCCCAGAGCGTTAACCATTTAGAGGAACGTTTTCGATAGCTCAAAACACATCAAAACACTTCAGAACGAATGCTCTCTGTGACAACAAAATTTGCGACAATACAAACGGAACCATTTATTTCTTTATTCCTTTTCTTTGTTTGTGTTATCTTTATAAATGAAACGTCTCAATTTATAGACCTGGGATTAAAAGTTCAACCGTGATATATACAGTATAAATTAATCTGTAGCCTGTACGCAATGTGCCTACTACAATTTCTTATCAAAAAACTCAAATACGGCAAGATAGGCCACGCCCATCAACCATAAGAGACTAATATGAAGTGACAACAGATTTTTATTTTTTTTTTGCATTTTAATTATCGTGTATTTTCTATACTTTGGTAAATATATGTAGGTGTGTGAATGTGAGCACTTCAACTCAGCGAGCACAGAGACCCTGAGGCATTATAGACACAGTTTAGACATAATACTTGACTATTTTAAGAAAAGAAGAAATACCTCTATGTAATTGGTGAGCCAGTAGAAGTCTGGGTCTGTGTTCTCTACAGTGAACAGGACGTTCCCCCTGGGAACGATCTTCCCCTCAGGAACGGCTTTGATGCGGATCGGAAGGCGGCCGTCGTATCTCTGAAACGCAAACAGACGGAGACACGACCGTCAGAACAGCGAGACTCGGACAAAGACGACTTGTCAGGAGCTGATGAGCCGACTTGAATCCTACCTCCAACACTTTCCTCCAGCCCTCTTCGTCAAACACCGTCTGCTTGAAGTGCATCTGGTAAAACAATTTCGCCTCTTGAATCTTCTCCTCTGTGACGACGCGTCCTGGGGACAAGTTAAGAACGCGCTCGGTTATAAATACACAATTTACACAAAGTGTTTCAAATCGAGCTGGACTACATGGATTAGAAATTGCTATTAAGTCTATAAACGTGTTTGATATAGACTTACACCACAGTGCGGTTCGGTTCTCAAATCTGATTGGTCAGGAGGTTTCGATTCATTTTAGTGTTTCTATAGTAACAGCTATTTCACAGGGACTCGTACGCTGGTGGACGCTCTGTATAATATAATAATAAATGGATTAAAATGGCGAAACGTCATCGTCACGGAAGGAGTCTCCAGTGTCAGTGTCTGATTAAGTTCGAGAACGAAAAACGTAACTGATAACAGGAACTAACTTGTTTGTTTCACAACATTAAATGTAACTGCAAACCGATAAAACATGCAACTGCTGTAGTATAAGAGGAATAAAACATTTTTAGAATGGTAATCGAAAATAATAGCTTTGGGGTGTTGTGCTGGGATTCATCACACCACCCCGTCGTTGATTAGTTTCCTATGACAGCACAATTTGGCTACAGAACTAGCTCAAGTGACCCGCTTTGCTCCTGATCATCGAGCTGGAAAATACCGTGCAGAAAAGTCACACAGTTGCGCCTTCCCCTTTCCACAAAGCCACATCAAGCTGAAGCGAAATTCGGTAATGATTACACAACGCTGATGTGAAGTGCCTGCCTTACACAAACAGAACTAATAATGAAATAGGCCTTTGTATTATTTCATCATCATTGAGATTAAGTCAAATTTAAGATGTGCATTTACCGGGACACGTAAGGGCCTGTGTTTCTCAAAAGAAAATCATGTGTTTCATGCTAAACTGTTCAGTCTGACCTTGTGTTCATTCAAGGCTCCTTTCAGCAAAGGACACACGCAGGTCCAGAGGTACAGCAACGTGAAATGCGTGACTGGGGCGAGGTTGCGCAATGATTCAGGGTCAACTTCCTGTTCTAGACAAAAGTAGAACTCAGACTAACCTTCGTGCTGTGACAAATGCCGCAATTTAAAAAAGAAAGAAAAGAAAAGAAATGCGGAGTTTGTCCATGTATGTGTTTGCAAAACTTTTGACACTCTCAAGGTGGATTTTATCAGGACAAACAAAAACAAATATTGATTTAGGATCAGCCCAAGGTCCACAGACAGCTTAAAACCTAAGACTACAGGTATACGACTTTACATATGAAGCAATCAAAATGAATTTTAAAAAAAAAAGTCCTTTTTTATTTTACAAACTGTCATGTGGTTGTTAAAAAAATTCTTCTAGTTAGACAATTTTAATTGAAAAATTTCCCTCCGTTTAATACAATATTTCAGAATAATTTGTAATTATTAAATTATACTCTGATCAATATAAACTTTTGCTTCTGATTTGAAAGTTAAAGTTGTTTTTTTTTATTAGAAAAATAGTTTTACTTGTTACATTTATTACTTATTCGACTTATCACGCCAAAACATATCATGCTTGATGATCAGACTACAAATCAATCAATAAATCACATTTTAAAAAAGCTAAACCTTGTTAAGCCACTTCTGGGTTAAAGTTTAAAACTTCCTATAGTCATAGTAATCAGCAAAAATATCCCCCAAACAAACAAACAAACAAACAAATAAATGATTCCTTGCAACATCAATATCATTATAATATCATTATCATCATAATTTGCTATAAAGAACCCCCAGTCGAAATGACATTTCCTGAAAAAAATTAATTTATAAGAATAATTATTTTATTACTATAATCCAGACATATGAATTGAAATCATATAAAATAAATAAATCATGATATTTGTGCACAGAAACATAAACACCTGCGATATATTTCTTCAGGAGATACTGCAGGCCGAAAAACACCACTTCGTTGAACTGAGCCCCTTTCTTGCGCCGGCACTCAAAGTAAGAATAGACTTTGCTGAGGTCTGGAGGATACTGCTTGTAGTGTGTGATCTGAAAAAGAGCAAACAAAGGGCGAATGTAAATTAACGTTTTATTCCTCTTGTACCACGGCAATTTAACACAATGAAGCTACGTTTTTTCATGAAAGAGCAACACGTTTTCTAGCTACATTTAAATCTGTGGAATGTTCCCTGACCAGCCTGTCTTTCATTCCTTCTCTTGAAATTCAGAAGACCCACCCAAAAAAAAAGCAGCGTGTAATGTTACCGAGGAACGTAAGTCTGTCACGTAACCGAAAAATGACAAATGTTTTCAGCATTTTTTTTAAAAACATGCCTTCCTCACTCATAAGCGGCTTTGTGTAGTAATAATAATAATAATAATAATAATAATAATAATAATAATAACCTGAAATCCTGGCAACTCCTTGTGCGTACTATACACCAATAGAAAGAAAATATGCATGTGTGGCATGAGGAGAAAGTGAATTACTTCAGGGCACAAACTGATCACTGTATTTTGCATGAACACAAATTCACTCATCAAGAAGAACAAGCTTTGACTCTGGCATGTGGCCAAGGGGTTAATAAAAAGGAAACGCAAACACAAGCTGGAGTGAGATCATGTTCACAGGATTATTATTATTATTATTATTATTCAAAGACAGTTAGGGAGTCATCAATGTGGATATTCATATTTACAAAAATAATTAAAAAAAACCCCAACAACAACAGTCTGCGCTTTAATATCACAAAATGTTCTGAAATCACGGCTGAAAATAGAAAGCAAAGCTCGTGACGAGGTCAAAGTCGATTTAATTTGAAGCACAAACACTATTATATAAGTACTCGAAAGAGGACAGGAAAAGGGGTAAACCTTAGCCAACATCAAGACTGACTATGTTAAGTGTTGGAACAATGAGGGCTGTGAAAATGAATCACTTGCTGACTGGCATTCCAACAATCACACCTCAATCAAACATTCCTTCCACATAGCTTTCGATTCTCCAGAAGAAAGACTCTGTAAGAAATGAAACACTTCAGGACGTGCTGCTGTAGGAAAATAATCAGCACCAGGGTGTTGAAGTGTTCTGTTCCTCTTACACCACATCCATTTTCCAACTACGAGCCGACAATTTCTGTCAATTTTTCGATGGATAACGCATTGTACTTTTTATCCGTTTATAGCTACATTCAATGTTAGGGAACGTCCACGAGTCAAGCCCTTGACACTTGCGTTGATATAAAGACGTTGCCTTGCCAACCTCTTCTTTCTTTCTCCTGAATATTTTCTTGTGGATGTTAAACATAAATACATATTCACATATTCACTCATCGCGCATCACTTTGTAGCTGTAAGCTGGGTGCTAGTGGACATTCCAGGCTCTGGTTACCTAGGTAACCCTCTTGTATACTTATTTATACCTCAGTGTTGGCGTCAGTCAACGGTATCCTTCGCTCCCATTGATTGTGTAGTCGCCTCAAAGTTGAGATTAGTTTAACTCGGTACCCGCCCACTTTGCGTCGCCGACGGTTATTTCGCCCGTCATTGCTACAAGTCGCTGAATTTCTTTGACATTCTATTCCATTGTCTCTTCCTGTGTGTATGTCCCTTAACAAAGCACTGACACTGGAGACTCCTTCCATAAATGTTCCATAATCTGTCACGCCAGAACACATTTTTAAAATCTGTTTATTGTTAGGCTTAGATTACATACAGCGTAAATGAGTTGTTACTATAGAAACGATAACATGTTAGAATGAGTGCGGTAATACCGGCTAAACCTGTGACCTCCGCTCGGAGCTGCTGTTATAGGAAATTAATCAACAATCAAAATGGAGAATTCAACAAGCACTGGGGTATAAAAGACGAAAACGTACACGCTGTGAGCAGACAGGATAGATGATAGATTTATTGGAACAAGAAGATAACCTGACTCCATGTTTGCTGAGGAAAGTAAAACCGAAAACACCACAGACAGAATTAAGAAACACAGTATAGCACCATTACATAAACACAATACCATCCAAACTTAAACACAGACATTGAATAACCTTTTGGTGTTGCGAGCATGGGTGATGTCAGCTTGCCTTCGAATTGCTGAAGGGAATTCACTAACTTTCGCACTACTCCTTCAGATATAATACTCTGATTAAAAGAAAACCAAAATGAGGATGTTTGTGTGTGTGTGTGTGTGTGTGTGTGTGTGTGTGTGTGTGTGTGACATTTTAGCCTCGGTGGCATTCGGATGTGGAAGAAAACATCCTTTGCCATTTGAAAGTGATTAAAGAAGGGGGTCGTCTGACATCCTCCTATTACATCTGACCTTTTCTGCCATGTTTCCCGTCCGGGCAGGATGAATAAGCACCATGCAAATGTGGTGTTCGCTTTTTTAACCTAATACGATCCGTATAAACAGGAACTAAATATTTCGAGAGACCTAAAATATCGTTATATATACACATTAGTTAAACCTTAAAGTAAACCTTAAGCAATGCTTGAGACATGTGACTGTTAAAAGCAAATATCAGAAAACAAATATCATGGTTGTTATCATTTATCTTATCATTGCAGTGTGAAGAGATATGGAGTTAATGAACCCTTTTTAGATTTGTGTATTTCTCAAAGACGTTTCTTGAATTTTTGTTTAGTCCGTAGTTCATTAACCCCATAGCCACTCCACTCCAAAAAAGCAAAAGGTTAATTGACACATATTAAGGAATCTAGAGGTTTTAAAGCATTATTTTCCTAAATCTATATCACTTTGATACCATGGCCTACTAGTTTTCCCTCAAAACCCTTCTCCAGAGCTCAGAAACTTTCAATATCGATTTGCTTTATACCTACAACAAGCTACTAAAGGCCGTATGTCGAACCGCACGCCCAGCACTACACACTACCGTCCGTCTAAACAGTCCGAGGCCCATAGGTAGCCATGGTAACGCACTATTTTGGCGTAATACGTAGTACGCCACAGTGTGATTTGGAACGCATCCCAGGGCAAACGAGGAGTCGCGCTGTAATTTCGGTTTCGTTTCTTCGGTTTTGAAGTCTTGGCTTGCACTAATGTCACTCTGAAGACTTAATATTGATAAAAGATAACAGTACAAGTAACTAATATATGCAACGAAAATAATTTCACTGTAAAAAAAAATAAAAATAAAAATAAAAAAAACCCCTCAACCTTTCTGTTGTAGAACTGTTCTGCGCGTACACAGGCGGTTTTACGGTAGCAACCATTCGCTTGTCTTTTATACATAGAACTGAAGAGTTCATTATTTTGTGTGTACTATTTACATAGTAAACTACATTATTGTCGCTAAAAGTCAAAAGGAACATTCTGTTATGGGGGAATGTGTTATGTTAAAAAGTGTGCACGTAAACATCTCTAATGTTTATATTTCAGTGAAATCGGACACCAAGAGCTTGGCGGTTACC
Organism: Gogo arcuatus; assembly: GCA_028570945.1. NCBI lineage: Eukaryota > Metazoa > Chordata > Actinopteri > Siluriformes > Anchariidae > Gogo > Gogo arcuatus. Next base: position 7,521,019 of record JAOTRR010000001.1, read on the forward strand.
GTAAAACCCTGTATATAATCGCGCGCTAGGTGAAGCTAAAGCTAAAGCGGGCCATTTAAAAGCAAAGGAGCTCGCAGCCTGTCAGCCGTGAAACTCCGAATGATAGGAAACATTATGTGGCTGTTTTAGCGTGACAAGTGTTAGGTCATGTTATTGTTTTCTCAGAATTAACGCAATTAATGCTCTCTTAAATACAGCTACGACCATGAAAAATGACAAGCAAGGGCAAGCAGGAGAAACAGGATAGCTTAGCTGGCTAGCTAACAAGAGCAACAATACAGCTATCTGTCTATGAGTCACTTAGTTTTCTGACTGAAAAACATGATGCGAAATATAATGAACATATTAAGAAAAATAGCACATTGAACGCTTTCAAAGCTTACCTTGTATGAATCCGTGGCGAGTAAAAAATTATAATCAGGAGCTGCCATAGCTGATGTGCGGTTATATTTTCAGGGGAAAAAATCTATGTATATAATTCTCGCCCTTGTTTACACCGCACTGATTAATGCGGGAAAGAGGAAACAGGATGCCCACGTTTACCCTCCACGCGTTTGTGAAAATAGTCACACTCAGACTCAGAGACAAGAGGACACAGAGGGGGCGGAGTCACGTCGACGTTTCAGGGGAACGACGCACGGACGTACCAGAGCGGGCAAATGCTACACAGGGGGCGTGGCGACGAGCCCACCATACATACTGAGAGGGAGGGGAACGGGGCATGGTCTGACACGGCTTTCGGAAAAGGGGCGTGCCTTGTGGAGCTCGAACCGCCAGTTTGGTGAGAGTGACGCTGGATTGTGCAAGAAGAGTTTCATTTTCTGTGAAAACAAGAGGGAAACTCTGGACTCTTTAGCATCGAGCAGAGTCCTGCTGTGTCATTACTTTAGGAAACCGTTCTGATTAGAAAGCGAAAAAAGAGAGAAGATTTAATATTTATTTTGGTTAACTATGATATGATTTATTTATAGTGAATGCATAGGTTTCTTTCCACCTTTAGGGAGGATGAGGAGGAGGATGGACACAGATCCAACTTATAATTAAGTTTTGAACTTAATTTTTAGGATATATGCAGTATTGGGCTGCATGGTAATGCAGTGGTTATCACTATCGCCTCACAGCAAGAAGGTTCTGGGTTCGAACCTGCTGGTCGACCGGGACCTTTCTGTGCAGAGTTTGCATGTTCTCGTTCTAGTGCTTGCGTGGGTTTCCTCCGGGTGCTCCAGTTTCCTCCCACAGTCCAAAGCCATGCGGGTTAGGTTAACTGGCTACTCTAAATTGCTCATAGGTGTGAAATGTGAATATTAATGGCTGTGTGTCTCCCTGTGTTAGCCCCGCGATAGACTGGCAGCCTGTTCAGGGTGTACACCGTCTCTCATTTGTATTTGTAATGAAGGGTCCAAGCACTGCTGCCCTATGGTCGTTGTCAGTGTTTCTCAATCCTCCTCCTGGAACCCCTTGTCCTGCATTTTTTCTATCTATCCTTGCTCCAAACCAAACACACCTGATTGCAGTTAGTGTGATTAACATGCTGTTGATTAAATCAGGTGTGCTCAGCTAATCAAAAGTGCCACTGATGAGTTCAGTCAGGTAGGTAGAGCAGGGGGCCCCCAGGAGCAGGATTGAGCACCAGTGGTTTATATAGATAAGGTCAGGTTGTTCTTTCTGACAGGATGGTCTCATCCTGTGTTAACATTCTCAGTCACTTGAAGAACACTCACTGTTCTGTTTTTCCCTACTTTAGTCACTGTTGAAATTGAAACACAGCCAGCTGAGCATCATTGTCACTAAATCTCCTACTAATAATGAACCCTGTTTCAAAAATCTTCTTGCCATCTTAATGAGAACTTCCAGACCAGTGTACTGCATGACACAATTAAGCAGTTAGCATCCTACCCTGTTCTGTGGTAAGTATAAAATGCTGAGCAGCTCCAGTTCACCTCAACTGTGGTTAATGCTGTTGTAGCAGGGATTTATTTATTGTTTTCTAGGAAATTTCTTCTGTCTGACCATCTTTATCCTCTGAGCAAACATTTCTGTCCTGTTCGAAGTGGTCTCTTCCAGGACGACTCCGCCCCCATCCACATGGCACAAGGGATCACCGAGGATGAAAATGAGGTAAATGATATGCTATGGCCTTCAGTCACAAGATCTCAACCCAATTGAACACCTTTAGGAGATTCTTGGAGTGTTCGTGTTGCTGTTATAGCAAACGAATCAACACGTTCTGACTGTCTGACTGATCAGAATCAAGAGTTCAGCAGTGTTGTGGTAAATGATTAATCCAACATGAACTTTATAGGAGTAATCGACCTCTCAAAGATGATTTGAGGCCAGAGTTAGGGTGGCAACTGGGATAGCAGTTGGCATCCATGGGGCCACGCCAGCAACTTGATCACGTAGGCTATTTTTATGAGTAGTCATGCAACACCAGAAGCCTTGACTAATATTCTTTCAGTTTTGTTTTGGGCCTTGACTGATCACATTCTGGAGATATCATACACCTTTAGCACACATTAGCGCACAGGTTCTGTAAAATAGGGACAAAGTCCAAGAAAGATTACAAAGGCCTTGAACATGTGCTATTTATATAAAGAAGCTTGTGACAGTGAGTCACTTGAAAATCGAAACCCATTAATGCAGTTTCAAGAGGCTTGGTATGCTATAGGCATTTCCAACACCAGCTATAGAAGTCCAGACTGCAGGATTGTCTGGGAATTTCCCTGTTCATTTGTTTTAACTCACTTCTTTCACTTTCGATTCTGGTCACACTTGTTAGCTTAATGCTCTTTAGACAGCACTTTCCTTTCCTTCGTGGCCTCATAATGTTGAATTATCAGCTATAGTATAATTCATTAGGTTCATATTAGTTATTTACTTTCATTAGTGACCTCCTTCTCCAGTGAACAGAGTGGTATAAAAAAAGTTCTTGACAAAGGACGTGCTTCCAGAATCATAGTCCTGAAACATGAAATCACCACGAAACATCTTTCACTTTGGATTCAGCACTGACACGGTCATGCATTTTAAAGGCTGCTGCTCTACAACATGGAAAGATTGTAAATGCAGACCACAGGATCACCAATCTACCACTGTTTGACCCTTGAACAAGACCCTTTAATCTTCTACTGTAGAGGTCCTGACCCAATGTTCAGTAAACTCTAACTCAATTTAATTACTGTACCCTTGTGGCACAGCAAGTAGAATTGCCTCCTCATAGTTCCAGAGACCCTGTGTCTAGCTTGGCTGACTGTCCATGCAGATAGATTATGTCCTCCTCCAGGTTTTTGAGGTTTTCTTCTCCCTTCCCAAAACATGCTGGTAGATGTTTGATGGATTGGTGACTCTAAATTGCCCCTAGGTGTGAATGTGTGAATGTGTGTGTTGGTTCCCTGCATTGGACTGCTCTTTTATCCAGGCTGTATTCCCACCTCATGTCCAGTGTTCCAGGGATCCTGACAGTTTAATGAACATCAATAGTGTTCTTAGCTTCTTGGAATCTTTTGTGATAGGGAAACTCTGCTGTAAGGTTCTCCATAGGACCTTGAAGGCTTCCTAAGAAGGACAAAACATTTAAGGGTTTCTCTAGTTGGACAAACAAAACAACAAACTAAATTAGGTTTTATAGGGTACGCTCAGAGGGTTCTAGATTTGACTCCAAGCGTTCATTGGATAAGTAAGGGTTCTTAAAAGTGTTCTCCTTGGACCAGTTTGTAAAACAGAAATAGACAGTTGAACACTCTTAGGGAGAAAAGTTGCTTCAAGAGGGGAACCTCGGCCAAAGGGGGCAAAAGGGCTGTTGCTAGATTCTCAGTACAGCAGCACTTGATATTGTGGTGGTGCCGGTAAGAGTGTGTCATGCACAGCAGTGTTGCTTACACTTACTTTGTTAGGCACACCTTCTTGTTGGCATACGTTCTACGTAGGTGTACGCTGTGTGTATTCTACTGTACTCTTGTATGCTAAACCAGTCATCAACCATGTACTGGTGTAAATGCTCTCCCTGATAACGCATGAAGTGTGCTCATTAGTAGATACCAGGCCAATGATCAAACACAACCTTCAGCAAAAACTCAATATAATAACACAAATTGAAAGGTAGTGTTTACACATTGTTGGCAGCCATAAAATCACAATTTAACCCCGTATTACACAGTATATCCAGGATACAGACAGCGTATCATGTTGATAGTTTAAAAGTAATTGTTTCTAACAGGTGTATTATTACATTTTATATTACAGCGAATCCTCAAATCTGATTGGAAGAAGGTTTGCATTATTTTAGTTAAGGTTAGATAAGGTAGTTCTGGCTGTAACCTGTACCATAGGTTAATATTAATGTGTTTGTTCTAATATGTTATTGTTTCTATAGTAACAGCTCATATACAGGGACCTAATCTGAAACTAATAATAAGTGGATTTAAAAACAGATTGTTGTTTAACTAAGTTATAAGTAATTCTTATAATCGTTGATGTGACTATTTTTGTTAGGAGATGTTTATTTAATATTTATGGAAGGAGTCTCAGTAATAAGTGCTCTCTGTACCGGTGGGGGGGGTTGGGGAGTGACGTGCATTACTTTTGTCTGTCGTGTGGTATTCCTTAATCTTCAACTACTTAATCTTAAAAAAGCAAAACAAAACGTAATATATAGATAAATACAAAAATACAATATACATTAACACTAATTTCATAGCCTATGCATTTTATACTTATAAATTTGATTCACACTCCTTCTAATTCAATGGTTTTTCTTTCTTTTTTTAAAATTAAAAGACACTTCATGTCCTAAAGTAATGATGGATGTCGTTTCTCTTTACTTAGT
>JAOTRR010000001.1:7537908-7551268 GCA_028570945.1 Gogo arcuatus
TATGAGGTAAAGCACTTTGTAGAGAAGACACATTATGAGGTAAAGCACTTTGTAGAGAAGACACATTATGAGGTAAAGCACTTTGTAGGGAGGATACATTGCAATATGGAGAAAGGCTCTTTTTTTTTTTTACCACATGTATCCTATAAGTTAGTAGTGTGTAGGGAATAAAGTGTATAAAGAAGTGCACTTTGCAGTCAGTATACAGTACATTTACAGCAACAGCACTTTGCAGGCTTTATATGGAGAAAAAAAGAACATTTAATCATGAGTACACTATCTCATCTCTCACCATCGCTCTCCATGAAATTAAAGTTTTATGGGATTAGAAATGGATCGTGTAACGAAAAATTGCTCCTGAAGACGGAGATATTTATAACAGAGCAAAAAACGGCAGGAGGAACTAAATCACTCGCGTTTGCCCTGAAGCTCTCTTCAAGAATAGAAGAGACACTAAAACACACGCACACACACACACACACACACACACACACACACTCACACACGTCCTCAGTTAGGGTGTCATTCACTTTCCATTAGAGCACAGTACGAGGTTAAGACGTAGCACAAAAACCATACGAAAAAATACAAAGCATTTCTGATCCTTGGTTTCAGTGATACGATGGACTCCTAGTATATCGAGTCTGGATCACTTGTTGAAGTATTATCATATATTGTACAGTGAAAAATTAATTGGTGTAAATGAATTTTTAGCCTTTTAGAAGTTTATAGAGAAGATAAACTAGGAAGGACAGTTCTTAGACACTTATTACAATGAGGAATGGCACTGTGTACAGAGGTTTCGTTAAAAAGTAAGGAAGGAATACTTTGTAGAGAGAATAAACAGCAGTTTATATCCAATCCGGACCTTATTTTGGAGTTAAAGTTGACACGCAAAGAGCTCGTACTGTATCTCCGATAATGAGATCAAAACTTTTGCACTGTTGCCTCGTCATATATTTACATGCGTTTCTCATAAAAATAACGTAACAGCTGCATACGTTGAACTTTTTTATACACCAGTGCTGTTGAATTCTCAATTCTGATTGGTCAGAAGGTGTTGATCTATAGGAGGCCTGGCTGCAAGGTTTATATTCATGCATTCATTTGAATACGCTGTTTCTATAGTAGCAGAAAATTCACCGAGACTTAAATGGCGGACGTGTCATGTATAAAAAGTATCTTTCCTTAATTAAAGTGACATAAAAGAGCAAAGAAAACGGAATTATTTTTATGGGTCGACTGTACAAGACTGTAATCATGTGTAATTACCCCCCCACCCCCCACCCACTGCCCCCTACCCCTTTTGTTACAAGTTATTAGTTTGCCTTTACTAACTTAAATTTCATAAAGCCTTGAGACATCATCTATGACGTATCCATCTGTCGTTTTATCTTTTGGGTATTTAATGTATTGAATCACAGGTAATTTGGTGGTCCAATTGCATGCTAGTTGTACTATAATGACCGTATGATAATTGCGTAATTTACAGGCACGCTATTAGTCACTTAAGTGACCATAATCGGGGGTTTTCATGGCTTTTTGTCATAAATTCACGTGTTCAGTATTTCTGTTAGCCATTTTGTTGCCATGAAATCAACACAATTGAAACATTTTTCCCTCATGTGTACACATGCCATAAAGAAAAGACACTGAAAAGACGTTATCATGATCAATAGAGATCCTAATTAACCACAGCTCCAAAATCAGACGTTTGTCACTCATTAAACGCCACACATCAGTTTTTTTTTACTGCTACAGAAATACAGCAAAAAGATTTTCACTTTTCACTGGTGTGTGAGATTACTTCCCCATTCTCTTTTCCAACACTAGTAAGGATTTAGTTGCTGGGTCTGATAGACCGACTTGGCTTCTGTCATGTGGCCACAGTGCGAGAATATGTGTGTGTGATAGTAAATTACTATCCATGAGTTGTCTGTTTCTATAGTAACCCAAGGCCAGGCAGGTGTGAGGTAGATCTCATGGTGAATGAGCTTGTGTGTGTGTGTGTGGGGGGGGGGGCTTTACTATCTTCTGATGTTAAGACTGGAAAGCAAAGCTGATTTGTGTTGAGAATAATGAGGCTCACTCTATTTAAACCAGTTGTGTTGCTTTTCCTTTCCTGAGTAGAAAAGAGGAACAGTGCACCATTTGAAAGATAGACAGAGAGAGGGAAAGAGAGAATCATTATGGTTATTTATTCCACGCTGCATGTCTCATCCGGCGGCAATAAAATCCACCGAGCTGCTTCCTGAGCCACACATACTTAATACCGTGATGGAAAGGGCTTTGAACGGAGTCGAGGAATTATTGAAGGATAATGTAGATATTCCATGGAGCTGGACATTGCGTATTAAAGGGATACTCCAATGTTTTTGACTCTAATGTCTATCTACTGCACGTGTAGTGTATATGTGGTTACTGCGGACAAAAAAATGTCGATATGTTTTCCTTTGCTGAGGAAAAAAGGAAAACCTATTTAATTAAAACTGATCTATAAAGGAAGGCTAAGGGCAGCTGTTGAGGCATTGATGGGAAAGAGGCGGAGACTAGCGGAGACTAGATAAAAATATTTTTAATCTAGATCAATTTTGAATCTTCATAATGGACATATTTTTGATAAATATATGATACGTGCGTTAAAGTAGTTAGCGAACGAGCTTGTTGTGGAGAAGGTGCATCTTTTGCTGTATTGCTAACTAGCTAACATCAGCTCACTAGTTCGCAACAAAGCAAATGCGTTCAATAAAACATTATAATTAGATTGGCAATGTAGTTGTAACTCATTCATTTTTAATGACAGCTAGCTGGTTACAGCTACAGGAGGCGGAACAATTATTGTCAAAACGAGGTGGGTGGGGCGAGCAACATTAATCAGAGTTTATTCAAGTGAAAGCAAAAATAAATAAGAATTCAAAGTTATACCACAAGACCTTCAGGAAAACCAACACAACTGCCTTTAGAATCCACACCTGCCCTTAGATTTGTATTATAATTGACTTTCAAGCCAGTGAACTTTCTGTTCATTTGTCAGTACAAGGAATTCGTATTGAAATTCTCATCTGTTTTCATCACACATACACGTCAGATGCAGTAGATAGGGATTAGTCTGAAAAACGCTGGAGTTGACCTTTAAATTTCCAAAGAAAGCACAGACAACAGAGGTAATAAAAAAAAGAGAAAATTATAGTCACCGAAGGATTTTGTTTGAGACTCATCACTATCTAGCTATTTAAAAAATGACCCATCTTGTGTTCCTCCCTGTTGTGTTGATGGCGGATGATTGCCTCAATGCCACCGCCCTGCTGGTCTTTAACACAGGGGGTCGAGGCTTCTCGAAGAGCTTGCTTCGATGGAAAGAGATTTAATTGCTGTGGTCACCACATTAGTGACTTATCTTTTTATAGTCATTACGCAAGTCAGTATGAGAGTAATGGACCTAATGCAACAGCCGGGCAACCATCTGAGGAGATGAAGCCCGAGGAAAGATGAGACAGGTGAGAGACAGAGAGAGATAGAGCTACACAGATTTTGGTGGACTTTTTTTTTTGTGTATTTGCATGTTCGCAAGCAGATATTCTGAGGAGAGACTATCCATATGCATTCACAGCTTTGTAAGAGATGACCAGATGGTAAGGGAAGTGAGCGTGTACATACTTGTTAACATGCACTGGCATATCAAAGGCAGATCAAAGGTCCTGCATTACAAAGGATTCTCGAGACACAATGACGTCCGTCATTACATCAGGTGCTGAATTAAAGCAGATGGATTCAGATAGGTTCGTGATTCAGCATTGTGCAGTGTGCATGTGTGTATGCTAAGCACTGAATCTTTATGATGTACCAAACAACTCAAATGTAGATATGATTCACTGGATAAATACAGAAAACTAAAGTTTTTTGTGAGAATTTGTCTTTAAAAAAAAAGGTCCAAAATCTCGCTGAAAAGAACGGTCTTGAAGAGTCGACTCATTCACAAATGACACATCACTGTATGTGTATATGTGCGGTGCAGTTGTGGCTGTTGCTGAAGTTTATATTCTCAGTGGTTTGAGTGTGATTGTAGCTATTAATATTAATAGCTATTTTTTCCCTTTGGCGTATTCCTAACTGTGGTCTGGGTCTTACATCTTCCACCTACTAATTAAGGCTTTTGAAGAAGCTTGCATTACTGTTAAATCAGCCATGATGCAAAACTTCCCATTATTGCTTCATAAAATAGGCCTGTTTTCACATTTTATTTAAGTTCTAGGTTCCATGATTACATTTAATAATAAGTTAACAATTTTTAAAAAGAGGACTAACATGATATTTTCCACTTTATTCAAGTGCCAGTGATTACAGAAGACAAGTTTGAGATCTGAAATGAGTTTTTAAAAAAAACTTTTCTATGATATCCAAATTTGCAACTGCAAACTCTTTTTATGTCTGGATATACTGTATTTCCAAAATTATTAGAATTACTCGCCTACTTGTGTATCCCAGAGGATTACTGGTACCTGTGAATGTGGGTTGTGAAATGGAGTCATTGTATTTCTACACTGGCTATGTTTCATCACTGTTGAACTTTACTGCTATCAATTAGATTTTAAGATGTATGGCATTGTTGAGTGCAGACTTTCAACAAGGCTCCACCGTGACTCAGATCCACTCCAAAATTTAGTGGGTTCTTCCTTGGTCCAAGCTACTACCTTCCACTAAGTTTCATAAAAATTGGGTAAGTAGGTTTTGTGCAATCCTGCTTAAAGCCTGATAAACAAACAAACAAACAAACCGCACCAAAAACATAACCTCATTGGCAGAGGTAATAAAGTCTAAGCATATTTTCAGTTAATTGGCTTTTCTACTGGCTTTGTATTGGTGAAAATAAGGCATACAAATCTTCAACAGGTTTTTCACTATTCAACTTTACTGCCATCTACTGGATTTTAAGATGTATGGCAAATGGCGTATCTCACAATGTTAGTGAAATTGAAAATAAATTCATGGATCCACCCCATGACTCGGATTCACTCCAAAATTTAACGGGTTCTTCTTTGGCACATGCTACACCCTTCCACCAAGTTTCATTGAAATCGGGTGGGGAGGTTTTGTGCAATCCTGCTTACAGTCAGACAGACAAACAAACTGCACCAAAAACATAACCTCCTTGGTGGAGGTAATAAGCTGCCACTTTAATATCATACAAACTGCATGGCCAAATCCTTTTTCCATTACAGGTATGTGTGTAGTGCAAAGGGCTTTGCATTTTCCTGTTTCTTGGTTACAAATATTGTAACATAAGTTATAATAGGAATGTGTTTTGTGAACATTCCACAACATTAAATGTAACGATAAATGGTTAAAACGTATGACAAGTCATACTCCTCTTTGTGTCAGGCTGCATCACACCACCTCATTGTTGATGTTTTTTCTACAGCAGCACACCCTGAAGTGTTTTATTCCTTACATACTAAATGTGTGTGAATTAAGTATTCAGTACGGGATAAGCGTGCTCACTCCTGGCACCGTGACCCCATCATTAAGATTTTTTATTTTGCGTTTTTCACTTAGGCTTCACCCAACCCTGCAGGATTATAATTACACCCATTCTGTTTTTGCTACTCCTCTGGTTTATGTTTCCCAAAAGCTTTGCACCATAATGACCACCATTAAGGAGTAGACATTTTTCAGATTTAGATTTGCTCTACCATGTAACGATGACTGTTACACTTTTAAGCATTCAGAAGTGCAACCCAGAGCCCACACCGAGTGTGCAGCACTACACAAGACTATGAGTCAGCAAGAGTGCGAGAGAGAAAAAGCGAAGAAATAGTGGCCTTAGTCTGGCACAGTCTCTCAAAGTGGGATGCAAAGGTCAAAATAGCATCCAGACTTGATTTTGAATTTGTTTACTTGATCTTAGAGTGTTCCTTTTGGGATCTGAGTGGAGTGTGTGTTTTCTCAGCGCCTCCTCCTCGCATATTGACTCTTCAGTACACTCTTAATTAATTATAATCTGAAATCTGCTAAGGTCACTCATTCCACACATTCTTTTGACCTTCATTATTCATCAAGCTTCTCAGAGGAAGGAGGGTTTGTCAGTTAGGAGTCAGTGCATCATATATGAAAACCGTTTCTTACAATTAGGACACTTGGATTGCGATTGCGAAAACGGACCCCAGACCAGTGGGTGTCTCTTGACATGGGGCGCCAGGTTCTTAATCAGAAAAGATGCTTTTCACTCTTTAAACTGTTATGGCAAGCAGAGCAAACAGTGCTTTAGGCTAATAGCAGAGGGTAGTATGAAATCTGTAATTACTAATTTTCTTGACTCCATTATTAGATTTGAGACAAGGTCAGGTCTCAGCATGTTAATAATTTGCACATTTCGAATGTTATTCAAATGCAGAATGAAGGTAATTCTGCAGGTTTTGGTGCTCCCCTTGGCCTCAGTACGGCAAGAGAGAGAAAGAAAAACGTGTTACGTTATAATAATTAAGGTCTTGGCTCAAGGAGGATTAATGTAAGTGTATCAACAAGTATAACTTATAATTCAGTAAAGAATCATACGACTTTAGCTTTTGAGACAGTCAATTTTGTAGTCATTTTTATTTGCCATTGTGAGTGTAATATATCCTTTCTCTTCTCTTCTCTTCTCGTCTCGTCTCGTCTCGTCTCGTCTCCTCTCCTCTCCTCAGATCAGCAAACAGCACCTTCAGGTAGTAAAGGATCGCTTCCAGGCCTTCTTGAATGGAGAGACGCAGATCGTGGCAGATGAGGCATTCATCAATGCCGTCCAGAGCTATTACGAGGTGAGGAGTTAGAAATGCATAATCATAAGAGTCAATGCTCATCATTCTCATATAAAGATACTAGACATCAGGAAAGGTGAGTGGGGTGTGTCAGGGAACTTTTCCCACATTCAAGCCTAAAGCATTACTTTAAACTCTTGCAATATTGCAGGTCTTCGGGAATTTAACTCTCATCAGGGAACAACGTCCGGGTCTTCATCTGTCCCTGTATATTTGAATAAATCACATCCAAACTGGAAGAGCAGTGACCCTGTATCAGCTGTTAGCCAATCAAATCCAAGATAACGGAAGGCAATTTCATTTTTGCACAAATTCCATATTCGCATCATATATTTATAAGACATCTGTTGTAAGATTCTTCTGTAGAGATGGCATTAGGGATAAGACACCCAGGCCTTACATAGAATTACATAGGTTATTTGAGACACGACCCTCTCAAGGTGCCTTTCTTTCTGAAAGAGTTTTTCCTTGATACTGTCACCTCTGGCTTTCTTATTAGGGACCTGGATTGGGACCTAATGTTGCTTTGCGACAATGTCTATTGTTTAAAGCATTAAAAGTTTCATTGCATTAAACACCTACAGAGGAACCCATATGGTAGTTCTACCTGCTAAACTGACAACTTGGGGTACAACCATCTAATATAAGTCATAAATTATTCTTTTCCCTCAAAGAGTCAACACTGAGTCAAAAGCAAGGGTATGTGAATTGGATAAAGCTGATTTTTCAGGTTAATCAGCTTAACCCTGGTGGCAGTTTAGACTGATGGGGACAAATGAAATGACCAAGTGTTCAGGGGTGGACAAAGGCAGCAATTCAATTATTGTACTCTTTCAGGATTTACATGAGATGTTCCCCCTGTTTCAACTCACCTTTATCTGTTTAGCCAAAGAGTGAGTGAGAGGTAGTGGGAGAGAGAAATTTGGGGAAAGAAATTATTGCCTATTTTCTATTTTTTAAATAATTATGTTAGGAACCAGAGTGTTTGAAAATGCAGGAATTATTAAACATAACAAGTGTAATTGAGTACTGTAGTCAGATATTAGATGTTAGGCCTACGTCCTTACCACACACCTGCGAACACAAGGGAGCTAAAAAAACTCTGATGCAGAGAGAGTTCAAGAGCAAAGAAAGCGAGGGAGAGCAAAAAGATGAATAAGAGATGAATGTCAAACCCAGATACAGCTTCTTGTGGAGCTGCAATTCTCATAGCAGTTCTCTCTAAGAAATGTGTTTCTCCTTTCAGAATTGGTTGCTTCCTGTGTATTGTGAAAAATGGGTATAATAAATCTGAGGTGGGAATTGAGACAGAGAGAGAAAAAAAAATCAATGTTTCAGACTGCAGAAACATCTTGTTCACAGCTTAGCATTTCTCCCCAAACAAAAAAATGGCAAACTGTATCCAGCTACACAAATCTATTTTGCGTATAGCTTAATACAATACTGACTCTAACAAAAAAATTGCTATCAATATTATCAGGTGTTTCTGAAGAGTGACCGCGTCTCCCGCATGGTCCAGAGCGGCGGCTGCTCGGCCAGTGACTCACGTGAGGTCTTTAAGAAGCACATCGAGAAGCGTGTGCGCAGCTTACCCGAGATCGACGGTCTGAGCAAGGAGACGGTGCTTAGCTCATGGATGGCTAAGTTCGACACCATCTACCGTGGCGAGGAGGATCCCCGGAAGCACCAGCAGCGCATCACGGCTAGCGCTGCCTCCGAGCTCATCCTCAGCAAGGACCAGCTGTATGAAATGTTCCAGCAGATCCTTGGCATCAAGAAGTTTGAGCATCAGCTGCTCTATAATGCCTGCCAGGTAAGACAGATTGAAACTGCTACATTCTGGCTGGGTAGGGTATTTGGTTCTTGGTTCTTCCAAACCAGCTATATTTATGTTAATTTAAAATATATAGCAAATAATCCAGATGCTGAGTGGGGGTTCAGAGTCGAGAACTCTTTTTAGAACTGTCATGTATCTGGCTTGGATACTGATAAGATTTTAACCACACGCATTTCCACAGATACTTCTCTGAAGAATTTGACTACTTAATCTCTTTGCTGTTTTGTACACAATATGTAAATCAGCTCACAACCTGTGTTGTTTTTTTGTTTCCAATTCTGCAATGTCTGGTTACTGTATCAAAAACTGATTTTGCATGGAGATTTTGAATTTTGGCAATTGGCATGCTATTTTGTACTGCTCAATACAAGCATGATAGCAAACAGTAGTAACAAATGCTAATACAATCCACAGATCAATTTCATCACCAAAGATCTGGCTAAAGTACATCTCCAATCCTGTTGACATTTCTTGCATCTTGAGCAACAAAATTATATCTGTAACCCAGAGGACTAAGGACACAGAGGATGTGCTGTAGGTTCATTAAGTGACAATCTAACATACAGTCCAAAAGTCAAGGTCTTGAGGAGGGCAATGGACAAATACGAATACAATCTGCAAAATCCAATGAGGAGTCAAAGAACGAGGCTCAGGACACACCAGAGGCAATCACTACATATTCAAGAGTTGGCAAGACTTCGCAATGATTGTTAGTTTGAGTCCACTTTTCTGTATATACTATATGAACAGGAAGTGCATGTTAAATATTGCAGTATTCAGGGAGGTGGACCTCTGCTGGAAGGAAGGTGTAAGGTCCCAGGTTGATGTGACAACATGCAAATGAGATTTTCTGCATAAAAATGCAGGCATAATTGCACTCAAATTGCATTTACATCCAGACCCACCCTCCAACATCAAAATTCACGTGGTCCTTGTTTTTATGCAGCAAGCATCAAATATTATGAGTTGAGTTGCATATTCTACATGATACCATAATCAGAATGGCTGTAGTCATAACTGGCATTACCAAGTCCAAAACTAGGACCAGGTGGAACTGAGGCAAAACTGAGTCTTAAGGGGGTCGAGGCCATGTCAAGATCAAGTCCAAATCCATGCAACATTGAGTCAAGATGGAGACCAAAAACCATCAAATCCTTTTGAGACCAAGCCTTTACAACTTGTTGGCTTCATTTGTGCATTGTGCCAATGATTCGACTTTGTTCTCTAGAAGAATGAAGGACTTCTTGTCAAACTTTGTGCAAATGAAAAGAAATGACAGCACAAACATAATTTTTTTTACAAGCTCAATCGAGACAAGAACATTTTTAGAGACAAGTCCAAGTACCAATGCCGATAAGTCCAAGACAAGTCCAACTCAATATAGAAAAATCTTGAGCCCAGACTCCTACAGCCCTAGTAATCAGATTATAACTAGCATTTGACTACTTGTGGGTCAGATCTTATCAGGTTACTATGATGGCTGAGAGAGGCCACAAGACCTCCCATGTTTTCTCAATTTGCAAGACGTTCTGTGATGCAACTATGTGTTGTTGAATTGATGCATGAGTTTTCTGTATTTGTGAGTGCTGTCTTAATTTGGAACTGTTGTCTTAATTGGGAAGTGTTGTGGCCTGTCTCAGCCACCGTAGGTTTAAGTCGAGGTAGGAGATTCATAAAATGAGCAGGTGTAAACAAAGTCTCAGATTCATAGCAATTACATTTAGATATAGATGCACCTTCTTGCATTTTATGTTTTACAGTGAATCATTTCCCTGGTGCTTTCATCCAAAGAAGTTTACAATTCAGCAGTTGAGGTTTGATACCTTGCTGTAGGACCCAACAGTCATAGCTTGCCCATGCAGAAATCCGAACTACGATCACAAGCCAAAAGCTACAACTGTCTATCAACCATTGCTCTGGGTTTATGTGGATAATCCCTATCAAGCTGCATCTGGCTTTATGCATAAGTAAACTGACCCTAGGTGAGGTTTTGCTCATTGTTCACACATTTGTGTCAAAGGATTTCATTAATTTCTTCAGTATTGTACAAGTTTGGTGAGTTCCTGTGACTTACTTTCATACCCAGTCTGTGGAATGACCAGTCAGAGCAGTTCAAAAAAGTACAGCTAAAGCTGAGATACATTATCTGATTTACTGACAGTGAACGTGGAATTAACTTTGAGCCATTTCCAGTGAACTGATAATGAAAGCCAGTATTTGTGAGTGCCAATAATCGAGACACCCACTGGTTCCGTCGAATGTTTGGATAAAACAATAGTGGAAGATGCGGGCAGTTCGCTGGAATTGCAAAATGTCGTTTGAGAACAATATGTAGAGGAAATTCAACTGCCATATATCAGGGATATAGGCACCTGCATACCATTTCAGATCAGTGGATGTGGGCAGCGAGACGAGTGCAGCAGATGATAACAGTGGGTAGTGAGTGCAGAACATAATAATACAAGGATAAATTACAGGAGAGAGTTGGAGAATTAGAGTTAGTCCACTATTTTCTTTTCTTTTTTTTTGGCATATCATTAGAGAGAGACAATACAAATAAAGAGTGAAGCAAACTCTGTGTTCTAGTCTCTCTATGGCTGTGTGGGTGCTATGGTGCTCTTTTCATTTTCATCCTGTTGCTTCCCTTTAGAATATTAGCATAACTGTAGTTGATGGAAACGCAGAATGAGTTACATTTCAATTTGGAAATTGGAAACAGAGCCACAGAGAGTGAAAGAAGTAAGAAAGAAGTAAGAAAAACTAAAAGAGTACTCGGAGAGCACAGATCTCCGTCAAGGACAATAGTCGACTCGTCTGTGATATGCAAATCTTCAACCGCAACCACTTTATATGTCTGGATATGTTTCCAAAACTATTAGAATTACGTCAAAATACGGTTGTGCCTAGCTGAAGCCTCTATATCTCTATACATTCACAGGTACCAGTAGTCCTCTGGTGGATCGGGAAATTGAGTCATCGTATTTCTACACTGGCTATGTTTTGTCACTATTGAACTTTACTGCCATCTACTGGATTTTAAGATGTATGGCATTGTTGAGCGTGGACATCCGCCAAAGTCAAATGCTGTATCTTGCAATGTTAGCAAAAGAAAAAGTAAAGTGTATTTGTGGATCCGCCCCGTGACTTGGATCTGCTCCAAAATTTAACAGGTTCTTCCTTGACCTATGCTACACCCTTCCACCAAGTTCCATGGAAATCAGTAGCTTTTGTGCAGTCCTGCTTACAGGCAGACCAACAGACAAACAAACCACACCTAGTATAACTTCCTTGGTGGAGGTAACTATGGGTAAGGTGTATGAATTAATACTCAAAAGGTACTGAATACATGATCAAAATAATGCTCTTGATTTAAAAAACAAACAAACAAAACAATGTTCTGTGCTGTTATAGGACGATAATCAACAACAGGAGCGTTTTATTCTGCTTATATGGCAGCAATTTGGTGATAATTACATTTTTAGAATTTATTAACAATCAACACAGTGTACTTTTAACCATTTAAATTTAATGTTGTTGAACATCTGTGAGATAGATTAGTTCCTGTTATTGCTTACATTGTAGCAGCTATAAACAGTCATTCCCTCACCAGCCTCCGACTGTTACGATGTGCTGACACTGGAGACTCCTTCAAATAATCTTAAATAAACGTCTCCTTACAGAAAACTTCACCATGTCAACGATTATAGCATATACTATCCAAGTCCGTGTGTAGGTTGTTACTACAGAAATGATAACGTGTTAGAGCGAGCTCATTAATACATGTATAAACCTGTGATTTGTCTTGTAGTCGGAACTACTATCAGAACTGCTGTTAGAAAATAAATTAACTGACCCCTTCTGACCAATCGGATTCCAGAATTCAACAAGCTGCTCTTGTTTTGCTCTTGTGGCTATGTTTAGAGCAAGTCCAGAGAGATCAAGTCAGTTTGGCAGATTTCGAATGTCATGTTCCTTGTCGCACTGCTCCGTCCATGTTACTATAAAAATAGCAAAAACAGGAAAAACACCAACAACTTATATTGTGTTGCAATATGTTTGCAATGTATCTGTGTCATTGCACGGAAATAGTGGGCGGGTAATTGTACCAATTTAATGTGTCAGTCATACTAACACACACCCACATCTCTGGAAGGAGAGATAAAGTGGTCTGTACTCTTGTCCAGACATTAATTCAGTAATCAATATGTGTCATATTTCTGCATTCCTATTGGCTGGGAGCAGCATGACCAGCGCACGTGCCATACATGTGACAAGCGTCTTAATTAGCCATGAATAAAACCCCACTCCTCTTTTTGGATGGTAATAACCCAGTCGCCATGGCAACAGAAGAGCGGTGTGCTGAGCGTCAGATCAACATGAGTGAAATCAGGCGCATTCAATGCGCGCACACATACACACACACACTTATAGTATGTTTAGGCAGATACATACATATATACACAGTATGCATAGGTGCGCGCACACGCGCGCACACACACACACACACACACACACACACACACACACTTATAGAATGTATAGGCACACATTCATAGACACACAAACACACAGTATGCATAGGTGTGCATGCACACACACACACACACACACACACATTTATAGTATGTATAGGCACACGCATACAAATACACACAAACACACAGTAGGCATAGGTGTGCATGCACATGCACACACACACACTTATAGTATGTATAGGCACACGCATACA
>JAOTRR010000001.1:7596272-7614522 GCA_028570945.1 Gogo arcuatus
CTGATTTAAGAAAAAATTGAAGTGGTCTCTTAATTTTTTCCAGAGCTGTATATATACACATTTATTAATATATATAAAAGAAATCTTGTTCCAGCTTGGCATGTAAACTCATAATGATGAATTTTGTAGAAGAGACGCCTGTCTGCACATGCACAGTCCATTAAAGGAGAAGTCTGCTCTGCGGTGCACTCAATAAATAAACGGTATGTCGCAGGCGTGTACCCGTTAAACACAGGTGAGGGTTAAGCCTTGTTCCTGCATTCAGATGCAAAGCGCAGACACTCAGTGGGCCGCTGACCATGAATGGGCACCGGCCCGCAGTATTTAAGCTGTCTGAAACGGTGCATTAGAATGAGAATAGCCCCCCGAGCGGACCGGATTAAGCCACCGCGTCCTGCTTATTTACCCAGGCCCTGATGTAATACCTAAGCCCACTAGCCTGGGAGGAAAGTGAAAATGTGTTGTTGGATTTATTTAGTCCCCTTAATGGACAATAGCTGCATGGGCAGGAGGATAAGGGTGTGTGTGTGTGTGGTAAGAGGAGGGTATTGGGCTAGTTCTCTTCCTGATCGCAGGTTAGTGGTACAGGGTTGCTTTAATTAGCCCGACCCCGGGGGGAGGTCCAGGGCCTGTGGGCGGACTGCTGAATGGAGATGGACGATGCTGTGTATACGAGGAGCGCTCAGTAAAAGGCATTTTGGTGGCTGAGGATTATTTGGAGTAGCCAGATTGAGACATTAGTTGGCAAACGATGGGTCTGTACATGATCAGGATTATCAGCGCTGAACAGGGACGATGGGCAATCTCTGGAAATACATCAACTCTGCTATAGGGATACATCACATCACTGCAGTTAAACAATACGAGCTTTTAGATAGTAGAAGTATAAAAGCAATTTTAGATGAGATTTGGGTGCAAAGTGCTTCTAAGGCTACATGACACCTTTATGATGGCTGACACAAACCTACATAAACATTTATAAAGGTATATTCTATAGATAACATGTCAGCTATCTTAAAGAATACTTTTGTTATCATTATGTCATTTTCATAAAACCCAAGTCATATGGTATCCATTTAAGTCATGATGAAGATGTTATTACTAGCGAATGTCACCTTTGCCACAAAACAGATTTGGATTTTGTAATGAATGAAAATAACAAATGATATAGAAATGAAAATGATTAAGATTTATTCTGAATATTGTTTATTTAAATGAGAAACATTTCCTGGTTTAGTCTCTTAAAGACTGGGTTTATTATATTAAAGTTTTTAAAAATTATTAAGAAAAACATAAACAAGATTCAGTCTCTTAAAGCTTGATTTTAGTCTTTTAAATGATTAAAAAATGATTAAGAATCATTTCAAAAATGATTTATTTAAAGAAGATTTGAATGATTTTCTTTATTTTAGACTGATTTTATTCAATTAATTTATTAAGAGTTATCTGAATATATTTTTATTCTATTAAAGGCTGATTAATCTATTCAATTATTTTTGAATTATGATGAAAAATGAGAAAGTTTTACTGATTCTCTTAAAGATTGATTTTAGTACTGTATATTAAATTATTAAGACTTAAGAACATTTTTCATTTAAAAGAGAAACATTAAATGATTTACTCTCTTAAAGACTACATTTTTAAGCATGTTTAAGAATTATTCAGGAAATTATTTCAACAGATGAATTTTATTGTCTCAAATATGCTGAGATGCATGTTGACAACAAAATCCTTTCGAACGAGTGCGTTCTCCATGACAACGTGTGTGTTCTCTGAAGCTTATCCCTCTCTCCACACACACACAGACGCAGACCGTGCGCAGAAACACGGGATGGACGAGTTCATCTCAGCGAACCCCTGTAACTTCGATCACTCCTCTCTGTTCGAGATGGTGCAGCGCCTCACGTTGGACCACAGACTAAACGACTCCTACTCCTGCCTGGTACTCGCACACGATTCCGTTTGATTCAAACACAACATGATTCATTCCTGATTCAGTTCGGTTCATTTAGCTTTGTTTTAGTGCTGTTAGAAAAAGATAGAATTTGTTTATTGTTCTTTTAGGAGCATTTTTTACACCCTCCTGTTCATTTTATAACATTTGAGATTTTCTTGTCTTTAAAATGATTCAGATGTCTGACTCCTCCACTCTGTCCTCCCCTGCAGGGTTGGTTTAGTCCTGGTCAGGTGTTTGTCCTGGACGAGTACTGCGCCAGAAACGGTGTACGGGGTTGTCACAGACACCTGTGTTACCTGAGCGACTTGTTAGAGAGAGCTGAGAATGGAGCGATGATCGACCCCACGCTGCTTCACTACAGCTTCGCGTTTTGTGCTTCGCACGTTCACGGCAACAGGTAGGATCTCCTTGTTTATCACACATTCGTCTGTCTGTCTTCTCTGTTATCGTCCCAGTTCTCATGCAAAACTCTTTCTCTAAACTCTTTCCTTTCACTCAGACTTTTTCATCACTAGTCACTAGTCACATTGGCTATATTTGAAGACCACACTGAATAAAAGTGTGTGTCAAATGAATAACTGCAGACCTGCCAACTATCCATCAAAAATACACCAAGACGCCAGTTTTTTCTCCACAATACAATGTGAATCGACTGATGAATCTGGAATGATTGACACTTGCGCAGGTTTTTTGAACTCTCTGAAACCCCAGGAAGCCCCACCCCCTTCCCACCAACTCACATTAGTAATCTTTTGACCGGTACTGACTTGATTTTCAAGCTTGAAAAATGCACTGATGTGGTACTTTTAGAGAAAGGTACTTACTTAGAGCTTACTTTACATCACCTACGTCCAAAATGCTCTTTTTTATATTGCTGAAGATTTACCAGAATCAAACATTGAACTATAATGATTATAGTGAGCTACTAGAGCAGGAGACAAATGTCCTGCCACACTGTGGCTCTGTAAGGAAAGTGCTTGCTTCTCAACCTTCAAGTGTTAGGTTCAAATCTGAATTTGGTATTTTTCCCCACCCTTTTTTGGTGACCCTCTTTTGAAATAGATAAATGAGAGCTAGTTTGTGATGGCTTTCTGGTAGAGTACTCACATCTCAGGTTCCTGGTTCAACGCTCCTTTTGCTTCTTTCTATAAATAAATAAATATACAAAAAAATGATAAATGCACAAAAACACCCTTCTGTTTGTTAGTGCCAGTGGCTCAGTAGGTTAGCTCTGGGGTGTGTGAATGGTGTTGAAAGTCTGGGTTCAAGTGGGAATGAAGTGTGAGGCTTTTAGTCTGCATGAAGAAATGTGGAACTTATGCTAATTTGGAATAAAATTCACTTTTCAATTACTTAACTTGTTTGTTAGATAGTAAGTAGAATAAAGTAACTAAAGCAATGAGTACAACTAATAAAAACAGTACGGTGGATAAAGCATTGCAAGTAAGATCATTTGTATGTATAGTGTGATGTAAATAATTAACCCAGAGTAGTATAACCCCTGTTTCCACCTCTCCAGGACTCCCAGGTGGGACCTACTAGCTTTCACTCTCTCTCCACCAGATTTAGTGCCCCACCTGGTTTCAGCACCTTCAGCTCACCAGAGGCAGTCTCAATCCTGTGTGCTTGCAGGGACAGCCCAGACCTCAGCCACAGCCCACTGAACCACCACTGCTTTTACTTGATAAACACTTATACACAAAAACAAGTGCTCATAAAGAAAACACAGCACTTGACCCAAGCCTTGGATCCTGACTGCCTGATACACGCTTACTTGCTCCCTTACACACTGAACCACTAGTTCCTGTGGACAGCCATGATATTTGGGGGGGGAAGGTATCTTTTAGTTGGCAACTTATCTTAAAAAAAAGACAAACAAACCAAAAAACAAGTGTTCATAAAGAAACCATGGTACCTGAGCTAGGCCTTGAACCACATCTACCACATGGAGAAACACACTTTGCTGCTTTTCTACCAACTGCACCAGCAGTGCAGCCTGAAACCAAGTGTTCTGAATTGCACCTTAGAGTTGAATGAGGACACACCCTTCATATTCAGAATAAATTGCAGGTCTGCAAGTGGCTTGATAAGTAAAGATCTTGCTGCCTCATCACTGAGGCTCCTGGTTCAGCTCTCATGATCATTTCTTTTTTTTTTCCCTCTCTTAAGTGACTACTGAACGTCAGGGGTTGAGCTCTCTGTGGTGCTGAAAGTCATGGTGTTGATCCTACATGAAGAAAGACATGGGTTATAAACCCAGGGCATGGCTTATTTGATTAACTCACCAAAGTGTTTAAAATAATCTAGTAACTGGGGAAGAAAATCAGAATTTAATTTTGACCAGAAAACATGAAACATGTTGGCCCTGTGGAGCTGTTCCACAGTTTCACTGAAATTCCTCTTTGGTGTTGGCAGGTCTATAAATGTCAATAATTATCCCGGAGTCTGTTTTCATCTCGTATGATTATGTTCTACTTTCTTTGTTTTGTTTTTTTTACGTTTGCATCTCTCACATCTTTTCTCTTTTATTTCCCACCTGACCTCATGCTGTTACACCTCTCCCGAATGCATGTGTGTGTGTGAAATAAAGTCAGAGAGTGTGTGAGCTGATTAAATGGCCGGTGTGTGAGGCTGATCTGCTCAGTGCCCTGTACCCGGCTCCTCCAGCTCCGTCTAAAAAAGAGCTCCGACTCGTGGAGCTGATGAGAAAGTGGGACTCTAAGTCCCAGGTGACGGCAGGGTTCAGAAGGTGAGACTGAATATAACAAACTCTGATATTAGTTCGAACGTGCTCCCTTTATTTAACCCTTTTTCCAACCCCAGGACCAACACTTCATTAGCGTGACCACCTCATAACACTAAGTGTTAGTTGTGTGTCTTCCCAAATGTGAATTCCATTCTTTTGGGAGAATGATGTTCCACTTGTACTCAACACCTCCCTAACACACGTCACACTGTTTTTCCTTTAATTCGTCACAAATGGAATGTAGAAAGGTTAGGATTGTCAGTCTTGCGGATGATGAAGCGCGTGACGGACATTGATGGAGTTGAAGTGGGCTGTCTGCATGTCCCGTTATGATCAGCTCAGACAAGACAACACATGTAGCTCCGAGTCAGAGCGAGAGAAAGAAAGAAAGACGACGTGTCATCCTGTCAGTCCTGCACCACCTCGAGGCACGCTGGTGTTAGTGTCCCGTCCTCCGTCTGTGTCCTCTGCTGTCCGTCTCTCTCGTCCACTTTTTCCTCTTTAACTCTTATTTAAGTTCACGACAATCCTGACCTTTAACCCTCGGTGCATGAAGCCAAACAAAAAAAACAAAAAACAAAACAAAAACATCCACACACCCCTGGTGCACTGCACGTTTGCAGATGGCAACAGTGTGCGTCTCCAGTGTTGCAGGATATGACACTACGACCTCATTACCATATCTGGATTACCATTTTTAATAACTGTCAAACAGGGTCTAATTTGCATTTCGTTTTTGAATATGCATGATGGCATGTAGGTTTATGATAACGGTAGCACAGCCTGTTCACAAGCAGAGGGAGGAAAAGGTTAATTAGTGTGAAATGGATTCATTAATTTGCTCATTGTTATTTTGTTCTTCAGCAAACAGCATTAATGAAATCTGATTCATTTTTGGTTGCTTTTAAAAAAAAAAATCATTGTTACACACACACACACACACGAACAAATAGGTAGTCCCAGAGCTGGAGTATGTCACCTGCACATATGGTCACACACCCTTACACACACTTCCACACAAAGGCTGGCTCTTTATGGTTTGTGACAGTGTGTGTGATGGAGGAGGCGTGGGCCGTCGTGACATGGCTATGAAGAGCAGGAGATGTGACACACTCCTCATCACTCCTGAGGAAAGAGTGGGACAGGAGGGGGGTCATGGGTGTCGCACCAGACAGGGGGTCCACCACTGCATGTGTGTGTGTGTGTGTGTGTGTGTGTTAGGCGGAGGTGTTGTTTTTGGATGGAAGGGTTACTCTTCATTTTCAAAACACCTCACTTTCCAAAGAGCATGTGGACGGCTGTGTGAAACAGACAGAGGTATAGCCTGCATGTCTCAGCCATGATAGATGCACTTAGATCATTCTGTGTCAAGAAATCCAAATCTCATGCACAAATTATATTTAAAAAAAAAGGTTGCTTTGCTGTTTAGTGCTCCATTTTGCACAGGTTTAGTGTACTGAGCTACTAAATGCATAGTTGTTAGCTCCTTTTTATCGTCTTGTACATCACAGCGTTGTTAAAGTCTCCAATACTCAGAGTCAAATGCTGGAGTTCTCCACCTTGTCTTCAGGATGGAGGTTGAACTATAATTCTGAATTTTTTTTAGCACTTTCTCAGCTGTTTAAGTAAAACCAGACCTCAATATACACATTCACATCACACACACGGTACATATACATACACTCACGTGTGTGTGTGTGTGTGTGTGTGCGTGTGCGTGCGTGTTTGCTGGCTTCATGTGACCCTACACATGACCCCATGTAAATGTCTTTGACCTTTGTGACCTCAGCCGGTAGAGTGGCAGTGCTAACTTTTTTTTGTGTGTGTGTGTGTGTGCGTGTGCGCGCGCGCGTGCGTGGCCTCAGGCCTGATGGAATAGGCACCGTCACGGTGGAGGAACGCGAACGCTTTGAGGAGATTAAAGAACGACTGCGAGTGTTGCTTGAAAACCAGATCACACATTTCAGGTACATGGCTAGAAATAAACCTGTCAGCAAATGCGTCTTTTTATATAAATAGTTTATAGAAGCTACAGTTAGACTATTCACATGAATTGTATCTTCTATAAATAACCAAAATATTTTTGCTGGTATTTAATTTTTATTTTTGTTATAATGAATTAATTAAAACTGTAATCATGTGTAATTTGCTGTAAATGTATATTAATTAAAATAAAACCATGCTTATTCAATAATTGTATACAAACCTCTTACTTGAATAAAAATATAATATAATATTATTTATTTATTTAATTTATTTATTTATTTATTTTTGTGCTTACTTTAAATCTTGTTTTTTTTCCCCTCTCACATTCTCAAGGTACTGTTTTCCATTTGGACGGCCAGAGGGAGCCCTGAAGGCTACACTTTCTCTGCTGGAGAGGGTGCGTCATCTTCACAACCCACAGAATTCAATGCTAACTATGTTCTGTAAAAGATAATCAGCATCTGCTCATATTTACTGTAAAACTGCACACTCTATTCGTGCCACTGAAATTGTTGCTGCAATTTCATTAGCAAAGTAACTGCAAAAACAACATTTCTATTTGCCTGTGTGGGTTGCCAGGTGTTGATGAAAGACATCGTAACTCCGGTGCCCCAGGAGGAGGTGAAGGCCGTGATCAGGAAATGTCTGGAACAGGCGGCACTGGTCAACTACCAGCGTTTGTCTGAATATGCCAAAGTGGAAGGTAAAATAAATACACATTAGTAACTCCTTATTTGTTTCAGAATTGTGCAAAAGATATTGTACAGTAGAAGACGTGGTGTGATATCACTTTCATAGCCGTGTTACTGTGAATATTGCTGAAACTGAACTCTTATTGAGTTCTTATCGAGTGCTTTTATTGCTTTAGATTTTTTAACAATAATTTTGATCCACTCCCCCATTCCTGCACTGTTCAAGTCTTATTTAAACTTTGCTTCCTTTAAACTTGCTGGAAGTAATCCGATTTTGCCGTCCGAGTACCGACACTGATGTGAAACAATCTTGAAGAATGGATTCAGTGGAAAGATTTCAAGAATCCAGGACGTCTGGTTAAAAGGACCTTTTTATGCTTACAAGGGTTTCTCTATGGCTTGTTTTATAAACCATGCTGATTCTTTCCCAGTCTGCACCTGTTGTGTTCTCTACAGTGATGCTTAAATTATATCCAAGTTGTATTTGTACTGTAAGTAAAAAAAATAATTCAATCCCCTTCACTGAAATCCTTCTCGCTGCTTTCTGTCAGCCTTTCACCTCTTTCTTCTACTAGCTCCCAGGTGTCGAAAAGATGTTAAAAAGAATTGTTGTTGTTTTCCTCCTTCAGCTAACACCTGCTTTTGAACCCAGCTTCTTACTCCTCCTTAGCCCAGGTTTTTATATCCCTCCATTTCCCTCCAGTTCCTCTCCTTCCTTTCTTTCTCTCTCTCTCTGTCCCCCTCTCTCTCTTTATTATTCCTTTCCTTGGGTTTCCCTCTGGCTTTGCTGCTTGTTTCAGACTTTTTCTTTACAAAAATCTCAACACACCAATGCACAGTGTAAGTGCTTCTTGTTGAGTTTTCTTTCATAGACATAAAAAATTAAGTAGACTATTTGACTACATCCTAAAACTAGAAAGGCACTCAAGAGCGCAGACCTCCGCCAAGCACAATAGTCGAGTCTTCTGCAACCACTATATTTTCCAAAACTATTAGAATCACTTGCCTACTTGTGTATCCCAGAGGATTACTGGTACCTGTGAATGTGGGTTGTGAAATGGAGTCATTGTATTTACATTGGCTATGTTTCGTCACTATTGAACTTTATGCCATCAATTGGATTTTAAGATGTACGGCATTGTTGAGCGCAGACTTTCGCCAAAGCTCCGCCGTGACTCAGATCCACTCCAAAATTTAATGGGTTCTTCCTTGGTCCAAGCTACTACCTTCCACCAAGTTTCATAGAAATTGGTTTAGTAGGTTTTGCGCAATCCTGCTTAAAGTCTGATAAACAAACAAACAAACAAACTGCACCAAAAACAACCTCATTGGCGGAGGTAATAAAGTCTAAGCATATTTTCAGTTAATTGGCTTTTCTACTGGCTTTGTATTGGTGAAAATAGGGCATAAAAGTCAACAGATTTAGTTCGACAAAGCTGTTTTACATAGTCTTCCAAAAAATGTCCATAATGGTCCATGTCTATTAAGAAACAGCAACAGCCACTGGAGATACTTAAGGTAAAGGAGCCTTAATAAATCAGATCTTGAGGCAGTGTGTGTTTTAGCCTTCCTTGGTATGAAGTTGAGTAATGGTTAAACCCAGCTACACAATCCAGTTAACACCATTAAAACTTACACTGTTAAAACCTACGTTGTCTTAATGACTGGTAGAAGCTCAAGCAGTGTATGATTGCCTTGGTTTAAAGAATTCAGCCCATCATTCTCAATTCTCACCCACTCAGCTCAAATGCTGCATTCAAATTGTGGCAATGCTGATGATTGTCAAGTGCAAGAACCCGCCAAAGTTCGCCAAAGTGAACGGTCAATGATAAGTCTAATGTTAGTCATATGAAATATTTTCTTAGTAAATTTACCACCATATCTGAGGAAAATGTTGGTATTCTCAATGAATTAATCTCATTTGTATAATCATTCTGCTCATAAAGATTTTCCAAAAATACTTTTGGTGATGTATTTAATTAAATTGTAGGCTAGTTTATGCTTAGCATCCATCTTTCCCAGCTGCTTAGCAATCGTGTTCTCAAGGCAAAGACATCATGTCAAAAGCACAAATCCATCAGTACCATTTGAACGCACCAACTGTTCTGCTTGCTGTGGGTGGGAATTTTCCATTTGAATGGATCTACACTCCTAAAAATGGGTTCCTCAAGGGCTCTTTGGAAGGAATCTTAAAGGGGTTCTATTTGGAACCTTTTGTGAAAAAACGCTGAAGCTGTAGAACCTAGGATGCTTTCATATATGCAGTGTTTAGTCTGTTTGGTGTCGAACACTTAGTTCTTAGGCAGGTGAGAACACAGCAATCAAAAAAAAAAAAAAACTGCTCCAAGAGTGTTTCAGCAGGGTGGTCTTGGTCCCGTTCCAAACGAACTCTAGCGTAGTTCAATAATCGCACTGTGAAATAGATTCAACTCTGAATCGACTCAAGTGCAGGAAATGAATCAAACCTGCCTTGTGTTTTGGGTTGAAGCATTTTTTTCCCTGCTAAACTGAGCCGTGTTCTCCATGCTCGGGCAATTGTTTTGGTTTCTACATTCACTTAGTGAAGGTTTGTTCACCTTTTTTGCTTTTTGGCTTGTACAAACCAAACCAAACCAAACTGCAAACGAAACAAAAGTATCAAATTTTGCTCTGATTCAAATTCGGCAAGGTGTAAAAGCACCCTTAGATTGCAAGATCAACTCCGAATTCCCAAATCAGTTCTACCAACTATACAGTAAATAAAAGCCAAGATAGCATGATTGGTTTTTTTGCAAAACACCTCCTTTAAACCAGTATTCTTTTAAACCAGCGTTAAATTAAAAGATCCCAATTTCTACCCACACCAAACCTCAGCACTCAGATCTTTGTAAAATCCCTCAGAGCCTCTAGCACACATGCATGGAGAATTCCTCTCCCACTCTCTCTCTCTGTCTCTGTCTGTCTTTCCTCTGACCCCTGCTCTTGCATGCCCGGTCCTCTTTTATAGGGAAAAAGAGAGAAATGTATGAGCATCCTGTCTACTGCTTGGCGTCACAAGTGATGGATTTAACCATTCGTGAGTACCTGCCCTCATCCTCCACCCGTCCATGCCTTTTCTCCTGCCTTTCCTCATCACTATCAGCACCTCACCTGGCTTTTCCACACTTCAACCCCTTGACCAATAACATCCTGTCACTCTTTTTGCTTGCCTTTTAAAAAAACAAAAAAAAACCCAACAAAAAACGCTGTCCTTGTCTGGCTGAGTCGAGCGTCAAATATTCAGCCAGTCAGTCCGTCAGTCCACTTTCATCATCCTCCCGTGTTTGTTTGGAGCTTCCAGCGCTATCTCGGTTAGCTTTTTTTGGTTCCTGTTGCTGAGTTGTGCATTTCCTGTCTGTTGCAATTTGAATGCATTTTTACTTTTGCTTCTGTTTGACTTCCCTCCTTTGCACCTCAGCCATGTCACAAGCTTTTCGACAGAGGTCAGGTACTGTACGAAACCTGCATACTGGTTCGCTCAGGGGACTGAACTAGGAGAACTCAAAGATCTAGTTTTTTTTTTTTTGATGACTATGTCAGGTCTGTCTGTCTTTTCAAACCATGACTACGGTTGCCTTTTGTTTGCTTTTTTTTTATTTTAAATGTGCGTCTTCACAGTCTACTGTTTGGTATCACTGTCTGTCTCACATCAATACACTAATGTGGTTAACGGTCAATGTCTTTTCTGTATTCTCACCTCTGAAAAGCACCAAGGGTCAAGTTTTGTCTGCAGACGTCTTTCTACTCTTTCTCTGTTATTCTGTCTGTCCCCTCTTGCTGTCTGTCTCTCTTATCCTCCGACTTTAGCCTCAGAAAATGGAATGGCGGCTGACTTTCTCTCTTCTCCTTCTCCTGCCCTTTTTCTCCCCTCCTTCTCTCTTTTATTCTCTTTGTTCTCTAGTTGAGAAATCTCAGAAGGATCAGAAGGATCCAGGTGAACCCTTTTGTTTGACTAATTACTGCAAAAAAGAGCATTCCCTGTCCAGACTTGGACATAACCACCTCACAGCGTTGCTCGAGCACTGTCTGAAAACGGCACAGCAATGCTGCGATGGCGTTATGCTAACCTCTGCTAGTTCTCCATCTCTAAATGTTTACAGCTAAAAATAAAATAGCTGGAATAAAAGAAACTGATTCAAATTGTATCTGCAGAGAGGGAATGACTCAAACCATGATTACTATTGCTTCATCCCTTTAACTTTAACACATACAGCCTTATAATGAAAACGTATCTTAGATTGTAGAAGACAGTAGTGCTACAGTGCTGTTAAAAAAAAAAGTACTGGCCCCCACTTGGTTTTCCTTCTTATTTCTTATTTGTTGCACTTCATGGTTTTAGAACTAAAACCAAACAAAATATCATATTAGTCAAAGGGAACCTCGTTTGGTGAGATTTGAACATGTTCCCTTTGTCTAAAATTACGTATTGTCCTAACCATGCAGTCTGACAATTAAGCAGAAATAGTGCACAGCAGCTAGGGGGGGTCAATACTTGTTCACAGCACTGTATTATATACTAAGTAAAACCAGGCTGTAACAATTTAATTCTACATCAAACTTGTAGAATTAAATCATATCTCCTATGCATTCCTTTAAAAAAAGTAGAAAAAGAAGAAGATGCCTTTGCATAATCTGCAAATTGGGTCATTTTGTTTATCGTTCATATTCAAGTCACTTCATGCTAGAGGTAGATCTGAGAGAAATCTGCTTCTTCATCACTCCTCTCTGTTGTGTGTGAAATACCTGATTTGGCACAGCAAGGCATTTCTTCTGCAGTAGGTTTGAAGGTGTTTTGTACTACGGATCTCGCTTTCATTTTAACCCTTTAAACCAGA
Source organism: Gogo arcuatus (assembly GCA_028570945.1). Lineage (NCBI taxonomy): Eukaryota > Metazoa > Chordata > Actinopteri > Siluriformes > Anchariidae > Gogo > Gogo arcuatus. Next base: position 7,608,507 of record JAOTRR010000001.1, read on the forward strand.
AGCGGTTCAGTCTAGAAGCCAATTCAGTGCTATTTAACAGGCCAGATGGACGGTTAAAGGGTTAACTGGAAAGTTGGCAGTGTGTGGAGTGTATTCTGTGATGGAGACCCATTGGCTGAGAAGAGTGAGGACTTATCAGTGTTCAAAACTGATGTTTCTGTTAATTTCATTTCATTCAAGCAGAACTGGATCATAAAACACAATCACAAAAGAGTTGGATATATAAACATGCTCTCACCAGCTAGTTTAATAGGAAGTTCATTCAGCAGCTGGATGCAGAATATCATTACAGATATAGGTCGAGAGCGTTAGTTAATGTGCCCAAAAAATAAAAATCAGAATGGAGGAAAATGTGATATCAGTGACTCGACTGGTTGGTTTGAGTATTTCAGAAATCTACCTGGGTTATCACACACAAAAGTCTCTAAAGAATGCCCAGAATGGTGCAAAAAACATCCAAGGAATGACTGGTTCATGCAGACAAGGAGGCAACTCAAATAACAACTCTTTACAACCATGTTAAGCTGAAAAGCAACTCAACACATCAAACCTTGAGGCAGATGGACTATAAGAGCAGAAGACCACATTGGGTTCCACTCCTGTCAGTCAAGAACAAAGACTCTGAGGCTACAAGTGGACACGTTCCCTCAAACTGGACAGACGAAGATTAGAAAAAGCCCAGGTGATGGTTTTCCTAAGCTCTAGAGATGAAAAAGAGTTTCTGAAATACTCCAATCCAGAGATCATATTTTTTTCTCATTCTGATGTTTGATGTGAACAATAACTGAAGCTCTCGATCTGTATCTGCATGAGTTGATGCATGGCGCTGCTGACACCTGATTGGCTGATAGTACAGGTGTTCCTATTAAAGTGGCCGGTGATGGTGCACTCAGTTAGGTTTCCATAATCACTCTTCTCAGTCAATACCCTGGTCTTATTATCGTATTAACTATCCGTCGTTAACCTCAGTGTTCATTAACATCTGTTTACTTTGCAACACCATCTCCATGACATTGGATTTCATTAGATGGAACATTTTCCATAAAGCTCTGTGTCTTATGTGTAACCATTCTGATAAAAAAAAAAAAAATCAGGGAACATTAACATTAACCTTAACCTTAACATTCCCCAACTTTATTTCTTTTTTTTTTCTTTTTTTGAAGTGATAAAAAATAAAGATAAAAAACGTAAGGGCCAAGAGATCAAGAGATTAGTGAGCACAGCTTCCTGCACGTGCTGAGCATTCTGCATGATAACTGTAACATACTTTTTTATTTTTCTCTGCTTTATTTTGACTCATTACACTTGCATTCTTCTTTTTGACAAAATCTGATAACTTTATGGAAAGAGCAAAGTCTAAAAGCACTGAAAAGAGCATTAGATTTTAGATTTTCAGCTTCTTTAAAAATAATACAAGAACCTAGGTAATAAAATTAACCCTTTTCTGCATAAATTATGTAAACATACATATTTCATCTTTTTGATTTTCTTTTCTAAAAGGTTTTTTTTTACTTAATATATAAAACACCTAATATGATTTTTTCTTTTTTAGATTTTTTACTTAATATAATTTCTGTATCATTAATAATGATTAAAAATGTATTTTCTAAATGAAATATTGCAACAGTCCTGATAAACTTTATGTAATTTAGGACTGTTGAAAAGGTTTTAAAAACGCTTTTAAAACCACTAAGATGTTAACATCTGTTAGTACATCTGGCATAAAACATGTTTTAATTAATCTGGGATTTTGTGTAGAAAGTTTGGACAAGAGGCATATACCAGAGACCGGACATTGTGCATGAAAGGGTTAATGCATATTGCAGTTTTAAATGATACATACCTCTGCTTGTGTTTTAGAGAATCATCAGGATTTTAAAGAAATGTTAATTGTGAAAATTCTATTGTTTTCTATTTTTATATAGTCAGTGGTCTCAAGTGTACTAAAGCTGCAGTTACATAAGAGTAGACAGAAGGAAGGTTTTAGGCCTGTGTGTGTGTGTGTGTGTGTGTGTGTGTGTGTGTGTTTGCTATGTCTGCGTCCAGTTAACAGTTAACAGTTTTGCCCTTGTGCCTCAGAGAACGTAGGCCGCTTAGTTACGCCTGCCAAAAAACTGGAGGACACTCTCCGCCTAGCCGAGCTGGTCATCGAGGTGCTACAGCAGAACGAGGAGCATCACGCAGAGGTGAGCTTCACACAAAACGTGCGCCATGTCTCACGTGCATTCATACGCTACAAAAGTACAGTATATACAGTATAGTCGCAAGAGTGCGCAAACTCATGCACATACACAGGATGTCACTTCTATAAACCCTAAATAAAACATTTCCGTTTTTCTAAAATCACATGCTGATAGAGGGTCTGGACAGTAACTCAGGACAGTAACTGGGATGGAATTAAAGATAAATCTCTAAAGCCACATTTCCACTGAGTTTCTGGAATTTTCCGGAGGTGCAGGAATGAGAATTCCTGCAGAACGTCTTAAAGCCATGACTCGAAAGTATATGGGACTAGACTTTTAACAAGAAATCATGGCCTGCCATCTTAAAAAATGAAGGATTTTAAAGCATTTATTGACAATCACGATTCTGTCAAGCTAAAGGCAAAGGTTGGATTTGTTTGTTTGCAATATTAGTCAAATGAAATTTTGACTTCTTGTGTCTTGGCATTATTAAAAAAAAGCACTAGAATGTCTAGCCATGGTTAGAAGTCTGGCTTATGAATGATAAAAATAGTAACTGAGGACAAACAGAAAGAAATAGTTTAAGCTGGTGTTTGCGTCAGAGGTGGACAAAGTAGCCAAGTTTTTTTCCCCCTCATTATACTTATTTATTTAAATAAATACCGTAGTCAATCTTCAAATTCTTCATTCTGGTTAAAGTAGACAAATACAAAGTCTTATAAAGTGTTTTGCCTCAATTAAAAGCACACCATGATGTCCACCTCAAATCACACACTAATTTTTGTTCCTGATGGTAAATTAGTACATCTTTCACCAAGGGACATAAGAAAACATTAGCTAAGGCTAGCTAACAACAACTTTATTGCTAATCTCTCACACTAGCTCGCATTATACAGTACGTAATAACTCTGACCATACAAACAAGCTGAATGCTAATCGCTAGTTTGTAATAGCTCAATATAAAGGTTATGTAGCGATGCTGTCACATCTGTTGTCTAAGAAATTTCATGTTGAAATTTGTAAGTGAGGAATTGTACTTGAGTAAGTGCTTTTCGTGTACAAAATATACTCAATGCAAAGTGTTTTTTTGATCTGCCATTTGACCAGTCAGACTGCGTTGGTAGAAATGCATCTAGAGTTCCTAAAAAGCTTCCTGGTTTCGTACGATAGGAATGCACCTTATCATAGGCAAATATCCTTCAATGCAAGAGACATCGAGACTTTTATTCCTTTATCAATGAACTGACAGGCTTTAAACTGATTCTGTAGAGCTGCTGACTTGATACTGAAGATGATTTGTTGCTTAATGCTCATCAAATGCAAACTGATTTCCCAAACAGATGCTGAATTTGTGTAACTCTGGTATGTTTTTAATTGATCAGTACCATAACCCCACAGCTGCATGCTTACTGTGAGCGCAAATCAGTCCGACTCAGAGTGTTCCTGAAGGTCCACATCACTTCCCAGTCGTTCTGGCTGTTATGACTAAATTGAAATGAATAAAAATTATTACATTTTCAAAGTGCTGTGAAACTTCAGAACTTTGGCCTCACTAAAATATAACCAGTTACAGCATTTATTTATAACATCCTGAATCATTTACCAGTCCTCACATACTGTATCATGGTCTCATTGTGCCCTTAATGTACAACGATCCAATGATTCAAGCCATCTTTATTATTTCTTATGATTTTTTAAAAATTTTCTCAAAAATGGGTTGAGCAACAGTGGATGCTTACGGAAATATTAATAAGTAATAACCATCACCTTGCTTTGAGAAAGACTGCAGGTCTGATACGATGCTCCAGAAGGAAAAGCATGTTCTCCTGCCATTTTTGAGCTCCGGATGCATGAATACAATGTAATGAGATACTTTTGGTGGAATGAAACATCAGAAGGGTATCATTTATCTTTCTCACTCATGGACAATTTGTGCTGCCATTCTTGCTTTTAGGGGTGTGATGGTATGTCGATTTGGTAGCATGCACTCTTAGGAGAAAAAAAAAACAAAAGCAAAAACTCATGGGTTGTGAAAGGGTTCTACTTGGAACCTTGAGAACTGTGGTAGAGTTCTGGATTTTACCTTTTTTTTTTTTTCCCGAAGAGCGTACCATGCTAAAGGAAATAGGTGTACTGTTAATGTAATGTTATAGTAGTACAAATAATGGCATTGTTTGTTTGCTTTAATTTGATTTTTTTTATTTTTAAATGTATTTGTTTTTGTATATAGTTTTATTTCATTTGTTTTATTTCATTTATTTTGTTGTTGATTGTTTTATTTCTTTGTTTTCATTAGATTTTTTAATTAATTTGTTTCATTTATTTGTTTTGTTTTGTTGTTAACAAAATACTCTACTCTATAACATACCATAAAGAACCAAACTACTACCAAACTACGATATGAGGCAAAAAATCAGACAAATGGCTCAAAATGATTTTGATAACCTAATAATAATTCACGTTATTAATCAAACAGCTAAACATTGATTAATGATAAAAGACTAATCAGTAACAATGGGCTTTCATACTGTTTCACCCCTAATAGCGTTAATCCTCATTATTGCTGGAAACTGCCTTTATTGGGAATAAAAGAAAAAGAAGGTCTTTGCACTTAAAGCCCAACGCTGATTGTTAGCTTGTCATGAATCACAGAGATGATCAGTAACCTTAATTGTGTTCTCTCGCTGTTTGTCGGGTTGCCTGGACACATGCGAAAGGGTAAAGAGGTATGTTAAAAGGTCTGAGATGAGCCCCCATGACCCCTTCAATCCTTCTGTCCTTACCCATCTCCTCTTCTGCATGCCCAGTACTTTCCTAGTCTTGGACAAAGGGTTTATCTTCACCCCCCTCTCCTACCCCTCTTCCCAACCCCACCCTCTTCTTTATAGAAGTAATTCCTGTTGTTTTCTGGGGGCATTAACCAAACTGCTTGTGTGGGCACGAGTGCCAGACGGACGGCTTCTTCTGCTGCCCTGAAGCGGCTCCTGACGAGCCCTCTGAAAATGAAACCGAGCTCATTTTCATAGACGTCGTCTTGCACAGCCCTCCTAATTCCCCCGCCTCCCCCCTTTTGCTCCGGACAGTAAAATCGCAAGTGTTGAATTCTCATCCTGTAATTAATTCTAGTGTCACAGAAACATTTAAATCAGATTCTCTAGGAGGGAAATCAACACTGCAGATTTTACCGTGTTCTTCTGCTCCAACCTGGTGCAGCCCATCACCATGATGTACCATGTGCCAGTATTAACTTTTGATTTAACTTCATTTATTGACTTACTTGCACCAGGTGATCAGCAGACCACACTCACGCTGGTGTTTTGTTTCTTGCAAAGCATCTAGAAGGAACGCCGTGTAGATGACCCCTTACATAACCCTTTCATTCCTCCGACATGTTTTTTTTTTGCAAGACGTGCAAGACATGTCGTGACAACAGAGCATTCTTATCAGCAGCAGAGTAATCTTAGTCACGCCGTTTCTACTAAAACAACTAGTGCAAATTAATTAAAGTGCATTCATTTTCAATATAAGTTACAATTCTGAATATCCTGGAGCCTGAGACTGAATCTGCTGCATGATGGGAATTTTTCTGAGGCAAAGGGCACTCCCGGGGTGCATGCACATACACATTCACATCAGCAAAGTGTGCATAGAAGTGTCATAGCATCTCACCGTTGTCTCTTACTCTGCAGAAGCATGTAAGGTGTGTTTAATGACACTTTTAACTCAAAAGGAGACATTTCTACACATTCCTCTCACTCTCTGTCTCTATGGGCCAACAGAAGAGTGTGTGTGTGTGTGTGTGTGTGTGTGTGTGTGTGTGTGTGTGTGTGTGT
>JAOTRR010000001.1:7626987-7640129 GCA_028570945.1 Gogo arcuatus
ATAGATAGATAGATAGATAGATAGATAGATAGATAGATAGATAGATAGATGTTCATTCTCCTTTTTTAAGAATGGAGTGTTTGATATTTAAATCCTTGTTTTCTCCTTTCTACAGTTTGTGGTGATTTTGGAGAGCGTTCTGGCCAAACTGTCTCGCTACGATGAGGGCACGCTGTTCTCCTCCTTCCTCTCATTTACTGTAAGAACAGTTACTGGATTTCTATCACACTTTACACAGAAATTTTATTTTTAAAAAAAGATATTCCTCACTTTTGTCCAAGTAGAGACATGATGCTGATCCGTGCATGAACTTAATGCACAGATTAAGTCTTTTATTGATTTGTTTTATTTATTAATTTGTTCCTTCCTTCCTTGATTTATTTTTTTCTGCACAGGTTAAGCCTTCTAGCTGCTTGTTTGTTTGTTCCTTCCATTTCTTATTTACGTATTTATTTATCTGCTTGTTTGATTTTATGCACAGGTTAAGTATGTTTGTTTGATTTGGTTGACTGATGTTTCCTCTCTCCCTCCCTTCCTTCCTTCTAGTGGACAGGGCTGTCTGTCTGTCCGTCTCTGTCTGTCTATTCCTCCATTCCTTGTTTTTTAATGTTTTTATTTATTTGTTCGTATGTTTATTCTTCTTTCCTCCATTCCATTTATTATTTATTCATTTATTATGTTTGTTTATTTGCTTGTTTATTAATGCACAGGATGTCTTTTGGTATTTTGATTGATTGTTCCTTCCTTCCTTTCTTCTTTATTTATTTAATTATTTGTTGCTTCCTCTCATGCCATTTATTAATCAATTGATTTTTATCTATTATATTTTAGCATCTAATATTTATTATTTATTATTTTATTATTTATTGAATATATTTATTATAACTCTAAAAAGCACTGGGGGATTTTATTGTAAGCCTGGACACAGGAACAGATCCAGGATCAGCTCAGTGGCTACATATTTATATACAGATTTGGGCCTTTAGCATCAGTCTGGTCATAACGATCCTCTCATTTCTCTCTCCATCGCAGGTCAAAGCCGCCTCAAAATACGTGGATGTACCTGTGAGTGAGCTCTTCTCATCCCACACGAAACCTTTTCAAATATGACCATTAACTGTCATCACATCAGTGTTATCACTACAGTGCACATTAAACTCATCCTTATTAGAGTTCATGTTTGCTTTCCTGACTGATTACGGGCTCGTTATTATGAGCTGACAGTCTGTTGGCAGCAGCGAGGTCTACAGATGGCCGTCTCTTACCTCCAAATGGCCATTCATATGCATGTGAGGCAAGCGGCGTGGCCAGCTATGTGGCCCTTCTCTCTCTCTCTCTCTCTCTCTCTCTCTCGCTCTCTGCTAGCAGACAGTGCAATGTGTGTTGTGCAACAAAAGCGTGTGTCGTGAGGCTGCCTTGGGGTCCGACTCATTACATCCTGCATTCAGTATTGCATCACGCTGATTCCTTTAACTGCCAACACGTTCAAGGCACAAAACAATTCTTGTCAATGCCCTCTCTCTTTCTCTCGCTCTCTCTCTCGTGCCCTCAGGGTGAAAGATCTGTGTTTCCATGGTAATTGTTTGCTTAATGCACAAAATAAAATTATGTATGAAAAAAACAACACACAGAGTGCTCATTTGCACCCTCGAAAGTATCTGCCAAGGTGCGAAGTAAGTTCAATTTGCAGCGACTGACAATTACCAATTCTGATGACCTTCTGATGCCCGCTGGAAGAACGGAGACATTTCATTTAGCGTGGAGACGAAGCAAACAAAAGAGTTCACCATCTTGCATTGTTCTCGTTTCTCTTAACACTTCAAGAGTCATATTTTCTCCATAATTGCTAATACTACTTTGTTCATTTTTTTTCACAGATCATGACAGCTCATTTAACTGAACCCAAACATTTATTCTTCTTCTTCTTCTTATGATTATTATTAGATTAAATGTATGTATTTATATCCCTTTCTCTGTGTGTGTTTCGTAGAAACCCGGCATGGATGTAGCCGATGCCTACGTGACGTTTGTCCGCCACTCTCAGGACATCTTGCGGGATAAGGTCAATGAGGAGATGTATATAGAAAGATTATTTGATGTAAGTAAATGCTGCTTCATCTCCTCCTCCTCCTCTGAAGAAAAAAAAAACAAATCTAAAGGTGAGGAGGTCCTATAAAATGTGACATGACAACCAGCTAGGAGGGATAGGTCACGTTTTGAGACCTACGTCTTCCTCTTCCTCTCTTCCCCTTGTTCTTTAAAGCTGCCTTTTTTAAGTGTCTCTTTGCTCTTTGGCCGAGTCTGCAGCTTTTTTGCCCCTCCCTTTTGCTCTGTGTGCACTTATGGCTCTGTTTGCTCTTTAACCCTTTCCTCTCTGGGTTGCTGCTGTCTGGAAAAAAAAAGCAAGCTGCTGTAATTTTGCTCTTTGCTCCTTCCGCTGTTCACCTTTCAGAGTGATGTGTTTTGGAGAAAATGGTGTTTTCCCTCAAAAAAAAAAGTGTTAATTATTGTGTTAATTCTTCAATTGGAATATGGATATTCATGACCCGAGATGAGTCATTTGTTACAAATGAGATTTTAAAGCAAAAATTTGAAAGTACACTATTTTTGACTAACTGTAGTCGATAAGCCAAAACATGTCTGATGGCTGACTTTTGCTTCTTTTGCTTTGCACTGGAGCTCTGGATTTAAGGCAAAACATTTTTAGCAAAAAAGCAAAGATGGTCTGTAATTTTTTCCCCCACATTTTCTCACTAATTCCTAGCCACCAGCCAGACGTGACTCCACTGTCAAACTGCTGCGTCACAGGGAAGTGTAATACACTCAGAGGAAAGAGCTATCTGCCTTCTTCTGCATACACAAGCTCACAGACACTCACGATCAGCTAATGTCGCTCTGACTGACGGGCGCGCGAGAGAGAGAGAGAGAGAGAATGCTGTCAATTTTACTCCCTTGGATCCTGGACACATGGGATGATCTGTAATTTGCGAACATCTACGATTTAGTCGTAACATTTATGATTTTTGACTTCCTACAGCTAATACGGGAGATTTTATTATTTATGCTGTAAGCATGGACCCGTCCCATGGCCTAATAACTTCTGGTTACTACATATTTTTTTTATCCGCATCACTTCCTGCTTTCCAGTACATGTTGTAGGAGGCGGAATGCTTCCAATGCTCACGGTGCATGTTCAGATTCATTATGAAATTCTGTTCGTGTCTATAGATGACAAAGTTTGGTTCCAGTGCAAGACTCAAGAAGCAAATATCAAACACTCAGTTGACTAGACTTGGCGTAATGGTGTAAATATGATTTGGAGTTAAATCATTTAAGATCTTACAGCCATGCCGGTGAAGTATGTTTCTTGATATTAGAATGAACAGTGCATGTCAAACGCACAGAATAGAATAACTACGTCCTCGTCACTGAGAACAGAAAGAAATGACTATTGGATACTGGCAGAGAAAACTTCAGACAATAGGTCAAAGGTGCTTCCTCATTTTCTGCCCCGGAGTAAATCTCCGGTTAAGGAAGGACACAGTGAGGGACAGAGAAAGAGAAAGAGAAACCCTCCAGACCTGCAGCTTATTGTCTTAAGGGCTTAAGGGAAGAGAAAGAAAGAGGTAAACGAGGAGGGAGGGTGGGAGAGCGTCGAGAACACTGTCTGAAACGATGACCAGAGCCGTCCTCCTGCTCCTAATCTTTTGTCATGCGTGTGGACCGGTTTGTCAGGTGCAGCGTGTTGACTTAAAACCTGCTTTTTTCAGTTAAGCGCAGGAGTGCTGACCTGGGGTCGGCGCTTAAAAACAAAACGGCTGCTCTGAGACGTGTTGTTCAGACTGTAATATCGGTGCAAATACACAGACAGAGTAACGTGACATGAGGTTAGCTCATTGTCACTGTGAATACTAACATTAGTTTGAGTCTCTTGGCTGTGTTTTTCTTATTAGGGATGCATCGATACTTTTGTTCAGACCAAGTACATGTATATCGCTGATACTGATAGCAAAATGAATAACCTACTATAGTTATAGCTAGCTATATTAGTTACCTTGGATGAAGTACCTTGATGTAGGGAAGAGAGAGTTTTAGGTTCTGGGTAATGAGGGGGCGATATGACAAAAATATCATATCACGATACTGTAGACATTTTCTATGATACACGATATGTATCATGATATCAAAGTTTGTTAAGATTGAAACACTCTTGCATGTAAAAAATAAAATAAATAAAGACGAAAATGAAGACCTGAGCTTGTTTGTTACTTTTAAATGACTATTAACTTAAAGTTTAAATGACTTAACTTTCTTAAATTAACTAAAAAGAAATCATCATTATAAGACAATTCTAAATCAATTCTAAACAAATAAATAAATAAAAATAAATATCCAATCACAGATAGTAATTATTATTATTCTTTTTTAAAATGTTAGAAAAAGCCTGTGAGGTGTCGGAAAAAAATGTTGTGACGTAATTGATCAGGATATCGATATTATATCGTCATATCATCCAACCCTATTGGAGAAAAGCAGTTATTTGCACTTTTCCTTGCCTAGCCTGTGTTTGCTGAAGGCTTTGTAAAGCATTTTATGTTTTATCAGGTTCTGTATTGAATTTGAAGTGTCATCTGTTCACCTGGTACCAGATTTTGATATCAGGGCTTTTTATAATGAGTCTGAGTAAACGAGCACGGCTCATCATCGATGCATCCCTAAGTTTGAAGCATTTTCTTTTCTATTGAAACCTGAAACCTGTCTGAGATTCGCTTAATGTTTTCCTTCTCTTTATTCCACTCTGAACAATCTGTGCTGCGTCCTAAAAAAAGCCTCAAATATGTTGCTTATGTATTGCTACTACGTGTGTCTGCAAAACAGAAAAAAAACCTAGAAAAGAGAAATCATTCCTTATAATCACATCCTTTCTTTGTTTCCCTCTCGCTGTGCCTGTCTCATTGCATTTCCTTTGTTTTGTTTTGTCTCCCCCCCACTCTCTCTCTCTCTCTCTCTCTCCACCTGAAACAAAGTGGAACTTATCCTTCCTGTTGAGTTGTTTTTATCACATTATGTCGAGTGGCATGATTCAGAGTCGACTAATCTTCCTGTGTACATCTACTAGCATGACCCGTCCCCTTGGAGAATTCCCCTCATACATGCATTCGCGGACATCCAGCCATCTTCTCCGCTCCAGTCCTCCACCCCATCTCACGCCCACCCTCCCTCCTCCCCGGGCCCCCCCAGGCCCCACTCTGACCCCAGATGGGTAATGCAGGGCACACGTTTGGCTCCTTTCCCCAGCTGCTGAAGTGGCTATGCCAGCAGAGAGTGCAACAAACAGGCCAAGCAATCTAAAACACACACACACACACACCTTCTCAATATGGCATAGCCATATCACCACCTTTCTTCTCAATATCTTCATATCATATTCATTTTTTACTTTGATCACATCCTTTACGTTTACAATTAAAGGGATACTCCAGTGTTTTTTTTAATCATCTCAGTTATGATCTCAGTTATCAGGTCAGTTGTTGGGGTCGTGAATGAATGTTTACAGGAAGTCATTCTGCAGATGTCTGGCAAACGTTCCATGACATGACATGTAACTATAAACTATAAAAAAGTACCATGTCTTGTTTAATAATAAATTTAAAAAATCGGCACATGATTTTATTGGAAAATAATACATTTCAGGTTGTACCAGTAACCCTGCTTCACATCAGCACGCATCACACCACACAACACACCATGCCACACTGTCATTGATTATTTTCCTAGAACAGCGCACCCTCAAGTGTTTTATCCCTTACACAGTATGTTGTTAAAAGTCCTCTTTGGTGCGGATTGTTATAATGCATTAATGTGTAACAGTTCTAATTTCTACTCATGAGAGCCTTGCTAACAAACCAGTTTCATCATCTAATTCCATTGGGGGTGATTGTTTTTATTTCCCCTCACCCATCACGTTTATATTGTAATTTCATGTTTTCAATGAACCATTTCGTTTCTTTGAATAACTCAAGTTTATTGGTCCTTTGATTCTTAGCTTTGCTTCTGAGTCAATGATTTCTTTTCTAAATTTCCTGCTAATCTTCAGGGAATTAAAAAAAGGAGGGTCTGATCTCACTGGATGTTAAGATCAGACTGGGAGCTGTACTGAAGCAGGCATGGAGTGTGTTCGGTGGAGGTTAATTGGGGTCAAGGATGAGGATTTCTCACCAGCACGCAGCTCAATAAGATTACACTCAGTGCCGTCCTTTCTGCCATTTTATAATAGTATTTTGTTCGAAATGGCCATATGGGCGTGTGTGTGTGTGTGTGTGTGTGTATGTCAAACACAACAGTTACAGAACAGTTTAAGGATCATTAATGTTTCAGTTCCTGATGTCTAAATGTGTTGATTGTGTTGACAAGGAGAAATGTGGAACATCAAGTAAAGGAATAAAACACTTCAGGATGTGCTGGAAGAGGAAAATAATCAAATCAGTGATACGCTGATGATACGTGATGCCATTACAACCCCAAATTTGATTATTTGTAGTATATTAGTTGTATATTCCTTGCTATGCAACAGTGATTTGTCAATTACTTTTTGTCCATTTATAGGTACATTTAATGTTGTGGAATGTCCGTGAAACAAGTTATCACTAGGGGGTTGTCCTGAAGACTTTCCTGTGGCTGAAAACGTACTGTCCGTTAGAAAGCACTGACGCTGCAGACTCCAAGCAGAAAACTTCACTGTTGCAGCAATTACACATGTATCATTCATTGTTAAATAACAACACAAATATTTCATTGTTTATTATTAGCTATAGATTATGTCGAGTGTCTGCCATACGAATCCCTATAAATGAGTTGTTCCTATAGAAATGATAACCTGTAAGAAAGATCCGGAATTATTGTCAGAGCTGCTGTTATAGAAAATGAATCGACGCCTTTCTGACCAACCGAGAATTCGACAGCGCTGTGGTAGAACGTTAGATAAAGATGATCACGTGATAAAATACATGATGAATATATTTTTTGTCCTTCATCTCTCAAGGAAACAAGGATTTTTGTTTCAGTATTGGCTCAAACAACGTCGCTCACGTCCATTTGTCCAACTTGATGAAGATCCAATATGGAGTGAAATGTTATTTAAAACGTTAACATGCTGGAAAACCAGCATGGGGTCATTTCCTGTTTCCTGAAGCTCATAGCTAGGACCATATCTGATTCCTAAACTTCATGTTGAAGCTACAGTTACTCAGAGATTAACAGACAGACAGAGGATGTAAAGGGAGGGGTGAGGGAATTCATTTATTTTGTCCTCTGTCATTCCTGCTAGACCTTTAAAGAGTGGCTGAAGAAAGTGGGATTAACATGAGCGCTCATCTGTCTGATTCATTGATTAAAAAAAATCACAGTGTTTATGTCTGTGTGTGTTCGAGCCCTTGAGCTCAGCTCAGAGGCATCCACAGATATGCCATGGGATTACACGGGTCAATTATACCCTTAATCTGCCTTTCTAGGGGGTGGGATTATGGCCAGCTGGCATTGATTGATTCCGAGTATTTCTGACGACCTTGGTAGATGCTGATCCTATAGTGCTACTGCTTGTTGTTGGGTTCTGTTGTCATGTCCAGCTATACCATTTCACTGTCTGCTACCACTTTGCAGTTGTGCTCATGACCCTCTGACCCCAGTGAACGGTTTAATCAACTCACCAGACAGAGAGAACCACCTGATTAGTCATTCTAGAGGTCATGATCTCTGGAGTTGTTGAAGCTGAAGTTAAGATTGAACTAGTTTTTCAGATTTCAACACAATAGAAAATTTCCTAAAGTTGACCCAAATCCAAAACCGTCCTCTGACAGCTACAGATGTTTACTCAGATGTACAGTACAGTAAGTACATCATATTTTGCCTTAAAAATGAGAACTATTCAAATGTTTGATGGCATAAAGATGCCTGATGTTCGCTTCATGTTTTTCGCCCCAGACGTGTCTTTTTAAGAAAGAAGCTTAGCAAAAACTAATCAGGACATTAGTGGGTGGAAATATATAAAAATCTAGAAGAGGTGGAGAACCAACAGGTACTCCTATGGTTATTGTTCCAAACACGTTAAAAGGTTTTGCTTCGTTCAGAATGGAGGCAGCGCCGCCACTGTAAGCTGCTTAGGTTTCCGATAATTACAGGAGCTGGGATTCTTTTCTTTTTTTCCCTCCAGCTCTCAGCGTGCCGAGTGTAGACCTGGTGGGTTAATGCTACAGTGCAAATACTCACAAATTTTGATGACAAGAAAATATATATTTATAGTGTGTGACTGCATTATTGGGGTCATTCTGGTTTTCTAAACAGGATACGTAGCCAACCACTTTGCTCTCCCTCTTTCTGTCTCTCTCCATCTCTCGCCTGCTCGCTCTCTCCATGATGTAAACCAAAGTATGGTGGTATTTGTTTGATTAACTCGTCTGACAGGAGTGACAGCTGCTAGCGGGTGTGCGTATACGAGAGTCTCAGTGCGGGTCCGCCTTTGTACATCTGTCAGCACGGAGGCAGGGGGAATCGGAGGGAGAAAAGAGACAAATTGGTCCCAAAAGGCAGGCCATTCACCTTCGGCTCACCCCCTCCGCCTCCTGCCCTCCCTTGGCCCATTCAGGTGCTCTGCGGGATTCTCAAGTGCTCGCTGGCTTATTCCATTTTGCTCCCCCTCTCTCTCTTCGCCCCTCCCGACCCCATTCAAGACCGAGCCCTAGAAGTGTTGCGCTCCTCATTCGGCTGCGTCTCAATCCGCTTCTAAGCGTTCCTTTGTGAGCACTTTGCTCACGGCTCCTTACTCACAACCCCCCTCCTCTTTTCCTTCTTTCTTTCCATCCTTTTTTTCTCCCTCGCTCCTCTTTTTCGTTCATTGTGTGTTTACTCAATGACACGGACGTGGGCTATAATTCCCAGCGTTTAGTTCATCCCAACAAGCTCGTTCTCTCTCTCCGAGCATGTTTTGGTGAAGAGAGCTCTGTTTGCATACTGTTATCCATTTAGTGAACAGGCTCTTGTGCAGAAGAACAGAGTCCACTGGAGGTCCAATAGTAGAGGAGCGTTTTTTTCCCTTTTTTTTCCACCCAGAGCTGTAGATCAACAAGCTAAAAAACTGTGGTGACACGTTTTTGAAAAAATGAGTAGCGCTCCCTTTTAAATGCTTGTTAAAATATCAAAAGGGTTTATAAATTAAACTGTTTGTCCTGGGTTTTTTTTCTCAGCCTGTCTATGTGCTGAAAAGATTAAGTGGCCCTTTACAGACGTAGTGCTAGCCTGAGCAGAAACATTGGAGGCTTGTTGTACTTAAGGCTCCAATGAGGCATGCAAACCTCCACTTTGTACGCGCCGCTCAATCAAAAGCAGTTTGAACCTCACATGCTTGCTGAGCCTAAAACTTTTCTTCAATCCCACCATTCAGGGGGACCTCTTTCTGCAGAGAGAAAGAGAGGGAAGGAGGGATGGAGAACGTGAAAAAGGAAAAAAAAACGAGAAAGAAGAGAGGCTGAATTTGAGTGCTAACACAATGGCGCAATACAGGAACATGTTTGGGGTCGTGTGTTTCCTGTGAAAAGTTTTCCTCTGGGTCAGGATGTCCCACTGTGCCGAGAGAGAGAGAGAGAGAGAGAGAGACAGAGACAGAGAGACAGAGAGAGACTTGAGCTTGTCGGTGTGAGTTACCATGGTAATTGAGTTCCCTCGTCAATGGACCTCCTCTCAGGGGCCAGAAAGCACACAATAATAGGCCAACAGCGGCTGTGAACAGCGAGCAGGTAGGATTAGCCCGTCCCTTTGTCCTAAGAGCATAATGTCTTGTAGTCAGTTTTAAAGAGTCCTCTGCACCAGGGGGCCTGATTCAGCCCTGAGCCTGAGCTCAGTGACAAAAAACGATGGTGGAGAAGAAAAGCACATAGGCTTGTGCTTCAGTCCTTAGTCCTCTCTCACACAGGTTTTTCGTGCATAAACTTTTTTTAAGGCAAGGAGCTCCGAGTTACAAAGACAAGGAATTCTGAGTCAGTCTTTTTCACGCTTTCCAGCAACCTGTCATTTCGCATTAGCATCAACACTAGCGGCAATCTTCATTCCATCCCTCCCGCTAATTGCAGACACAGCTGGGTCCCAGCGGGAGAGCTTCTCGAGCGGCGTTGGCCGTAGAGAGCTGGCCTCACTCAGACACACGCTCTAAACTCATACTCACACATACACACACTAACTCATTCAAACGCACGCATTACCAACAGTAAGGGCAGAAAGAGGCAGAGTCACAGGTTGCTTGTAATCCCCCTGTACCCCCCACAGTGTCTCCACCTCCTCCACCCTACAAAATTCCTGCTTTTACTACAAAAGAGGGATTTTTATTTTAGGAAGCACAAAGAAAGGCCTGATCCGACTCCTCACTGACTCCCACTGCCTAGATTCGGGTGTGCTTAGGGTTAGTAAAAGAAGCATACATGTATGCATGTGTGTGTATGTATGTGTGTATTGGATGGGTGTGGAGGGGCATACAGCCTTGCACTGAATTCTGTTTGTTGCCCCCTACTAGTTACCATGGCTTTCTGTAACATGTCAAAGATTGGAGTGTGAATGCGGGCTCGCTCGAAAACTGGGTGTTTTTCTGGTGTGTGTATGTGTGGTGTTGCAGGGGGCAGGAGGTCGCACAACCATTCAACACTCCCTTCTAGAGGTGTGGGGGGCCTGCAGATGTTCATGTGTGTGCACGTTTTGGTAATGCCGAACACACACACACACACACACACACACACACACACACACACACACACAAATCCTAATATCAGATGGAACTCATTAGAGGATCACAGTTTTTTTCCATATCCGTTTCATTACGTATTCAGAGCCACGGTACAAGAGTATCGTGCCTCTGAATACGTAATCGTGGCTGGCAGACGCTACCGGCTTCCCGCTGCTTCATATCCAAAACGTGGCGTGGTACATAATGCCCTCCGAGAGAGACTTCTGTTCCTCTCGTCATAGCAGAGCAAAGTGCCACAACCAGCACTGTTCATTTTGCAAGCCAGACCAGGCCTGTTTTTGCATTCACTTGCTTCTGTGTCCATCACTTTTTTTTCTTTTTATTTAAAGCCATTTATCTCTGATTTGAACTTCAGAATTATGCCCATGATGTATATCAATGATATTAACAATGATTTTTTGAAAAATATAAGATACACATTTGGTGACGTTGCTTTGTTATGTAAGCAAATGTTGCCAGTTTATTCCGTGGAGAAGGTATTCGAGAATAAACTGGAATAGATAAAGGACACAAGAGATGGAGAGCAATCACATGAAAGGGCAAGACAGAGTGTGAGATAGAGGCAGAGGGAGATGGAGAGAGAGAGATAGAAAGAGAGACAGTATGTGTGAGTTGTGAAGTTGTCCAGGCCTGGCCTCTCTGTGGGGGTCTATCACGGACCGGCTGCCCGAGTGTTCACAGGCACACAGCACTCCCAGATTAACACCGAGCCCTGACTCCCACACACACACACCACACGGAAGACACCACAGAGCCCCCGACGCAAAACCAAACGTCCTTCAGATCCTCAACCTCTTCATGTCACCACTTCTTGTATAATATCAATACGATCACTGCAAGCTATGGAGCCACACATAGATGAGGTTCATTTCTTCACTACAAACATGAACATGATGAGACCGTACTTGTCTGGAAGGTGAAGGACCTGTCAAGCATTTTTACACGGTTCTACTGAAAGTGCTAAGCACCCAAATAATCCATGTAAACCTCAAGTCATCTAAAATATGCTTGTATGTAGCATAGATATATGGGAGATAATGTGTCTACTGCTTACTCTGCTGACAGTCATGTTTTTGTTGGGCATATTCTCCAGTGTATATCCAAAAATGAGAACTGATTCAACAAGGAAGCAGTGGTACTTGGGTTTCTAGTTGTGGCTGATTTTCCACCAACTTAAGAAACGACAGGAATGGGCATAGTGCTGAAAACATTCTCACTGAAGCATGCAAAAATGCAGTTATTGAGCTCAACATGAAAGAAGTTCTTGGATTGGCATTCTTCCATTGATTGGTTATTTGGTTAACCGACCGAAATGTTTTAAATTTCATCAGTGATACTTACAATAAGTGACGAACTTGGGTCAACTGATCATTGACATAAAGGTGACAAAATTAATTTAACATAATGACTTTATCGACATACTAAAAACTCCATGCAGTTGAAACCCAATGGCCAGAAAATGAATAAAGGTAATTCTTGAAAGTTTTTGAAATGTAAACTTTGGAACAGGTTGTATAAAAAGCACATTGTTACTTTTGGTTGTCAGGCTACCCCGTTTTGTTGGTGCTATGTGTTATTCTGATCCTGCTAACCTACACATCAAAGTTCCATTAGGTTACACTGGTCAACCTTGCAGAGACACCACAAATCTGTATATTTTTGTCATTTCTTTCCCCCCCAAAACTGCTCAGTTTGCGGTTTTCCCCTTACTGTTAGGACTCCTATCAACAGCTCGGCTTAGTCACAACCAATCAATTAGATTCCAGCTCAGATCCTCCCCACGGTCTAACATCTGCAACCCAAAAGCCAAGAGCGTCGGCTGTTTAATAGTTGCCTTGAGTTCAGTAAATTTCAGGGATTGGACGAGAGGACAGAGGGAGAGATAGTTGGGTAAAGTAAGGACAACGTGCCTGCCTCTCCTCTGGTGAAACAAGAGTAGTGAAGAGTGATGAGTGTATGCTGACAGGGGCTGATGGCAGACTGAGCATCTCTCTCAGTCTATGACCATGAGCAGCAGAGACAGATTGTGGGCTTACATGGTGTCAATTAGTAATTTGCTAAAAGGAAAAGTTTTTCTCTGCCTGAACCTTTGGTCCAGGAATGTTTAATATTCAGCTGAAGCTTCAGTCAATGGTTGTTTATGTCACATAAGGCTTTAGTCTAGAGTAAGTTTGCTGAATCTTTAGTCCAGGGTTGTTTCAGAGATGACAAAAACTTTTATCCAGAGTATTTTAAGAGTCACTTGAAGCTTTGGACCAGAGTTGTGTAGGTCACCTGAAGAAATCCATTAGATACAGAAAAAAGTCAAGTCAAGTTTATTTGTATAGCGCTTTTAACAACAGAATTGTCGCAAAGC
>JAOTRR010000001.1:7682348-7696139 GCA_028570945.1 Gogo arcuatus
CTGGATCCACATACATATCTGGATCCTGGATCTGCATACATATCCAGATTTGCATTGAAATCTAATCAACTGTTCCTTGGCCCATGGCCCATGTTTCCTCAAAACTTCATCAAAATCCGTTCACTACTTTTTGAGTTACGTTGGGAAAAGACAAACGGAGGCGAAAACAAAGTTGGCGGAGGTAAAAATTTTGAATTTTTTTTTATAAATCATGAATGAAGCTACCTATGTGTTTTTAAGTGTGTGTGTATGTGTGTGTGTGTGTGTGTGTAAATTTTAGATTTTAAATTTGAGTTTCCAAAAGGCATTGCAGCTCAAAGCTCAGGGTTAAATGATATATTGAGCATCATATCTCTCTCTCTCTCTCTCTCTCTGGGAGTCTGTATAGGGAAGTGGGGTATATCCTTCCTCCCTGCGGAGGTCATGTCGTGGGTGGAACAGTCATTGTGAGTCCTGTTTATTCCACTACACCCATAAGCTTTTAGCATTAGCATTACACTGACATACAGCTAAACGTAGTTTTGTAAATTCACCCTCGGGATCATTCTGATTGCATTCACATGACTGAAGGTGCTGTTGTTTCTTACTCGTCTTCACCAGAGCAATATCGCACTTGTTAATGAACTGCCCTGGATCACTAGAGTGCATGCAGGCTATTATCTCTGGCTTAATGATGGGACTGGGGTTAATCATCTTGCACTTACTCTCCATCTCATTGCCATGACTCAGACGTGTGTGTTTTTTTTTAATGTTTCTTGTAACTAGATAATGGCCAGCACAAAGGCAAATGCGGTTTACCATTTATTGCTAGGACAATTAAACATGCCCGCTATATAATGGAGTGCTCTTTAGTTACATGATATAGTATGGAAGGCACTAAAAGCTCAGGTAATCCTGGAAAGTATCATATGGCTTTAGCACTACAATCTTTTACCAGCACCATGGGTGTAATCATGCATCTTCTGTTCAGATCATTCTTCTTTTAGTGACGATAAGCTTTCCAGGCTTTGTTTAATCTCAGCGCTAAGACAACAAATGTCCTGAGCTTTGTGTAATTAAAAATGCAAAAGCTGTTAACTGAGTAACGGAGCATATACTGTTATACAAATGAAAAGAAATTAATTAAATGGATCACCAAACCTGATCTCGTGAAATATTTGCCTCAATTCGAACAAACAACATGAATTTAGGGAAATTTATGTTATAAACTGCACCTGCTCGTTCATTATCCAATCAGCCAATAATGTAGCAGCAGCACAATGCATAAAATAATGCAGATACAGGTCAAAAGCTTCAGTTAACGTTCAAGTCAAACATCAGAGTGGAGAAAAATGTGATTTCAGTGACTTCGACCATGGTGCCACACTGGCTGGTTTGAATATTTCAAAAATGGCTGATTACCACACACAACAGTGTCTAGATTTTTCACAGAATGATGCGAACAAAAAACCCCCACCCAGTTCTGTGAGTGGAAAGGTCTAATTGATAAAAGAAGTCAGAAGAGAATGGGCAGACTGGTTCGAGCAGGACAACACAGGATGGCGATGGTATCTCCAATAATCACTCTTTACAACTGTGATGAGCAGAAAAGCATCTCAAATATTGAGGCAGATGGGCTACAAGAGCAGGAGCCCACTTCTGTCAGCCAAGATCAGGAGCCACACTCTGTTGTTCTGCATCAATTCCTTGGGTTAATCTCTCAACTCACCGCTCTTTTACACATGCAGGAGCTGGTTTCTATGCCGTTAGCACTGTGAGATGAAATGATAGAACCCACAAACCCTCTATTTCATCTTGGAGGACTGAAAACAAGCCGAGGGTTTGATGTCCCGAACTATGGACGCTCAGCATATAACCAAGGTCTTTGATTAAACGTAATGTTTCCTGTAACACGGACTTCATTTTCATTTAGCCCAAGCTAAAAGGATTGTTTTAAAGCTTTCAATCAGGTGACGGATGAGCGCCATTGTTCTTGGCATAAATAAACCTGTGTTCGCAGTAGGAGGCAAGAATTCTGACTTGCTGTGTGTCTCTGTCATGGCGTGCTGGCCTGAATCATTGCTAAGTCATGACACACGTTTGCTTATAACACTAACAGACCTAAACACACAGGAAATTAAACGCTCCGCTGAGATAATAAGGAGCGTAAATCTACGAGCTCAGTAAGCACAAGACAGACACACATATCTCTAGATCACCTGAGGCACAGGAGAACGTCTCGTTTTTGACATGGCGAAAGAGTGCATAAATTTGTGCATTATTTAAAAGCGCATGATTTACTTCTGTGTATTTCAGGCTTTTTTTTATAGATCAGGGGAAATGAGAAATTCCTTTAAAGCACATGAATTCATAATAAATGAAATAGTTTGACACGGTGCTTGAGATGGCCGCTGGCTCATGATACATTTACTGTACTATGCTATACATTATTCTGGTCGTCTGGTTCTTTTGCACCACTTTGGAGTTTGTTAGATGGACTCAAAGTTCCATAATGCAAAAGAACAAGATGACTTTTATTAGCTTAAAATTGAAGCTTTGAAAGCTGACTAAAAGACTAAAGCACCGCTGCATCACTTTCTTTAGATAGAGATGTTACTACAGAAAACATACCTTACAAGTTTTGAGATCATCAAATCGGCTACTTTTAACCGTTCCTCGGTCTCAGGAGAAGTTCAAAGGTGACCAGGTCTTGTCTGTCGCAGCTCCGAGATTATGGAACAGCTTACCATTTTTCATAAAGGCATCCCCCAACATAGACATTTTTAAATCCAATCTAAAAACATATTCATTTTCCCAGACAATTTTAAGTCTTAAAGTGACAACAGACCAGCGTCACTGAAAGGGATTTGAACTCAAAACTCAGAATTCTGTTCTAAAATAAATGTTGGACACCATCAACTACCACATATTATTTATGAATATTGATATTCAAGTCATGCAAGGTGGATTTTGCTTTACATGTGTCCAGTATGGTGTTTTTTCTAAACCATTTATTTAAAAATGAGAGTTTTTGTTGCCCAACAATGTCATTGATGGTTTGGTAATGAAAGTGAAAGAGACGTCCGTTACTTTTTACCTACATTACGCTCAAGCGCTAAACTAAAAAGCAAACATAAGATGCCAAAAATGTCATGGCTGATTACTCACATTTGGTGTAAGTGGGAAACCGTGCAGTTAGATTGCTTTAGGCAAATAAATGTGTCTAGATTAATCATAAATATCACTCTGAGCAAACTGTTTCCAAATCTTAAGTACGGCTTTACAAGCATGCAACTGATGAGCCGTTTAGGCAAATGTTCAGGGCTGAGCAAGGTTAATTTTCCTTAACAGCTTCATGCTGTATGACTTCGGTTTCAGTATCCAAATATCCAAACTCACCATCCATTTCATCGTCAGAACTGCACATTAACGGAGCGCCTTCACACCTCATTTACAAGCACCGCAAGAGACAGCAGAGACAAAACAGAGCTCAGGCAGATGAGCTCTACCTGTTGGCCATCGTGATGGATCGTCTCAGCTGAAGGCCTGAAATCACATGTACCTGTCATAGCCGCTAAGCCTGTGCGTGTGCAGAACAGGGATTTTGGGTACAAGAGACAGTTTTGATGACTTATTGCTGAGCTGTGAATTTCACAATGGATGTCATCAATTCAACTGTGCCGGCGTAGAAAGTCATAAAAACAGCAATAGTGCAGACAGTATGTAAAGTTACTAGGCACAGTGGAGAAGAACAAAAAAGAAATATTATAGCACTCTGTGATATTTAAAGATGTTACACCAATATGGTGGTAATCATACATCACTGTCTTTCCTGAAAAAGTGTTATTTCAGTACAACCTAGTACATCAGCTCCACTTTTAAGTCCATACATGACCACTGCCAAAGCCAAGGAATACAAACCAACACAGTTAGCCTTGTTTTAGCACGAAACAAGAGCCTCATTGACAGGGAGCGAGGTCTATTAGCCAGAGATATTGTTGTTGTGTCATAAAAGGCGACTTAAAATTTTAAAAGCAGCCTTGTAATGAGATTTTAGCGCCATTTGTTGTGGCATTACAATGATTCTGATAAATAAGAGCTCTGACTGCAGTCAGGCGCAGTAATATTATGATGTATAAAATGTTTAGCCCTTAGCCCCTGTCCTCTCAGCCATCTAAAAGGATGAATAAATTATGCTTTTAAAATTGCAGGGGAGGAAATAGCGATTTTGCAAAACACAGAAATGCAGGAACCTGAAAGATATTGGTTAATGTGCATTTTTACAATGACGTAATATGCAGTGGGACAATAATTATGCACTGAATGTGATATTGGCTGATTCTAGCTCAAAGATTACAAGCTAAAAAAAAATTAGATTAGTCACTGACCAGCAGTTATTGCTGAGTTTTAATGCTAGCTCTAAAATGGAAGTGAAAAATCATTTCGCTAGCAACATTACACATTTCTATCCAGCATGTTGTCACAGGATGTTTAATGAGTGTTTAAAAGATTTCACACAATTGGTAATTACCTTTTATTATTCATTATACAGATTTTTTAATCTCTTGCTAGCAAGCTGTATGCTAGTTGTTGCTGTGGTAAGCTCTCACCAACACATGGATGAAAAACACAACCACAGGTTAACATCTGTGATACAGTTATGTGCTGCCAGAGAGACAGAGCTGTTCATTGGCAGAATTGTTGATGATGCTTCATGAGTTTATACAAGCTGAGTTGTATCTGAAAGGATGCCTGGCATTAGCCAACCAAAGATGCTAGCTATAACCTTATCATCTGAAGCAGCACTATTAATCGTATGTTGTCCAAAATTCTGTTTTTTATTTGGCTTTTTAAGGAATAAAACACAATGGAATGGGGTGTGCTGTTATAGGAAAATAATTAACACAATGGAATATTTTGACTGTTATCCTACAACATAATGTCATGCTTTTTATCTGTTTGTAGTTACATTTGCGGAATGTCCTTCAAAAGACACTCCTGACACTGGAGACTCTGTCTGTAAACATTAAACAAATGCCTCCTTGAGTCCCTGTGAATGAGCTCTTACTATAGAAATGATAAAATATTACAAAAGATATAAACCTGAGACTTGAATTAGAGCCATCTTATGATCACTCAGATTAGTTTTATGTATCAGAAATGATTTTTATGTATTATATATTTACAAAATGAGAAATATCTTCGTTATCACACACAATTTGAATACAGTTTATATCAATGTTTATGAGTGTTTTATGAGAGGCCAGTGTTTTTAGACCACTATTATTGCATTTTCAATAGGAATAATGAATTAAATTGGATACAAGTGCTGTTACTGTGGTTCTATTCAAGGGTATGTTGTTTGTAGCTTTAATTAGAAAACCTGTCGGAGGTACGGCAACTCATTTAAGGTGCATTGCGTCAAAGTCCTTATAGCAATAAGTCTCGCAACTCGGCAGCCATCTTGGTAACGCCTCTGGGCAGTCATTCTGGGCTAACAAGATCAGGCCCCTATCTAAATGAATGGGGAGAGAGCTGTAACTGCAACTTCAGTGGCCACTGGCCATAAAAACTGCATATATAGAATCACCACTCACAAAGAAAAACACTTAAGTTTGGTGTCTTTGCCCCAAAAAAAGGTTTAAAAAGTTTTTTTTCTTACAGGTTATACTTCTACTATGCATGCGGAAGGTTGCTACAAGGTTACTATACTTCTACTACGCACGTGGAACTGCGCTTGCGTCAGTGCAACAACATGATTGGCTTAAGAAGTTTCCCAGTTCAGCTGTTATAAAGCAGATAATTGGCTTTTTTGGAGAGAGGGGTGAGATATGTGAATACAACTCCCATCTTTGGCGCTACAGACTTTTCCCATAGATTTCTATTCAGGATTCTTTGAGTGGTTTGTCTTCTCCCTTATAATGTCTCCGATTGCATCTTAACAACCAATGTTACACCCTTGAGGATACATTTACATTGTTTATACCTTGTATAGCCTTAAGGGACAAAAAATGTACCCGTACAACACCATTATTTTTTGACAGTGTGTTTTAATTTATCTCTCTCTCTCTCTCTGTCTCTCTCTCAATGGATTCAGCTTATGATGAAAAGTACACAAGCAAAACAACCCATGTTCCCTTAGGTCCTCTCCCAACCCAGCACTTCATTAAAGGTGTAGTATCTCTTTGAGAAACGTTCCTGCTCCTCTACAACACTATTCAGTTCTTTTTCATTTCCCGCTGACATCCATGAGTCATTTATTGATAAAGTGAAACAACAACCCCCCCCCCACACACACACACACACTCTTGTGTATTACTGCTCCAAAGAGGCAGTGACACAATGGAGATCCTGTTCACCGTTCTCCATTCATGTCCTGACCCCCAGACGTGACCCCTAGTTGGAGCTGTAATGAAAAATGCATTCGGGCATTAGTATGACCATCATCAGCCACATACACGCAAACAAGAAAGAGAGAAACCGAAAAAGAAGATTAAGCAGGAAAGAAAATGCAACTGAAGCAAAAACTGAAGTGTGTTCTAGAAAGAACGAGAAGGAATATCACTGAGGAAATCAGCAGGAGCAACCCTGAGGATGGTTTGCATGCTTTTCTATGCAGTGAGTCGTCCACTCACACACATAATGAGAGTCATAAAAATCCTGATGGTGAGCTTATTCTCCAAAGTGCCCCACTGTGAAAACAGTGCAGCCTCACAGGCAGGTTTAATGCCACTAATACACAGAACATGGGGCAAGCAGAGAACACCATGTGCCTTCTGATCAGACCAAGATAACAATCCAGCAATATATATATATATATACACACACACACACACACAAAAGAATAATTTTTATAACACCAAGGATGGGGTTGGGGCAAGAATAGCAGTCATACCTTTTCAAATTCAGATTGCCAACCATCATCAAAGCCAAAACCAGGCAAGAATGTGTTTTATTATTTCCTTAGACTGCCAGTTCTGTGTGTTGAATTGGTCTTTGTGATTGTATTAAAGTCACCACCAATTATAGGAAGTGAAAAAAGTACGGATAAAGAATGGCCAGAGGTTATAGATGTTCAGTTATTGTGCTGTTGCTGATGGAGATGTTGGAATTCTCTTCCAACTTCATTTGTATAAAAGTCAACAAAATGCTACAACAAATCCAGCAACACTAGCTAATCATGGCACTTTCCCAGCAGTTTGCAGCAGTTCGAATAGATGTGTTTTGCTGGCTTCATGTGTTTTCGGAGGACACACGTGTTAGCCTTCATCTTCTGTAGTCGGTAGCTGTTTTATAGATTTGGGGAGAGTTAGCTGGTGGGTGGGAATTGGCAAATTTGGGACGAAATGGGGTCGAAACAACAAATTTTGCATGGGTAAATTCCTTGCTGTAGTAAACTCACTCCTGTTTCCTGGTTTTTAATTCAGTTATTCATCTTAAATAATATTCTTCAGTGTCTACTATAAATTATTCAGTAATTACTTAAGCGAAGCTAATAGCCACTAGAGTGAAAAATATTCTAAATAAGCCTGGATATGTCAATACTTTAATGTACTTTAATGCACACACACACACACACACACACACATCTAGACACGCCTACACAAAGATCAATGCATGTTTGAGGTGACCCTGAGTGTAAGCAACATTAAAACTGACACATAAATCTAATTGGACATGTTTTGAGCTGCCGAGAGGTTCGAGAGTAATAGAGTTCAAAGCGTTTCAGTAAGCCGCAGTAGCATATGTGGAAATGAGCCCCTGATGTACGTGAACATTTCCCCTGGGCTCTGGGCAATAAAATGACTGTAAAATGATCCGCTTTTGGTTAAAGCGCCTTGTATGTAGGACACCTTCAGGACTAAGAGATTTACGCAGCAATGATGTCCAACAAACTAGCGGTGAAGTGATTTTAGCCATGATATCTTACACTCAAATCATTTTACAAACTGTTGTTGATTTGGTAATAAGGCTCTGATATAAGAACGTTTCAGATGAGCAACACAACAAATTCAAACAGGACACTGGTTAAAAAAGTGGGATGCTGCTATAGGAAGATGATCAGCAACAAGGTGTTGTGATATGACCTGACACAAAGTTACTTTACGTGGCTTCTTTTCCTATATAATTTGTCAACAACCAATTTTAATCACTAGTGGTAATTTTTATCCATTTATAGTTACTCTTAATGTGGTGGAACATTTGCATTTTATGTATTATGTTATAGCAGCTATAATTATTCGTTCCTTAAACCCGTGATTTGAATTACAGCCAGCACTGCTGTCAGAGCTGCTGTTATTGAAAATTAATCAATTCCTTCTGACCAATCAGATTCGAGAATTCAACAGTGGTATAAAATAAATATTTAAATAAATATTGTCCATGAAATGTGACGAATCACTTATCTTGTGACTGGAGTAAATTTGATCCTCTTGAGGGTTTGCTAATAAAGTAACGATACAATCACGGATGTGTAAGTTAATTATGTGTGACAGCAGCACACGGTCGTGTGTTATTAGAGTGGAGGTGTGGAGGGAATATTGATTATTGCACTGAGATGTGAAAAGAAGTTGCTTTGTAAATGTGAGCAGCCAATAAAAACACTTCAGTTTTGATTTGTTTATTGATGAACTAACTCACTGAGGGAAATGAATTGATGGTTATGGTGTGTTTATTTAGATGACTGTCACTCAAACACTCAAACAGCATGATACGCTACTGCACTGGGGAAAGTACTGGTGGTAAAATAAAAAAAATTCTCTTTATTCTATTCTATTCTGTTTTATTCTATTCTAGTGTAATTTATCCTATTCTAATGTATTCCATTCAACTCTGGTTTATTCTCTGTTTATTTCTTCTGTTCTATTCTAATTTTATTTCTTCTGTTCTGTCCTAGTTTTAATCTCTTCACTTCTATTTTATTTTGCTGTAACCTATTCAACTCTATTCGCTTCTACTCTATTTGTTATTCTCTTCTCTTCAGTTCTATTCGAATTTCATCTCGTTTTAATCTCTTTTCAATCATATTCTATCTTCTTCTCTATTGTATTGTATTCTAATTCTATTCTCTTTTCTTATATTCTAATATATTCTATTCGTATTCTCATCTCTTGTATTGTATTCTATTTTACACTATTGCATTCTGCTCTGGTTTATTCTATGTTTATTTCTTCTGTTCTATTCTAATTTCATTTCCTGCATTCTATCTTATTTGTAATTGCTTCACTTACATTTTATTGTAACCTATTCTATTCTATTCTATTTGAATTTAAATACAGCTTCTCTTTAAATAGAAGAAAATATCTTCTCTTTAAATTTTTATCTTTTCTATTCTCTTCAATTCTCTTCAATTTCTATTCTCTTCTTTTCAGTTCTATTCTAATTTCATCTCTCTTCATTCATATTTTTAATCTCTTCAATTCTGTTCTATTCTAGTTGAATCTGTACTACTCTATTCTATTCTATTTTTAATCTATTATCTTATATTCTCTTCTGTTCTATTCCTAATCTCTTTTATTCTAATTTAATCTATTCTATTCTAATTTTATCTCTTCTCTTCTCTTCTCTTCTCTTCTCTTCTCTTCTCTTCTCTTCTCTTCTCTCACACTGGTGTCTCAAGGTGACTTTGTCCAAACCCAGCAGGACAACCTTCACATGTCACAGACACTCTAACGCAAACAGACAGCTGTGTTTCTAATCAAGCTCTATGACAACCCATTTTGCTTTTACGAGCCAAAGTGCCGTTTGTTTAGATCATTTCCATCCAGCCATGTGTGCCTGATCGAATTTGCGAGAACGCTTCTCGCCGTATCACCCACAATCTTTTAATAACGGCCAAATGAGTTCAAACGGCTCTGATGGCTCTAAATGAGTTAGCCCTTATAGAATGAGTAATATAAATGCATCAGTGGAGGAGGATGAGCAGCGCTGTGATGGAGATAAAGAAGATGAAGAGATGCACCCTTAAGATTCTGTCTGTCTCCTGTTGGCTTTGAGATATCACACTCACCTCTAGGCAACACTTAACATCATTATAGAGCAATGAAAATCAAATTCTAAACAAAGATGGTGGTCTCCCGGTCAGGCACAAGTGCACCAATATCAGCATCGTATTGTGCACTGCCCAGAGGTTGCACACCTGTGTGAATGTAAATTACCATAAAAGCGGAGAGTCCATCTGTTGGCCAGACTCTGAGGTTGTCTTTTGTGTTTCTTGTCCAAGTAGAACACAACATTAGCATTTCCACATTCCAGGAACACACCTGGAGTGGAGATGTGACTTATTTGACGAGCATGATGGAATACTGGTACACTTTGTAGGAAAAAAGTGTGGGAATACCTGGAAACGCAGGTGAAAAATCAAAATAGATAAGAACAAAATCTAGCTGATTTTGTTTGAAATGGAACATCACACCATGTACAGTACCACTCCCAAAAATAGACAAGTCTTTATTTATAGTTATATTTCAACATTGGAATATTTGTAATGAAATATATTTATTCATGATATCAAAGAAACAGTAGGGTATAAACAAGCAAATGAATTAAGGGTTAAACACGGAACAGGTGCACACATTAGGAGAGCAAACCAATGACCGAGGTAGAGATAGGCGAGAACCAAAACAAGGGCACACGGCAAAACAATCAAAAGCACATGGACGACAAAGAACAACACAATTCTTGGAACCATACTGACAATACTACTGCCATTATATATAAACAAGGCATTGTGTATTCACACAAGAACACATATATGTGCACAGGTAGATTTGAATGTACACATAACACACAGCTACACACACTTTCACACATCCACACTGTCCAAGTTCTTGTCCTCAACCTCCCAGCTGCTGACACAATACAATACCCTTATGTGTGACCAAAGAGAGGATGAGCCATATTTTAAATCTTGGTTTTATTGTATGTGCCTTCCAGTCATGAGAACAATACGGAGAGGGAAAATGAATGATGTAATAAAGGCGAGCTGTTTCTTGATGTCTCTTTATGTGCAGGTTTGGTCTTTAATAAGAGAAACGAGTGGGAGGTAACTCGGACGGAGTTGCCCGTGCCTTTTATTACAACTCTTACTTTCGCAACAGCAAGTAAGGGCCCAAGCTACTCTTCATACTGTTTACATGTACAGCCAATTTGCAAGCACTCATCAGTTCCAATCTGACAGCAAGGGTGGGTTGAGAGAGCAAGCTTATTTGGAGGATCCACTAATGACCACTACTACTGCTGGGTTCCTCTGTTCTTCTGAACTTGCTTGACATGACATTGGTGTATGATCCTTATACACGTATAGACTACTAATACAATGATTCCTCTTGCTTGGAGCTACATGAACATAAAGTTCACCTTCCTGCTGCAGGGAATAATCTCACCAAGATTCTCCAGACTTGGAGACTTTCCAAGAACTGCTCTTGTGATTATATGCAGTGGCGGTTAGCCTTCACCCTTCCTGATTGGTAGCTGGCTTGCCCTGGTGTAGATCTAGCTAGTGGGGAGGGAATTGGGGTAAGAATACAAAAAAATAAAATGGTATAGCACATACTCACGTACTGGACAGAGGATGTTGTTCATACAATTCATTCAGATTATGAAGCATAGCTACCCATCTGTGTTATATGGGGGCTAAATTAGAAAGGTTTTATCAAATCAGAAAGAAATAAATCTACAGCATTAATAATCAAGACCTAAAACAATGCTTTGATCCTGAGCTTGGATTATGTCTAGTGTTTGCGTGGGTTTCTCTGGGTTCTCCAGTTTCCTCTCACCTCCCAAAAGCATGCCAGTCGGTGGATTGCCTAAGATAAATTACCCCTAGGTATAAATTAGTGTGTGCACGGTGCCCTGTGAATAAAACAATAGATAAAGTCACCATTTGAATTGCTCTGTGCATTGACCATTTTTAGCTCTGATGGCTCCACCTTTTCTGCTACATTAGATCAGGTGGTTCCATCAGTTGGATCATCTGCCATTACATTAATGCAGTAGTAATTTACATTTCACTGAATTTCCACATTATTTGCACTAAAGTATGAAATTTGAGACAGCTCTGCTTATTTATTGCAACCATATTGAGCAGTAGATGTCATATTATTGCATAAAGACCTACATGGTAGAAGCAATCATGGGAAAGTAGGGTCTCTTTAATTTTAACATCCTGATTTAACCCCACACTACTACTGCAGCAGATTTTCAGCCAAACACCTTCATCATGAAGAAGAAAACAGGTGATTGATGGGTGTTGGTGTGGGCAAACGGAGTGGATCAATCACGAGGCTAAACAGGAAAATGAAGTCATGGCAACACACAGCGACATGTTATGGTGCACATAAATGTTTATAAAAGATTTTATTGGAAACTGTGGCACGAAGTTTGCTTTGTCACTACGACAGCAGAATTGTGTTTTGTGCTAATGAGGTGAGCCAAAGAACAGAAATGGAAATTGAGCCAAGCAGATTTTTTGCTGATGTGATCACTGTATGCGCATAAAGGATGATGTGTCATTGCCCATTCATCCTTGACTCTCTCTCTCTCTCTCTCTCTCTCTCTGTAGATGTGTATGTGCATGTGAATGAAGCACATTTGGTTTTCAGGTGACTTCAGCACAGCTTTGCACTCCAGAGATGAACGCAAGAGCAGATCATTAATGACATACTACCCATGCCTCTCTATCCTGGGAAGAATTTCTGAAGAACACGCATTAAAATCCCACAAAGAAATATACACAACATTGAACTTTGAAGAGTCCTGCAAATCCAACATGCTCAGAGATGCTGAGATGCTTTTCTGCTCACCACGGTTGTATAGAGTGGTTATTTGAGTTACAAAGTGTTTCTGTCTGCAGAACTGCCCCTCACTGAATGTTTTCTGCACCATTCTGTATAAACTGAACTGCGAGAAAATCCCAGGAGATGAGCAGTTTCTGGAAATATCTCCTTCGAACTAGATCCAGTTCTTCCGTATGACTTACTGGCTAAGTTTAAGAATGCAGTCCGACTCTTTGTAATCTATAAACAGGAACAAAACATGTTCAAACTGGATGATTATATACTTTCACTCTGAACTTAAACATAGTAAATACAGACTGTTACTGCTATTTTACAGCTACTTGTTAGCTACATTAGCCTTGACTATATTTCAAGTAAGGGTAAAATTGTATAATTGGATTTTCCATGAAGCTAGAGAAGAACTGAAAACAGCAGCCATCTGTAAATTTGAGGGTCTGATCTCAGTGGTGAGAGAACGACATAGCTGATGCCTCAGACATGGTGCACCACAGAGACTCAGAGAAGCGCTCCTGGTGTCCAACCGAACGCATGGTGTGCGGGAAAGAGACACTGTCATGGCTGCAATGCTATCCAGAATTTTGAAAGGGATGTGTCTGAAAACTATATTCGCTAATCATTTTAAGACCCTGTATCATAACCTATTAATGCTTTCACTCTCATGTCAAACTTGAAGAAGCAAGAGAGCTGCACGGAGCCATTAGGGGCTAGGAAAAAAAAGATATTTATAAATGTGGTATCTACATCCTCTCAGTTTCACTAGGTTGAAAGATGTGAAAACAGTCACAGGAAAAAAGTGAGACCCGACTAGGCACTTTTTTTTTCAACAGACCTATTGTTTCTCTCAGCAGCCAGACAACCTGAACGAGTAAAACAGATCAGCGATTTACTCTAGCTTAGTTAGCATGCTAATGGAAATTCCCTGCATGCACTGAGATCAGATCAGTTTGCTGGTACAGATTAGAAGAAGAACCAGAAGAACCAAGGCCGAAGCCTTTATTTTCGTCACATGTACTCT
>JAOTRR010000001.1:7727501-7738558 GCA_028570945.1 Gogo arcuatus
CACACACACACACACACACACACACACACACACACACACACACACAGCTCAGGTTTATCAGTGTTTGTCCAGTTTGTATGACTTCCTTGCCTTAAGAGCATCACCTTGAAAATGTCATGACTGGTGTGACGTCATATCTACGCACATGCCTTTTGTTGGTGTGTGTGTGCGTGGGTGCATGTGTGTATGTGTGTGTGTGTCTACGTGTGTATAGACGTATGTGGAGACAGCAATGCTTTAACGCTGTATGATGCTTGATGCATACATACAGTTGTGTTTGTTCTGAGCTGCTGTGGCTTTCATTCACACGGCTCCTCTGACAGGCCGAATATCTTTCTATCTGACCCCTGAAGATCTGTGTGTGTGTGTGTGTGTGTGTGTGTGTGTGTGTGTGTGTGTGAATGTCCAGGAACAAAATGTCCTGATTATGTAGGAAAAAACAGGGGTACCCCACCATGTCCTGACCAGCAAGATAGTCCTGACAACACAAATCACTTTTTATAAAAGTTTTTTTTTTTCAAGGTAAAACTATTTGCTTGTGATTTATTATGTTAAGATTAGGCTTAGAGTTAGAATTAGGCGTAGATTGTTGTTTTAATATAGATACGATATATAAATGACTTAAGTGTATCTGTACATGCATGGTTGTGTGAATGTATGTGCGACATACTGTAGAAATAGAGAAATTAAAGAGATATATCTATTACCCTGTGAAATTTTATGACTGTGACCTTGGCCCAACTTTTGTGCATTGGTTTTTTTTTTGTTGTTGTCATTAATTAAACCTGCATTGCCAATTATTACAGACAGAGGGAACAGAGGGAAAGAAATAATGTAATGTAGAATAATTTATCAGAGGCCAGAGAGCTCTGAAGCAGTTTTGCTGTCCTGATGTAAATTACCATACTTTATATTCAGTAGTATAATTGCCTCATTTGAATAAAATAGGCGCTAGTCACTACAATCGCTTATCAGTTCGCTACTAAAGAATGCTAATGGTATGCATGCAGATTGTAGTGCATTGTATTGGCCTATATGACCCTCATTAACATGCATAAGTCACTATATTTGCATTATGTAACATCCAGGGAAAGTGTGAAATGATTATAGATCGATGTGCTAGTTGCATGTTGGAAATGCTTGGCCTTAATATTGATACGCTATTAATATTTATATAAAATAGCACAATTAGTGTTAATGTGATAAGATATAGATGTCATTAATCACCGAGCGTGTAGCACATTGAATGGCAATGAGATTCACTGACAGGAGGAGTGGAGTCACCTTGATTACCATCTCCGATGCCGACGTTAAATCAGTGTTTTTTTTTCTCCCGTCACTGGCGACTTTGAGGATCCTGCTGAATATGGATTTGTGTAAAAGTTTGCGTCAAACCCGAGAGTCCCTGAGAAAAGAAGACCTCCTACTGCTGTTACAATATCAGTCTAACTCTTCCTTGTAATGAAGTAAAGTAATGCAGTACAGCTCAAAATCTTATCTTAATTATATCTTAATTATATCACAGCTACTCGCTTTGTTTTTTTTGTTTTATTTTGTTAACCCAATTTTGTACTTCCATGCTTTTAAGCAATTAAGAATTAGCCTCCAAAAGATGATGGCAAGTAGAAGTATTGTGAATATAGGAAAAGTTTCTTTATCAGATTGTTTTTAAAAGATTTTAAAAATCTATCTCGGGATATTTTTACTTATTTCAAGCTTGAAATTGTTTTATTATATTAGGTCGTTTTGCTCATTTTAAAGGTTTCTTTCTAGAAAGGAGTAAAATGATCAGCCAATAAAATAAGACACTTGAAATTTGTAAATATGTCTAGAATAGGTCATATATTTTTATGGAATATTAGATAGCTTTTCCTTTATTCAAAATGTACGTACAAAGTGTATTTTTCAACATAACCCTGCTGCCTGATATAACCTCCCAAAATTCACGTTCAGATTATGCTTTAGCTCGGCTGTCATTGGTTATCTGTTTACCATGATTGCTTTTTCATACGAGGTGATACTCTACAGTACAAGACGTCGAGTTGTGAATATTGATCATGTTTAATATTTATGATTTTAAATGGATGAATTCATATTTAAGGAACAGCATCATATTTTTATAGAAGTAGTTTGTAATGTTTTTCAGGTAGCACAGTCTCTGTGTGTGATTTGTCGTTCCCTGCCTTTATTTATTTTATTTTATTTTTTTATTGTCCATCTCTATCTCTTCCTCTTTCATTGTCTTTCTGTCTTTTGTGGCTCAATCTGCAGATTCTCCTTTAAACCCTGCCTGAAGAGAGCAGAACAATATTTTTTTGCACGTCCACAAAAAGTTGTATCATTTAAAATTCGAATGCTTTTATTAGTGTTTGTAGTCCTTGTGAGTATGAATACTCCAAGACTCTAGACTTCTCCAGTTATGGTTTATTTTTATTTTTGGTACATTTATCTGGCACTTATTTCATTGACAGAAAGCTTAGCTCTGTAAAATTCTGTTGGATTTCGTCTCGCTCGTAAGTCGTTCTGGATAAAGACGTCTGCCAAATAAATAACTGTAAACGCAGTGTAAATTGAAGTGCATTTTGCCGCATGGATGGAGATAATTGTCATATTTTCTTAGCAATGAAAGTTTTGTTGTTGCTTTTTAAATGAAATGCAAAGTGCTTTATTATTTGTGCTGTCTCTTCAGATTTTCATTATTGAACCAGAGTGAAGGACAGTGTTTTCATAGCCGCGAGGAATCCCATAAAAGTAGCACGGAGTGAATTACGAGAGCATTGACAGATGCAGAACTCAGGTGCGATCGATACTCATTGATGGATACGTCAAGTTCCTGTGAAATTTCAGGGGATTATCACCTTCTGTGTGTGTGTGTGTGTGTGTCTAAATGTTTGTCACTGCTCTCTTAAAAGTGAAATTGATGAGCTGCAAAAAATGGTCTTGCTGGACACTTCAGTGCTTTTTATTATTTATTATTATGACGTTGTTTCACACTCTAGTTTGTAAAGACTCCAAGCAGCAATTTTGCAGGTAATGTCTTCAGCCAGATACACAAAGTCAAGTGAAAGAAAGCAAACGAAAGCCTTTTATTGTCAGGAAGCTCTCTCAGAAGACAATCACTCATCCAAGAGAGCATCTGATGGTGTGTTAGTCCAGCTCTTTGTGGTGTACATGTTCCACACACAGATAAAGTGATATTCCGTGATACTTCTGAGACTAGTGGAGGCATTTTTCCAGATATTGTTATTCCAAGTAAATTATTGGTGGTGTAGGTGTATCTTTTTGTTTCATATTGTCTTCTTTATGCTCTCTGAGAAGGACAAACCAACTACCTATCTCCATTTTCATGTACTACTTGACAATTTCTTATTCTTGTCTCTATTTTTTTCAAAGGTGCCAATCACAGAGCTCATTTATCAATCATTTAGTGAAGTAAATGTATTTGTAGGCCAAACCGAACCGGAAAAAAAAAAATCCCACCAGATTTACATACATTTGCTTCTTTTCTTTGTACTCATTTTGAGAAATGCCAATCAGCTGTAAAGTAGCAAGCATGTTCACAGCACAACTGATTTATATTCAGTGATGTTGACAAAACCCTATAAAAGGCAAAGCTCAAAAAAATGACATGAAAAAGACAACATGACGACTAAACGGTGAAAGAGCCTTTCCTAAGTGTGACATGCTTTAAATCTTTAGTTTTGCAAGCAAAACGTAACTAAATGCTAATGCTAGCGACTAGCAACTACAGCTGACTTTTTATCCAGCTTCAGATAATATATATTTTTTGTACATGATACTCATTCCATATTTCTGGCCACACCCCATTCTTTTTCTCTGAGTCAGCTTCACCATAGCCTACACCTACCTACTATTGTTAATCTGTGATAGTTAGGGGGTACGGTAAAGTATTGTGAAGCTGCATTATACGTATTATACCATCTCTATTTTTTATCACTGTTATGCTTTGCTGAGATTTACATTGCCAACAAATTATAGGAGCTCAGCTTTAAGTGTTATTCATGTGAACCAAAGATTAGAGAGCTCTTTTTGTAAGTCCTTCGAGCCAGTATGGAAGGATAAAGGAATTCTCACTCTCACACACATCCTCTTACACATATCCTCTAGTTTCCCCTATTTGAGACAAAACAGAAACATGTTCAGAGAAGTGATCAGGTTAGCAGTGTAATGTGTGAGGCTTTGAAGATGTGAGCAAGCAGTACATAAAATGACACGATCTACTATAGCGTTGGTATAACATTTCTCTCATTCTTCTCTGTGCAGGATTTCAGGTCAGCGGTGGAGGAGGCAGTAGGGGAGGACAACGAGCCCGTGGTGGAGGAGGGGAGGATGGACGAGATTCTCAGCACCCTGCCTCAGGCCTACCAGCTCCACACACACATCCTTACACAACTGGACTCCCGCATCCAACAGTGGTGAGAACCGACAGTACAAACATACACTACTGATGCATTTAACCTCTGGAAAGCGCAATAATTTATTATGGTTGTGAAATAACCATGTACAGTGAACTTCAGAATTATTGGCACTCTACAAGAAAATGATTGAATGCAAACAGACCTTAAACATCTAGGGATTCTGTATGGTTTTATTTTAACACCTTTTTTTGTGCTGCATTTTTTTCCCTTGCAAAATAGCCCTGTGGAAACTATTGGCACCCTGACAATTAGCACTAGCACTAGCCTCTACCTTTAATATCTAGCAAGGTTTGGGATGCTTGTTTAAGCTTCTTTCTATTCTTCAGCTCCCTACTATACATCTTCCTCTCTGATTCACACCACAGCTTTTCAATAAATTAGGAGACCAAGATGGCCATATAGCAAAACGTTGATTTTGTGATTCGTCTATGGCTAAGATTCAGCCTGCTGGATGAGAAAACCAGGTTTGGGGCTACAATATTCTGGTTCATAGAAGAATTGTTGTGTATGAAGTTTTTATATAACTGTTTTCTCTTGGTGGTTGTCAATAATTCTGATCCAACAACTTGATCAAAGCGTGACATTCACTGTGTGAGGAAATCACGCTTAGCTAGTGAGAGTTTAGGCATATTTAGACTGACATACTGTTTTTTAGCACTGGGTGAGTTAAACTGGCTCCTTAGCAAATGTGATCTTTGCAGGAAGGTTAGAAAGTATTTAAAAACATTGTTATCCATGGTGACAGCCAGTAGGCATTCGCAGATCAAATTATCACCTAGAAAACCACCAATTAAAAAAAGCAAAGCCACTATTATGAGTCCCTGCCAACTTTTATTTCCCAAATGCGTGTCACTACGCTCCATCAGATTAGTCCTCATGCACCTTCATATGAAAGAGGAGATATATTTACCACAAAGGTACTATCATTAAGACAGGACATGTCCTTGAATACCCTCTGCGGCGGTTGCAAAGACATCCAATGCTTCTCATTCATCTTCAGGGAGGAGAGCCCGAAGATGGTGGATGTCTTTTTGGCTCATCGTGAGGAGTTTGGGATATTCGTGACCTACATTGGCGGTTTTGACCGCAGCATGGCTCTGCTGGAGGAGAGCTGCAGACGGAGCAAAGCCTTCGCTGACGTCGTCAAACGCTTCGAGGTGAGAATTGGGTGTGATTTCAGCGGAAAAGGTATTTATAGAACCTCTCTGTGAGCCTAGACCTCTGGTATCAATATTTTAAGTACCAAAAAAAGGTAACACTTTCATACCATGTTATAATGGATTATACAATGACAAAATGTTTGACAAGTTCATAATGCATAATTAAGATAGATATAAAGTGTAATGGATTTTCATAAATAATTATAACTGGTGTGTAATGCCTAATGAATGCAAATTAGCATGATAGGAATGTGTATTATAAATATGACCCTCATAGATAGTGTTACTCTTTATTCATAATGTGTTTATATACAACAGCATAAATTATATCTTATAACCTCAGTCATAAGCCTGTATAATTGCTCATAAATAGCTATAGGTTCATATATAACACATTATAATGCATGAATGTACAACTATGTACAACATAATGTAAGATTACAACAATTTGTACAGTTTATAACACATAATTGAGCATTATGACAAGGCATTACAGGCTCAAGTGAATGTGTTTACAGTGTTCTTATGAACCTGAGAATATGAAGTCATATACTCATGCTTTATAAAATTTTATTCATGCTACTATCTAAGTGTTTATTTAGGCTTATGGATAGCATGCCTTATACAGTCTTATGTATGCTATATAACATGTTATAAATGCATTATAAATGCAGGGTTCACAGAAAGTGTTAGTGAAAAGATTTACACTGATTTGTGCCGTGCATGATCGTTATTCACACGCGGTCTCTGAACACAGATCGTAGGATATTCGGTGCGTTCACTGACCACACGTCTAAACGGAGATTAAAATCACCAATGACAAGAGGCCAACTGTCCCGCCTCATTAATATTCATGAGCATCTGTATTCAGCAATTCTTGAAAGTGCAGGGGAGGGTGGGGGGGGGGACTGGAAAGCTTAATCAATCTATAGCTGTGACAGAGAGACAGTGATGAATGGTGAAATAAGCCAGTGTTTTGAGCAGCTGATGGTGTCAGAGTTTGTTAAACGTGATTGAATCTATGAGCACTTTCAAATTACAGAGATTTTATAGCTGCTTACAACAGTATCAGTGATTTATTACAGTAACATCAGCATTATGCGAGGTGCAAAGTGATGTATTATAGCTTTTATCCCAACTTTAAATATTATTTACAGCAGCTAGGTTTGTGAAAATACATCAGATATTGAAAACACAACATCCACATTCATCTTCTGTGCTGTAAATCAATAATATTTTGAATATTTATAGGTGTGTATTAGAGCAAGTAAAGTGTTTGATAGTATTGCTGTGTGTCATAAGAAAATCTGAAGGTGTAATGCTGTTAATAATAATATTATTTATTCAAAACCAGATTACTAAACCATAGTAAATAACTAGGACAGAGAAGTGAGAGGGTAATACCGGTAATAATGGAAATTATAAAAGTACAAAGAGTAGAAATTACAGCTTAGAAATACTGTATAACATATGTAAGACTTTGTAAACGTGTTGATTTGTTGATTTTTTTTGTTAAAAATACAGTGCATTACAGAGCAACTACAGTGGATTATAGAAAGAAAGAATTCACACATTATCTGAGAAAATAGAATTGAGGCAAAAAAGGCTATCAAATCAACAGAATTAAATTTAAAAAAATAATACAAGGTTGAATTAATACGTTCTCAATTTTTTTTTTTTTTTTTTTGGCTCAGTAACTACTCAGGACATCAGTAGAAAATCCCAGACTTTGACTTGATCCAAACTAAAATTGGACTCATCCATGTTTTTTGAATGATCAGACAATTTGTTTGATGAACCAAGGGATCTCGCAGTAATGTATCTAACGTATCATTTTACGTACATCATTAAAAAATTGGCTACAGGGTTGTATAAAATTGTAAAGAACAAATATAGTAGTCACAAAATTTAAAAAAAGATTTCTAGTGAAAGTAGCTTTAACTGAGCTTAATTGATGTATAGCATTTATTATCTTTCTCTAAAGGTTCTTGATCATAAACTCAAGAAACTTTAACACGGCATACTGAAACGTGAAAAAACTTGAAAATGTAGGCTGTTCTTGAAAGACTAATTGAAAGTAAAGCTCAGTTCAAGGTGGAAAAATATTGTAAATGAATTTAGATTTGGCTTCAGTTCATCAATATGAAAATTTTAGCTGAGTTGAACACCTCTCTCTTAAACAGAGAACTGTCCATGTTTGCTATCTGGGACTATACACACTTTCACTTTCACACACACACCATTGACAGTCCTACAGAGAGAGAGAAACTGCTTTTTCAGCGCACAGACATCAATAGATCTGCTGTGCAAGCCTCAAAAGATCAGCACTGAGCAAAATAAGCATCCTTACAGCTCTCTTTTTCCTCTCTCTGCTGTCAGGTACCTTTAACTGCTCCTTAATTGATTCCTTCACTTCCCCAGTCAGAGCCGATTTGTTCCTTGACTTGTTGCCTGTAGACAAAGTTGCACTGATGGTTGTTTAAGCTCTTGTCAAGCAGAGTCTATTAGTCTTTAGTTAACCTGAATAGGACACAGTAACATGACCGCTCCAAGTCCGAGTCTAAACAGATATTCTGTTATGATTTCGAACATCTTTGATTATGATATACCCTTGATAAATAGATTTAAAGATGTTTAAAGAGTCAAATTATAGCGATATACATGTGTGTAAGGAATAGTTTGGCAAAAATTGAAATGTACCCACTCTTGTCCTGGAGCTATAAGAACAGTAAAGTCTTTTCTACCCAAAATATGTTTCATACATACAGTACATGCCCACATTTTTATATTTGTGCCACAAACATCAATAGGCTACATAATCTCATCTTAATGAGATTTAAACAGTTTGGTGATACAGCAGGGACAGTCCATGTTCATGAAGTTTGTCCAACTTTCTGGTACAATTCCAACTTTCAGGGTTCTGGAAAAACTGTCATTGGTTTTCATTCAGCTATTCTTCAAAGCACAGGAAAAGACCTTTCTACATTCCTTAAGCCCATTGCTTTTTGTTTTACTGGATATTAGTAACTCTCTGACATACACTCTTAGAAGTACAACTGAATACATAAGGATACTTAGCTTCCATAAAATGATATGGATATAACACTGTTATAGGGTTCTACATAAAACCTTTAAAGCTTTCACTAAAGGGATGACTGAAGAACCCTTAAGATGTCCAAGAGTGTATTATAATACGACAGAAAGCAACTTGTGTACTGTGTTCTCCAGTCTGTAACGGTAGACAGGGGAGGATGAATCACCTTTGGTATGTGTGTAGGTGGATTTAATCCCAAAAAGTCTCTTTAATTCTGAGACAAACCTAAATAAAATTTTAACCCATCACTTGGGTCACAGCAAAAGGCCAAAAAACAACAACAACAACAACAACGACGACGACGACAACAAGAACTAGGAAATATGGGCTTGGAAAAACTAGGAATGAGGAAAATGAGAAACATGGGATTCTTCTCAGTACTCGAACTGACACTAGTTTGAGTCTTTGCTTTGACTTCTGTGACTCAG
The DNA here is from genome assembly GCA_028570945.1 of Gogo arcuatus. Taxonomy (NCBI): domain Eukaryota; kingdom Metazoa; phylum Chordata; class Actinopteri; order Siluriformes; family Anchariidae; genus Gogo; species Gogo arcuatus. Next base: position 7,736,623 of record JAOTRR010000001.1, read on the forward strand.
AAAATGATCAATGTCCACAATCAATAAAGACATATCAATACTTTAAGAGCGCTCAAAGGAATTGAACGTCGAAGCATATTGAGCACGGATACATCAGGTGCGTCCTTAAACGTACATTTTTACATTTACATTTACAATTACATTTTTATTTACTAAAGAACAACACATTGTGCTACTAGCAGCGCTGTGGTATAAGTTAATTTGAGCAGTTGCAGCGCCTTAGAACGTACCGGTGGAAGAGGTTAGATAAAGACACAAGTCTGATACACACATCCAGGCAGTGAGGTGGACAAAAGCTAATTAGTGAAGCAGTCTCCTTTGAATGAAATCAGCTCTGGGAGCAGACGCTGCCTCATCCTGTACTGCCACCGTGATTTGTGTAGCTTATCTGCATGCTGGCATCGGCCGCTGTCCCTCCGAATGGCTGGCTCACTTCCAGTGCAGCTCAAGGGTGCTAAATATCAGCCCTCTCTCTCTCTCTCTCTCTCTCTCTCTCTCTTTTCTCACACACACACACACGGAAACACACACCAGCTGGCTGAAGAGTCCACTTCTTCAGCACTAATGTCAGTTGGATTGCAATCATAGCGCTAGCTCTCAGGACGACGAGAGGGATTTAACACACAGGTCATGTTACTCTAATCTGTCTCCTTTAGTGGTTAAATCAAAGGGGCAAATGAGTATGATGTATGAAAAGGAAGGAGAAACTAATGAATCTCAAGAGGGTATTCATCCGAGTGCAGGGAGGGAGAAAGAATGTAGGAATAAGGATTACAGCAACATGATGACGAGAAAATAAAGATAGGTTTTGACAGACAGAATATTAAAGGAAGATGGAATGATACAGAGCTCATTTTAAGGCCTATTCACACTGTATTCCTTTGACACGTGGAGATGAAGTGAAGAGCGCTTCATTCATCATGTGCCATGTCTTTGTTTTTTTTCTCTTTTCCTGAGAAAATTTCATCCCAAAATGACTGCTGTGTTTCCATGACTCGATAAAGTGTGTATTCTGATACATTTACCGGTAGGGCATTTTATCCCAGCAAACAGATCTCTGGTCTGTTTCAATATGTACAGTAGGTCTGGAGCTCGTTTCTAGTGAATTTGGGCATAGACTCCGCCTTGTGTGAATACAATTAAATCTCAGAACCAGGCATCATACTTCTTCCTGCTTCACGTTTCACAATGACATCAAATGTTTTGGTCTGCAGGTTAAACTGAGTGCTTTCTTAAGATACTGAACAACAAGAAGGCATTTAGATTACAACTTTATTTTAATTAAAGCTCTACCATTACTGTTTTTGCATGTAACCTAACAGGTTTGGCTAAAATCTTCACCCAGACCATGGGTCAGTGCTGGAAAAAACAATAACAGTAAAAAAAAGAACCTATAAAATTGTACAGTTGGTTTCTTGTTCAAAAGGAAAGGGATTTGAATTGATTTGGGGTACAGACTCAAGTATTTAGGCCAAGTGTGGCATGTCCTTGGAACTCTCTTAGGTAGAAAAGCAAGAGAGATCAATACTTCCAGCAATTATGAAATGAATGAAATCACTAAATTACTTCATATCAATATTGTCTTGGCTGGGAGCTAATTATATGGACAAAACATTAATTTACCTGTTATGATTAAAGCTACAGCTGGTATAAAGCCATGCCTCATATTCAGATATGCCACAATATTATGATTGCTGTTAAACATCCATTCATAATCCTGTAATCTGATCAAATCAGATCAGTTTTTTTGTATAGCGCTTTTAACAAGCGACATTGTCGCAAAGCAGCTTTACAGAAAAATAGAGATATTGAACATGTGAATTACTAAATCTATCCCTAATGAGCAAGCCTGAGGTGACGGTGGTGAGGAAAAACTCCCCGAGACAACATGAGGAAGAAACTTTGAGAAGAACCAGACTCAAAAGGGAACCCATCC
>JAOTRR010000001.1:7792747-7806279 GCA_028570945.1 Gogo arcuatus
ACCCTTCAGGCCCAAGGCTGCTTCTCTAACCTTCAGGCCATGGCTGCCCCAATTTTCTGTGCTTAATTAATGTTTAAAAAACTTACAACTGTATCTAATCACTGTTTTATAGTTATTTGAGCGGGAACCAACCCGCCGACTTGGCATCGTGGGAAACATTCGTGGACATGCTTTCTTCAAGACAATCAACTGGCCGGCACTTGAGAACGAGAGGTCCCTCCCCCCTTCAAGCCTAAAGTGGTACGGTCTTTAGATTTCTTGCATTGTCTGGTCTAAACTTCTTTAGTTGACACTGCAGACAAAATAGTCTGGTCATTACGGTCATAACCAAGATGAACAATCCAATTATATAACATTCAAAAGTCATTGGAGAGTCTGTGACTCTTTTATTTTATTTATTTCTTTTTTTCTTTTCTTTTTTTTATTCATTAAACCAAACAAAATCTGATGAATGATTAATTAAGAGCTGGAATGTTGCCTAGAAACATGGCTTAAGATCCCTGGGCTTTAGATAAGCTAATAACCTTTACTCCCAGCACTTGGAGCACTGTTCTATAACTTGATTACACTGACTGCATTACAGCTTTATGCCTGTTTAGTGTTTTATCCCAGTTAGCACATTATATTGGTACATGAATGGCAAAAATTAGGCTTAGATCAAAGCAAAATTATAGTTCAATGTTTTGGTGGAAAAAATTGCATTGCATTGTGCAAAATATGTCTTTCTGGAGGGTTTGGAGTTTTATACTTTACACATGATCAAGATACAAATTGTAAGCAGACGATTGATTGTGGACAGTTGATCAAATTTATCTCTGAGCTTGTCACCTTTAAATAATTAATAATAAATAAAACTAATATATGTTAAAAGATATACAAAAACAATTACAGTTATCTTCAGCTAGATTAACACACAGGTTATGTAATTTCTCAGATTTTTAGGATTTATACGAACCATCGACTCATATAATTTATCATATTATAAAGCAGAATTGTTTACATGTGCCAGTTTAATGCATACGCTGGGAAAGCCAAATACATGTCCCATGCGAATGCACTCTAATTGGAAATGAATTGATTTTAAATGAACCATAACGCAGTCAGAATGTTTGCTTTCACGTTTGATGCCAGACGATTATCATTCTGCGCTCTGACTGACGTGTGCTCTCCTCCAACCGCAGAAATCCCCCAACGACTGCAGCAACTTTGACCGGGAGTTCCTGAGCGAGAAGCCCCGCCTCTCGCACAGCGACAAGAACCTGATTGACTCCATGGACCAGTCGGTGTTTGCCGGCTTCTCGTTTGTCAACCCCAAGATGGAGGTCATTATGGGGAAATGAAACACGTCCCTCAGTGCTGTAACCGAGGCTGCACCTCTCTCACACACGTGCACACACACACACACACACACACACACTCGTACTCAGAGGCCGCTGGAGCTCTCGGGGTCCAACCAGTATTAGACGCAGCCACCCTCTGCAGGGTCTAAACCACAAATACTCACATTTCCTTGACCTAATGCACTCTGCTCAAATGAAGTGTATTAGATCAGGAAAATACAGAAACAGACTGGTGTGAACACCTGCTCACAGATAAATGCCACTGCGCCCCCTAGGGACCAAGTACTGAATATGGTTATGGTTCTCTTTTTCTTTCTCATGATCAAACCTTGCAATCGAATGAACTGTATCTCACGTACTGTATTTTGGTGTTGTAATATAGGAAGATGTGCAAATGCTTAATCTGCAGATTAATTGGTTGACACACACACAGGAAAACTGCTCCCACTCACACCTCGTTTTTCGAATGTAATCCAAATGCTAGCTTTGTCTGGACTGGGAATCTTACATTGCTACTTTGGGTTACAATACCAGTGATTTTGCTTACTCATCAGCAGTGTTGCTCTTATATATTTTTTCTAGTGTTGCCCGTTTTTTACCGCCTTGCTTTTACACCTGGATTTTCCATAAAACAAGAAACAGGACTGCGCTATGAAGCTGGATTCATTTAGTAATTTGAGATTTTTCAGCTCGCCTTCAAACTATCTCCATAAGTGGAGCAGAAATCTAGCCTGCTAGTCCATGAACTCACTCCTTTGTACTAGAAACTACAGCCAGGAAGAAATCATGCTATAGTCCTTATAGTCTATGGTACTAGATTTTGCTACAGAATAAAATGTGGGTGGAGGTTTAATATCTGCATAAATTAATAAGTGAGATATAGTATATATAATGTTATTAAATGTAGGTATTTTTAAAAAGAACTAAGATTGTGTGTATATATAAAAATGTATGTATATTGTTCTGAGCTGTTGTCATTGTTGGGAAGATAAGGATGTTTGTTTTTTTAAACTGTTATTACATTTCAGAACTCAATATAATAAAAAGCATCTTTTATCCCAGAAGCCTGGAGTCATCATGTGTGTGTTGTTTATACTTATTAATACCCTCTTAATTACTGTACTAAAGAAGGATTATTATCCCTCCTTTATGTCATGTTGAGAAATGAGAATAATGATTATGAATGTATTTTAAAGTCAGTGTGAAATTTTATACAATGCATTTCAAAAATAATTTAATTTAAATATTTTATCACCAGAATTTATTTAGAAGCTAAAAGAATGACATTGGAAATGTTAGTACTGAACAGGTAAGTGCTAATTTGTCATAAAACATTAGATCCGGTCATGTTCCAACACTCAGATACCGGCCATGCAATGTTAATTATCAGGCAACTGAGTTGTGTGTTATTAATTTATTATTATTAGTAGTAGTAGTAGTAGTAGGAGTAGTAGTAGTAGATTCTGAATTATTTTGACAGGGGTAGATGTTTGCATGTTTCTGTACCTGTTTCTGTTGTTGAATAACATTTCATATTATTTCACACTATTTACAGAATAATGAGATTGTGTAATAACATTTATGACCAATGAAGTGACGTCATATGACACGATTGGTGTTCTAAAAAAAAAATCAACATCCTGATTTTAATAATGTTATTGTATTTGCTGTGTTGCATGAATACCATGCTCACTGACATATCTTTTTAAAATGTAATAATAATAATAATAATAATTCTGAAATTAATGGAGTAACCATAAGCTAATAAACTAGCTAAATCAGGGAATTGTAGCTAAAAGATTTTTTAATTAAATATTTAATATAGCCTATTATAACAGAAAGAAAGAAGGAAGGAAAGAAAGCTGAAATGGGGAATTCTATAGTGCAATGAAATAACGTCTAACTACTTCATTTATTTATTTACTTCTCATTTTATAAAGCCTCCATCTCAGTGTGTGTGTTTGAGAAACTGAAAGTGCTGAAAGAGCATTAGTTGCTGTGTTACACGTTTATTTATGTCGTTTTTTTTAAATAATAATTTTATTCCAGATATTAGAAATACTACTGAAGGAAATATTTAGTAGCGACCCGCACAATTCAAACACATCAAATCCCACATCTCTCACACCGCGTGCTTTGACTCGTCCCGCGTGACTCCGCACCGCTAGGGGGCGCTACGGAAACACTCTCCCCCAAATACACAAAAACAGCCTCGCTGAAGCGACTTTGAAAACAGTTACTGATTTACAAGTTTACTTCTTTTAAAATCAAACTAATAACGTCATTGGATACAGAAAATAGGCTACTTATAAAATTATAAAAAGGTGTTAAAAGTTATAAGCAACATACTTTTATCGTAACTACTGCATTGTTAATAAAGACAACAATCGAGTTATGTACACCTACAGAAATGTGAAATTACACCAAGTATAAATGAAACACGGATCGTCTTCGTTGTCTATTTTTTGATAAACCGCTGAGTATTTCGCCCAAGACGAAGAGGAAATATTGATTCTGTCGCCATCTTGTGGTCGCGCTCGGTAACTGAATGTCTTTGGTTTTCTGCCTTTGTCTGATTTACCTGTAAAAACCTGGAAGTGCTGAAAGATAAAAAAACAAAAACAAATTTCTTCTGAAAATGAAGAACACAAGACAATACACAAACAAACAAACAAACAAACAAACAAACAAACAAAATCAACCAGCTATTTCTTACCTTCCTAAAAAACAACAACCCTGCATTGCAATAGCTGACTGCTGCAACAGCAATTTGTGTCTATAATCTAATCTAATCTACAATAATCTATCACAATACAAGTGAACTGCTTTGAAATAAAACCTGAGTATTTTATAAATATTTATAAATTATTGTTTTGACTATGGCACCAAAATATTTTAGGTTTAGCAACCTACTGATTAGCTAAACTGCTTCCTCGTTATCTCGTTAAAACATTTTTCACATTGTAAAAAGTAAACATAGTAGTTTTGTTATTAGTACTAAGTAAGGACTCAACCATGCTGAAATATTCCGCCATATTAACATTACCCTGAGTCTCACAGAGCACAATCTCTGGTACTCAAAACCAAAAAAGCGAGATGAGTAAGAAATTATTCATTGTTGATTATTTTTATGGCAACTTCATGAGGTTTAAGTTATCCTGTAAGGTAACCTGAACAGGTTAAAAGCTGCGTCGCGTGCCACTATAGAGGCTCTCTCTTTAAAATCAGACAAATAGTACAAAATAAACACGAACCTCACACTATATAATTACTAGACGTAATTTCTACCTACGAGTTAAAATTGCGCGTTTTAATCAGGTGCTGTTTTTATTTTATTTTTTATTTTTTTGCTGTAATCCGACAATATGAGATGAGATGAAATGAGATGAATGTTTAGCACGCGGACGGGGAGGCTTGACTTCGCGCATGCGCAGTAGCACTTTGGGCCATATTGGAATGAGGTCGTGTCGTGAACGACTAACGAAGGCGGAAAAAAGAGACACGGCATCTATTAAAGGAAAAAAAAACTCCTCGGAGGTAAGAAACAATGTGAGTGTTAATATTAGATTGATTTGGTTGTGGTTTATTGCGTCGGCTGGGTTTGTTTATGAGCGGTTCAGTGGTATGTTTTTTTTTCTCGTCTGTAAATAATAATAATAAAAAAATAAATAAAAGATGACTTGTGCTCGAATGACGTTTGGGTTGAAGTTGACTTGGTTCCGGGCGGTTTTTTAGTCCTGAAGCCTGCATTCACATGGAGCAGAAAGCGCGTGCGACAATAATATACATTATAACACACGCAGTTCAGGTTATAATGTGTAAACAAACGTGCTTTAGTGATGTGTCTTTATGTGCGAAAGTTGCTTAATCGGCTTCTAATGCGTGGAAGCGCTATTACCGGTTATTTATCTGGAGCAGGCTCGTGCGTTTACACTCGAGTTTTCTCCATTAAAACACGTTTATCAACACATTTATTAATTTTCTAAACGCTAATTCTAGTGTGTGTTTATTAATCCTGGGTGTTTACTCAGACTGAAAGCATTTCAGCTGTTTGGGTTGCATCAGAGCAACATGGAAGTTCCTGGTACTGCTCTGAAAAACAAAAATAATTCACATTTAATTTAACAGTCAAAAGGAAGGAGTGATTACTAGCCTTGTTGCTGTGCTGGAAGTCAGTGCACCCTTTTATATGACACCCTTAACAAGTTTTGCATTGATTTCTCAAAGGAAAAACTCCACCCTGAAACATTAAAACACGTTCCTGTGGTTCAGGTGGTCGTTTGGTGGTTGGTGTCGTAATTGTATTTGTGCTATTCTTTTGAGAAGGTGGAGGTTGTGTGCTCACCTCACAGGGTGACATGGTTAGTGTAGCTACAAGTAAGGAATAAAGCATGACAGGGCATGCTGTTCTCGGAAACAATCAACAACAACATAAGGGTTAAGTCCTGAATTTTCGGACCAAATATTCACGCAAAGTCGTGCAGGTTCTTATTAGTCTTTACACACCAAGAATGAAATTCGGTATGATGAAAAAATAAATTTGGATTAATTTTGTTTCCTGTGAAATTTCGCATGGGAAAATGATTACCTGACCAATCAAATGGGGTTCCACTGGATTCCATCGGTGTCATAATCGAACAACAAGCAGAACCAGAAGGGCACTCAGTAGAGTGCATAGCTCCGCCAAGCCACATATTTGGATTTGCATCAAAATCTAATCAATTGTTCTTTGGGCCATGGCTCACTTTTCCTCAAAATTTCATCAAAATCCGTTCACTACTTTTTGAGTTACGTTGGGAAAAGACAAAAAATGCTGGATCCACATACATATCCGAATTTGCATTAAAATCTATTCAGTTGTTCCTTGGCCCATGAACATTGGCTCCTCAAAATTTCATCAAAATCTCTTCACTACTTTTTGAGTTAGGTTGGGAACAGACAAACAAACAAACAAATGGAGGCAAAAACATAACCTCCTTCAATAAAGTTGGCGGAGGTAAAATTCCAGCAAAATGGGTGAGCAGCTCATTCATCTTTTTGCCCAACATCCCGTCTGTTCGCCTCAACTCTTGAACAAGATGAAACTCTCCCGGTTGTCGTCTCCGTTCCAACATCATGTGTACCAAAAACTATCTCTTTCTTGAGAGCATGTCTATAATTATTATGTCTTTGTCACTACTACGTGACTCAGGATATTACTGACAGTCGTGGCATGAAATGAGCATGAAATAGAATGAAATATTAAAAAATTTGCATTGAACTCCATGTGCATATTCTGTGTGAGAAATTTCACACAAAAGTTTTCGCATTTTTGCGTCGCAATTTCATGTCGTATCCGGTGAGTAAAGGCCCTTACTCTTACTACCGGGAATTGATTCTTTTCCTATAACAGAACATTGTGAAGTGTTTTATTCTTCTTTAGTCCTATCCGGACAGGATTAAATTGACATGGAATCATTGGGTAAGTTTCTGTTTTACAGGAACTCCAACTCTGCAATTTTATTTCCATCTGGATCGGCCATGTCAGTGTTTTTCTTGTTCCTCCTCTGAGAAAACGACAGGCTGAATTACCGACCATTTTTCACATTTGTCTCGGCGATCGTCTGATATTTTATTCCAGATACACATGTCCGTGATTTTCTACGCAGATGTCACCTCATGTTAGGGGAAATAAATATGTTTGATTGCTGCTACTTGCCATATACACTGTTGCCAACTGTTTTCAGGGGAAAGTAGCTAAAGCAAGCTCAAAAAGTCGCTAGGTGACCTCACAGACTAATCTGCATACTAGATATTCTTCATGATCAAGTTACAAATAAGGGTACATGAAGAAGGAAGATTTGTACTTAGAATATAATAGAATAGAGTTTTATCAGAATAGAAAATAATAGCTTTTATTTCTTATAGAAAGAAGTCATCTTTGGTCGAGGCACTATGACTGAAACTTTTACACGTTTACCGTGGTGTTCAGTGATTGGACGTTGGGGTCCATGGTTATCAGCGATTAGTCGCAAGTGCAGCACATTCAGGAAGTCAAGCGAAAATGCTTTCTAAACTTGTATAACAGCAGCTGTGATGTGAGCTGGAGAACTGTAAACAATTCAACATGTGCTGAAAAAGTCGCTAGATTTGTTGCTAGGCTCCTTTTTTTAAATTAAAGTTGCTAAAGGGGATTAAAAGTCACCAAGTCTAATGACAAAGTCTCTACGTTGGCAACACTGGCCATATATAGTCCCATGGCACGTATATCGGTGATTCACTTCCTGAATCATGAAATGAAAAATAGATGCTTCTCGTTTTCTACGTGATTATTGTTTTATTGTATTTTCAAATTGTTGCTGGAACTTTGGTTCGCTCCAAACTGAAATAAGAGCTCTTCTCTACTCCAGTGCTTCTTCGACCGCATGGACGCTATGTTGTGAATGGAGCGTGATCATATGACTGCGTGACACAGACATCCGGTTTTGTAGAAACTGCAAGAAAACCCGCAAGAAACTCACTGCTCCTGTGGTCATTGTATTGCTGTCCGGATGCGAAAGTTTCATCACTGAGGAGAATTGTAAAAAAAAAAAATGTATTCCAGACATCCTCCTGAAAAACCAATCCAATCCCAATAGGGCTTTTTACAACACCAATTTGTTAATGATCATTTTTAATTTATTAATGATCCTCTTATCAATTCCCTTATAACAGCTATAAACTCTCTCTCTGAAAGTTAATATATGGAATTAAAATGAGTGTCAAAAGTCTCAAGACCAAAAAAAAATGCAGCTTGTCATGTTACCAAGAAACTGGAACATCCTTCACCCTGAAGAACTTCCCATGGTTGAAATCCTGACCGTTACGAAGCACCGACACTGGAGACTCCTTCTGTAAATGTTCTGTAAACATCTCCTCACAGAATGCTTCAACAATTATGCATCTTTTTAAAATAACATGTTATTTACCCATTTATTATTAAATTATTATTCCACCGTACAAATCCCTGTGAATAAGCTGCTACACTAGAAATGATAGTGTATTAAAATGAGTGCATTAATATAAACCTGCCGTTTGGATGACAGCCGGTGCAACCCCCGGAGCTACTGTTAGAGAGAATGAATTGACTCCTCCTGACCAATCAGAATTGAGAATTCACCAGTGAACATAAGTGATGACTGTCAGGTTTTGTTGTTCAGTCCTGAAAACAAAAGAGCCAGAGCTTTTTTCACTCAGTATTTTCCAGTGATGTTCAACATCACATTAATGAGAACTCCACTGTTGGACTCCAGAATATTCCAGAATGCAACACAGTTATACGACACAGTTACGACAGAGATTGGCCTCAGCTAGTTAGTGATCTACAGGATGATGAGAGTGATGGTGTTGATGGCGGTATTAGCAATAAAAAGTGAAGATTTGGAAGCTGATCTGGTTGAGCAGTGAGGAGGTGACCGAGCTGGACAGACTAAAGGACTAAAGCGCCGCTGCATCGCTGTCTTTATGTAAAGATGAATCAAGGGCTAAATCCATGAGCACTGGCTCAGTAGCTCAGATGCGTTTTTTTAAGACAAAATGGCACAAGTGGGATTAGTGCATCCATCCAAGTATCTACATTTTCTTCATTCTTCGTTTAGAGACAAGTATAGAACCACTTTGATGTGTAATAGACAATAACAATTTGTTAATAACGATGTTTGATGCTAGCTCAGGACCTTGTGTTTCCCATATTTTCCATGGTGGAATACCTGCACCGGGTTGTGTGTGGAATCCCCAGAGCTTGCACCTGCACCTTATAGAAGTTACACCTCGGCCTCTCGGTGCTAGCCTTGCTCTCGTCTCATCAGGTGTCAGCGTTTCTCATTGAGCCTCAGCTAGCGAGATTCTCTCTCCCACAGTGCAACATGTGCATAGAAAGCAGGATGGAAGCATCTTTGCTGGCCTCACTGAGTCATGCCTATAGATAGATCATGGCCTAACCCTGTTATATTTATATAGGGCCTTTCACAAAACGGGCCAGAACACAAAAGCAGAAAAACAACATTTGAATTGAGATTTAATGCAATTATTTATGAGAGAGTAAAGTGATAAAGCAGTGGAGTAGGAGAACCAAACCTGTAGATCATTTCTACCAGAGCTGTGATGCAACAATGACTTTAAAACTTTAGAAATTACTTTGTATTTTCCTCAGCTTTACAAAATGCTAAAACATTTTTTACCACAATGCTGTTGAATTCTCAATTCGGATTAGTCAGAAGATTTTTTTGTATAATTTTCTATCACAGTAGCTCTGGCAGTTAGTTCATCTGTAAGTCAAATCACAGGTTCATATTAATTTACTTGGTCTAATATGTTGTCGTTTCTATAGTAACGGCTAAGTCACATGGGCTTGTATGGTGGATGCTACACGTAACCTAAGGCTAATAATAAACGGATTAAAATGTGTTTCTATTTAACAAAGAAAATCTTTCATATGGTGAAATTTTCACTAAGGAGACATTTATTTTCACGTTTATGGAAGGAGTCTCCAGTGTCAGTGCTTTGTAACAGCTTTCCATCAAGTCTTCAGGACAGAAGAGTTTGTATTTTGCGGTTTTAGTTTTAGTCTTGTTAACTTCAAGAGACATAAAAAAAAGAGGCTGGAGAGGGAACGACTGTTTATAGCTGCTATGACATAAGTGATAACAAGAACGAACTTATTTTGCGAGCGTTTCTCGATATTAAACTTGGCCATAAATGGATAAAAACATATGATGTCATGCTCTAATTACTGAAAATTGTAATTGTTGGTAAATAGCTGTGGTAGTATAAGAGGAATAAAACACTTCAGGATGTAATGTTATTAGGAAATAATCAGCGTCTAGGTGGTAACTCTAAACCTGTTGATTATTTTCCTAAAACACTGTGCCCCCCAAGTGTGTTATTCATTGCTGAAAAAATAACACAATGTCTTAAAAGAGACAAGATACAATTTGGCTAAAGGTATTTGTAATCAAAACTGAACAGGCCACGCCCACAGGGTACGGCCATCAGCTTGCTAATATGAACACGGATCAGTTATGTGCATCTTCATGATATTTGTTATTTTTGTGCACTGTTTATCCAGGTGGCTCCCACTGAGACTTTTACGTGGGAGCCTATAACAATAGAGTTAAAAGCAGTAACACACAGGACAAGTAAACATCATTAACACGGGCAGAATTAATGCACACATCTGAACTTATCACCTCTTGAAACAGCACCGCCTCACTCGCTCTGCTGAGTCTTTCACAACCACGAAACAGCTGTAGACTCAACTCTTCTACTCAGCACTCTCAAGCTGATTATTTCCATGTAGGAGCCATGATAGTCCTTATAGTCCATGTTTTTGCTCTCTGTGAGTGCCAGACCACACGAATACACGCCAGGAAAGCCGAAATGGGGCTCACTTGATGTCTCAGAGGAGCATTAACTGTTCCAGGCACGAGTGTTCGAATACAGCATCTGGAGATTGCATCATAGCAGGATTGGCGATGATGCAAAAAATTTTCCTAATATGCCCCCTTTAATATTTAAGTACCATATTTTATACGAGTTGTAGTTTATAGCTGCTGTAATGTAACTTGCCTCACAGACATTCAACATCTTTCAGCGTAGCCATAAGTGGATAAAAAGTATGACATTGCTTTGTAATTAATAAAAATTGCTGCTGTGCAAAAGGAATAAAAGGTGTCCACGTGTGCTGTTATTATTGGAAAATAATCACCTGGGTGGTAACAGTAACTCCGCTTCGTCACACGGAAACACTCTGTCACTGATTTATTTTCCTGTAACAGCATGCCATGTAGTTATTATTGTTGTCAAGCACATGCAATACCTGCATTAACTGGAGGGAAGGTTAATTGTAGGATTTTTTTACACACAGTTAGTCCAATATTCATTCGTTAAATCTATCCAGTAACTGTTAAATATTGAAAATAGTCCAAAATACTCATATTATATTGGTTAATCTGATATTCTATTATTATTATTATTAGTAGTAGTAGTAGTAGTATTGCAAACTGCCTTTTTTTTGTCTTGTGTAATCGTGCCACTTGTAGTTTGATTGACTGATTTGTCAGTAGTGGTTCTAGTCAGTAGGTTATGCAGCACTTGTATGACTGTCTGCTCCTTTAACAGCAGTGCACTTGGATTAAGTCACGCTGGATAAAAGCGCCTGCCAAATGAATAAATTACATTTACAGTATTTGGCAAGCGTTCCTATCCAGAGCGACTTACAAAAGTGCTTTGCTGTCTCCTTGGGAAGCATCTCCCTCATATAGCACAGACACGCTCTGCCAGAAACAGGAACGGGATACGAGCGTTATTAGTGTTAATTTAAGTGCTTACTGAAGAGACTGTGCTTCAGTCTGCATTTGAAAAATACAGATCAGGAGAAGTTCAATCCCTCACCCAGGTGCTGCTACTGATGCTGAAGTCGTACTTGTGTCGGGCGGCCAAACATTTCTATTAAGGCGTAGTTAAAAAATATCAGTGTTGGTGTGTGTAATAAAATTTCACTCTTTCAAAAAGTGTTCACCGTTTAGCGAATCAAGGTTTGTCGTTTGTGGTTCTTGAAATAAATAGCTGGTTTTATTTTAATATATAAAAATAAATACGTAGATTAACCATAGATTAACTATAGCATACCTGCTGACCTAGAGAACAACCAATCTGTCACCTTCATTGTTTTTTTTGTTTTTTTTTTAAACAAATAACCAAACAGTAGACTTTAAACCAAACTTTAAACATAGTTCAGTGTTTCAGGTCAGGGTTCGGTTCCGGTGTCAGGAACTTCGCACAAGATGTCAGCTTGATGTAATTTTGCTCATTGCTCTTTTCTGCCATATGACCAGCTCCAGAATATTCTCCGTCCTTCATAAAGCTCTAGTTCAGTCTCTGCGCTTTCTATTTCTGGTTGTGTGACTAGTGATAATAGTGGGGTTAGAGGTCACAGGATGGGTGTTTGAGTGTTTGGGGGTGGAGTTTAGCATGATAAACTTGCTCTGTTATTCTGTACAGCTATCACGTTATCATGATTTTTCAGTATATAACTTGTTGCAAGTGTAGTAACACCAATGAGAATGTTATAACACTGCAGCCTCATTTATACTTCTCCATTGAAGCATGTTTGTGTATTTGCATTGTGTCAAAGAGAGGGTGTTTATGTATAAGCAGCATGGGGGGGACAAACTGGTACCCTTGAAAAATCAGATTTTGAGTTCATGTTATTAGTAACTGCCGGGAGGACAAGTCGGTTCAAGAACCAGAAGGGGAAAAAAAATCAACTTCCTTTCGACTTTTGGAGAAGTTTGAAGTCATTTGGTATGCTTGTTTAGACTGAAAAATAACTCTCCTGTAGGGGTGTGCATAAATATTGTTTTTTTGATTAATCGTTTTTAAAAATTCTTCCAATGCGATATCAAATGTAAAATTGATCTTTTAGGCTAATATGCATTTTTTGGGGGGGGGGGGGTGAATAGTATTCTAGGTTCATTTCCGCTATGATTAAACATAGCCAGAGAAATACACAGGCTCTGACCTAGTATTAAAGGCAGCTACTAGTCCCTCCTTTTAGTTGTCGCTCTCTTGGTTAACTTCTGCTATATAGTATTTCATATCTCATTTCTGTTGATTCGGAATCGAATCGCATCGGATTGGATCAAGTCGTTAGCTTGTGAATTGGAATCAAATCAATACCCATCCCTACTCTCCTGCTAACAACACTCATTCTCCTCATGGTTAAAAATATCAAGAGGGGGGAACAAAAACACTACGCAGACTTTTAATATATAATATTTCATCATATTATTACTTGTAATGCAATGAGGTAACACCACATCTCATAGCTGAAATGTTGGCTGAAAACCTTTGTCGAGGCTGCAGAAATATTTCGGAAACTTTGTTTCGAAGAGGATCATGACATTGTTACGTGAAATCATCCTCTGTTTCCTTTGCTCTGTATTAATGGTCTTAACTTGCCAAGTAGCTTGCCATGTTATTACATGAGCTGCTACTTTTTAGCTTCGTCATTTAGGTAAAATTTGAGACTGGGTAGTACAATGGTGCTTTTACTTACCCAGTGAACTGCTAATGAATGTACAGGACCAGTCAAAAGTTTGGCCACACCTTCTAATTCGGTGTTTTTTCTTTATTTTTATTAATTAAAAGTCACTTCATGTCTTAAAGTAATGA
>JAOTRR010000001.1:7857843-7868248 GCA_028570945.1 Gogo arcuatus
TGTGTGTGTGTGTGTGTGTGTGTGTGTGTGTGTGTGTGTGTGTGTGTAAAATTTACCTGGTCACTGTAAGATTGTGGCCCTTGACAAACATGTTGGCATCTGGTTTGTCTGGGTCTTCCCCTTGAAAGATATCACTAACTTCAAATGTTACACCATGGAAAAACTGTCCTGTAAAAAGGCAACAATGAATGAATAAAAATCACCATTAAAGATAACACAAAGAATAGTTAAACACATTAACACCTTCACTGACCTGTTTTTCTTTTTCTTTTGTCAGTAACCCAAGTTACTGAAGGTTACTGTTTTCAGTGACCTTACGTAACCTACATGTGTACCATTATTCAAGTACAATGGAGTTATAAAGACATTAAGCTAGAAAAAAGAACTTCAAAATTTCACTTATTTTTTGCTACATTACTTATATGCCAAGGAGTTGTGAAATAGCAGACCAAAGTCTGGATGCAGTCCCAGCCAAGAAATTCACCACACTGACATTTCACCTAGGGGAGAATTTTCATAGTTTTTTTTTTTTTAATTTACCCTCTCCGGTCTAATTTGCAAAATGGCATGGCTTGTTAAAATAAGAAGAATGGGACACCGATGTGGGAGGCATTGAGTGAGGCCATGGAGCATGACTTTCGGATGGCCTCAAAAAATTCTGGCAAACCATCAGTAGACTCACGAAGGGGAAGCAGTGCTTTGCCCATCCTGAACACAGTGGGGATGGAGTGTTGCTGACCTCGACTGAGGACATAGTCATGCGGTGGAAGGAATACTTTGAGGATTTCCTGAATCCCACTGACACACTTACCAAAGAGGAAGCAGAGTACATGAACTCAGAGGAGGACTCTTCCATCACTAGGGCTGAGGTCACTGAGGTAGTTAAAAAACTCTTCTGTGGCAGGGGCCTGGGGGTGGATGAGATTCACCCTCAGTTCCTTAAGGCTCTGGATGTTGTTGGACTGTCTTGGTCGACACACCTTTTCAACATTGCGTGGGGGTTGTAGACAATACATCTGGATCAGCAGACTGGGGTGGTGGTCCCACCTTTTAAGAAAGGGGACTGGCGGGTGTGCTCCAACTTTAGGGGATCACACTCCTCAGCCTCCCAGGGAAGGTCTATGCCAGGGTCCTGGAGAGGAGCGTCCGTCCGTTAGTCGAACCTCGGATTCAAGAATAATAATGCGGTTTTCCTCCTGGTCATGGAACACTGGACTAGCTCTTTACCCTCACAAGGCATACCCTTCACAAAGGAATACAACTGTGTCCCTTGGAGTGTCCTGTGGAGGGTGCTTCTGGAGTATGGGGTAGTGTGCCTGCTGCTATGGGCCATTCAATCCCTGTATAACCAGTGCGGGAGCTTGGTTTGCATTGCTGGCAATACGTCAGACTCATTCCCAGTGGGGTGGGTGTTGGAGCGAGAGTGTGCATGTGTGGGGGAAGAATGGAGCAGGAGATTGACAGATGGGTTGGTGCAGCATCTGCGGTGATGCGGACGCTGTACCAGTCTGTCGTGGTGAAGAGAGGTCTGAGCTAAAAGGTGAAGTTTACTGGTTGATCTATGTTCCTACCTCACCTATGGCCATGATCTGTGGGTAGTGGCTGAAAGAACAAGATTGTGGATACTATGTCCTGACAGTAGTACATGAGACAGATCATCTGTGAAAAAATCAGGCTCATCTGGCTCCACCTAGTGCTCCTAATACCATTTGCAATAATCCGCCGTGCCTGAATCAAAACAACCAATCAGAGGAGGAGTCTCAGATGAGGTGTCAATCACTGCTCATGCACATGCTGCAGGCAGCCCCCCTCCCCCACACATGCTCTCATTTGTGAACACCTTAAAGGATTCAAAACCGATGCCAAGTTAGCCACATTTCTGTTTGACAGGTAATTACCCCTGCTTGATTTATGTTTGATTTCATTTTTGAAAAAAAAATTAACCACAAAGCTAAAATGGTAATGGTTACAGTAACACTCCTTAGCGCATATCTCATGTTACTGTGATGTTGTAGTTGGGCTAACGTTAGTTTGTTTCTGATGCTATGGCTAGCCTGCGCATGCACTGCAGCCTCCTCTGGGGGAGGGGCTTTGGCGGCAAGGCTGTAGTACAGCGGAGAGGGAGGGCGAGGGACCTGGAAGTTGTACTCATTTAAATTTTCAAGCTGAAATCCACTCTCTTCTCAATCCTACAGACTGCAACTTTAAAGATGGTTCAACTATTCAAAACAGGTATCTCATCTGTTCAGAATCCAATGGTGCTAGTCAACAGTGGTGATGTGAAGCATCACTATAAAACAAAACATTTCAAACTGTCTCATTTATAGCCACAAACTATTTCTAATGGTTAATCATTAAAAGTAAACAGTCATGTTTGTTGCGTATCTTATTGGACCTTTGTAAACAAGGAATTTTATGTTACAAGAACTATACAGTACACCATTTAATGTGAAAATTAGTGTCTTTGGTGGGAAGTTACCAAGTAGACCATGGACTCTTTGTGAAAACAGGTGGCTGTCCAGGGTGTAAAAGCCCAAGTAGTCCTGGTGGTAGGGGTGTTTCTTCCACACTCTGTGTAGAACAATAACAAATTTCATCGAGTTCCTGAAGGTCACTGTAAGACTGCGGTCTTTGGCTACTTGCAGGTCCATGCTGAGGAAAGAAGAAATGAATTTTCGATATTTTTACCTTCTAGCTATAAGTGGTTTATAAGTGGATAGTAGCAGTACTTCCAGTATTACCACATATTCACATTAATGCTAATGCGTTCAGAGAATTTTGTCTCAAATGTAACCATGCAATTGATTTGACGCATTGTCATACTCACTTGGGCCCTTTGATGGAGGTATTTTCGGACCAGAAGACTTTTGCCTGTTTGCCCTTTTCAGACACCAAGATGTCCTGTGTAGTCACCACCAATCTGATGCCAAACTTAGCATGAATGATTCCAAAGCGCCCAAAGTAGGTGTTCATCGTTTTCCCAGGGCCTATCTTCTTGTCACCAATGGTTTGACCATTTACTGTGACACCTTGGCGAAAAAGGTCACTTTAAAGAATCTTGAAAAAGATTTGAGAGAACCTTGGAAAATCACATTTCCATTTACCTGTCAGTGGATCTTTGATCAGGTTGAAGATGGTGCCTGGTTTGTCATTGATGTTGAAGCAGATTGTGTCATTTTGGTCTGGGAACTCAATGATGAAGTGTGGATCTGAATCAACTGTTACATAAACAATACAAAAGAAAAAACCCAAAATGATTTGGTTACCTTATGCTTGGTTTTTATGTCACTGGATATAAGGCTTAATAAATGAAACATTTACCCCAGTTTACAGGTGATGATGTGTAAGTCCTGTAAGTGTGTGAAGGAATGAGATCTACAATTACATGAAGATATTAATAAAAATGAGAGGCTTTCTATTTTCCATTTCAAATGACACATTCACTTTGAGAGTAAGAAATACTAATATTCTGAAGTAGTTGTTGATAAGTTCTTACTTTGTGGAACATCCCGACGCTGATCTGTAAAGCAACACGTGACATGTTAAACATGCACAATTCTTCATTGAATCAAACATGTACTACTCATGCACTGATCAGTGTGTGGTAGCAGCTGAGTGGTCAAGCATTGGGTAGGTAAAGGCAGGTAATGGGTGATGATTCTCGCCTGTGTTTGATCATGGTGTATTTACTTATGTGTGCTTTGTCTTTTCAGCAAAAAAAAGAGAACGCTGTGAACTAGGGAGAGCAAAGGCTAGAGCTGACAGAGGTCACACATAACACACATGCACACCCACACACACCAGAGCATAAGCTTGATAAGTGTTGATGAACTTGAACGAGGGGAAACCCCCAAAATATTAAGATGATGTTTTATTTTGTTTTTTTTCTGTTGAGTATTAAAAGTGAGCTGAAGGCATTATTGTGAAAAATAAAGCTCCCTCATATCTGTGTTACCTTCTGGCTCTCCCTTTAGTTATGCTGTCATAGTTAGTCTTGCCAGAGTCCTGCTTGCACTCAGCACACAATTTACACTGTTCTTAACCATTACGTGACAACAGGATTTTTTCAATCTCCAGCTATCCAGTTTCAGTGAGTCTGTGCCCACTGCAGCCTCAAATCCCTTTGACAAGAGTGGAGTGGTTCTTCTGCTGTTGTAGCTCATCATCCTTAAGGTTCAGTGTGTTGTGTGTTCTGAGATCCTTTTCTGATTGAATAATTGCATGAATGAGCATGTGTTCCTAAAGTGGTTGTGAGTGTACGTCATTGTTACACTGTCTAGTCTCCATCAGCAATTTTTAGGTCGCCTCTATGGTTGATGTGTTCTACATGCTCTCCTTTTCATTTGTGTTAATTCTAAAATTCATTAAAATATAAATACTTAGTAGTGGTTGTGTTTTTATTGAATTTTGGAGAGCTCTAATTTTGACATTTGACAAGGAACGAAGACAGTAAAATGTAGATAAACTTGTATTTGTATCGTACCCTCTGTCAACTTGTCGGCAATAAGTGCTTCCTCTGGCTTTTCTTCAGTTTCAGGCTTAGTGACCACCAGGGAGGTGAGTGGGGTGACGAAGTTGTATTTCAGAGAGAGCTCCAGTGCTTCGGCTGTGGCATTTTGCTTCTCCTCAGGTGAACCCTTGTCTCTGTCAGAAAATGCTGTCCATTAGTTTTGGGTTGAGGCTTTTGTATATTAGACTACACATCAATGAATAGTATAATAACTATAATTATTATAACTGTTTTTGTCACACTTTCATTCAAGGTCTGAGAGAGATGTTAATAGTGATAAAGGCCTGGATTCATTAGCATTACAAAAACATCTAGATGAATCCTATTGTTCCCATCCAAAAAATAAGCCCATTGTTGTACTAACTTCTTGTCCAAAAGATTCTGGATGGTCAGATATGCCCAGAGACGCTCTGTGAAATCACCAAAGATGTACTCTTGGTCAGGGAAGACGATATTCCAGTCCTGAGCACTGGCCTGGCCTTTTAGCACAAACTCATTATCCAACTAATCAGGAAAAAAAAAAGGTCGCATCAAAGCAATATTTCCCAAATTTGTACTTTCATTTGGTGGAACCCAACTTTGCAACTAGGTGAATTTGTAATGAATGACTTTTTATTTTCTACAATATTTTCTGGAGAAGTAATTTGACGTCTCTCACCGACTGAGCGAACACTTCCACTGGAAATTCATTAATCTCGATGTCATTCAGTTGACCTGCCACGACTATTTCAGAGCCGTTAAACAGCTGCTTAAAGTGGCTGCCAGTCACTGAATTTACCATGTTGTCCGGATAATGGAAATTCACATCTGCTAGGAGAACGTTTGCAATCTCATTATAGAATCCCTGTCAAATAAAGGACATTTAATTAAAAACATTATATATATTCATAATCCTCTATGTACACATTACTGATATAAAGATCTCTATGATGCCCAAATTTAAGGAATAAAACATTCAGGACATGCTGTTACAGGAAAATAATTAACAACTGAAAGTTGTTGCTCTTATACTAGAGACATTTCCCAACGCTTTCTTTTTTTAAATGATAGGATGTCATTATTTTTTAACCATTTATACCTAATGTTGTCCTCAAAACTAGTTAGTTCCTTTTATCGCTTATGTTATAGCAGCTATAAACAGTCGTTCCCTCACCAGGCTCTCTTTTTCTCTGTCTTGAACATAATAGGACAAAAGAAGCCTCCCATCGTGAAGACTAATATGAGATTTGACTGTTATTGACGCTGCTGATACTGGAGACTCCTTCCTTAAACACTAAATAAATATCTTCTCACAGACAATTTCACACTATCAACAATTAACTCAATGTGATGAGTTTTTTTTTTAGAAGAAGGACATGATGTGATTTTTTTTGTCCAACTGAAACTTTTGTCAGAGATGATGTTATAGGAAATAAATCAACACCTTCTGACCAATCATAATTGAGAATTCATCAGCAGTGCAGTATAAAGGGCAATTAAGAATGATGCTGGCATTGTTTTCAGCAATTATTAAATACCCGATCATAAAAAATGACTGCCAGGAGTAATTGAAAGAATGCAATCATGTACTGTGTGATAGTTCTGGTTCATACCTGCATCTGAAGCACAGCGTCCGATGCCTCATAGATTCTCCGAGCCAAACCATTGTTCTCCTTGGCCATAACATCCAGGAAACTGTACTTTACATCATAGCCAAAGCCCAAGCAAAAGAGGGTCATGTTTCTACCAATAGCATTCTGGACATTTGCTTGTATTTTCTCTGGATTTGATTCACCTAAACAAATGAATGGTTCACTACATTTTGATATTTCAGTTGACTTTTTAAAGAAGCTTCTCTTTGTTGTGGAATCCAGAAAGATTTTGTCTCAACACTTTATCAAATCTTATCAATTAGGAGAATATAAAAAACACACAAAAATGTAAATTTCAAACAATAAATACTAAGACCATGTAATCAGTGTGTTTAGATTCCTTAGATCTCTCTCTCTCTCTCTCTCTCTCTCACACAGACACACACACACCTTTCGTATTGAGTAAATATGGTATTTATGACACTTTTTCTTTGAACGGTGGCAGTTTGCCAGTTTAATTGATTTTGTACGCTAGCAAGAGACACAATATCACAAAAATGTCATTACTAGACACCGACATACCTGAGTTTGGGTCTCCATCAGTCAGTAGGATGATCATGGATGCACTGTTTTCTGGGACTGTGTTGTTTTTCTTGGCCAAATTCAATATGTGCACAGCATGCAAAACAGCATCATTGATATTCGTCCCTAAACAAATAATAAATAAATATATTTTCATCCATCAAATTGAGCTGATATATATTTTCATTTAGCCTAGATTCAAAGATATAGCTACAGTAGTAAGCGATAACAGGAACTAACTATTTTGTGGATGTCCCACAACATTAAATGTAACTAGAAATGGATAAAAAGTATGTTTGCTTTTAATAAATAAAAATATAATCAATACTAATTTGGTGTGGTAGATGAGAAATAAAATAATTCAGGATGTGTTAATGGAGAAAACAACCAACGTCAGGATGTGCTAATATAGAAAAATAACCAGTGTCAGGGTGGTAACACTTGTCACAAGTCAGGTCACGTCACACCACTATGATTATTTTTCTGTAACAGCACACCCCCAAGTGTTTTATTCCTTACTTATCATTGCAATTTTGTATTCTGGGTGTAAAATTATAACACACACACACACACACACACACACACACAAATTTTCAACAAATTTCACATAAAGAAAATAAAACCTAGAGATCAGACGATGTTTTGCTGATACTTGCCGCCCATTGCGTTTATAGTTGTAACAAAGGCTTGTGCCTCTTTCATATTTTCCTCTGTGGCTTTCTTTAGTGATTGGCTCCATGTATCAACACCAGTTGAAAAAGTTACCAGGGAAAAGTGATCTTGCTCATTCAATTCGCTGAGAATGGTCAGCAGAGCTTCTTTAGTCTGTTCAACATGAACAAGGCAAATAATGTTGGATCTGCTCAATAAGAATTAGAACTATGTTTTCTCTTACTGTACCTGATGCATTTTTGTTCCGTACATGGAGCCACTCTTGTCTATCACAAACACTACATTCTTTGGCAATCGTGGCAAATCAGTTGGAGCAAAGAAGTGTACAAAATACCCGTTCACTATCTGAAACAGCAAGGAAGAACGATATTACTAGAGGAACTATTATGAGAGAAATACTGAGATTCACAAACTCAGAGATGTTACTGCTTATAGAAATCCAAACCTGAATATCACTAAGATCCTGTGCACGCTTTACATCATAGTTTATGAATAAGTCTCCATCTATCAGTGTACCATCACAGTCTGAGCATTTCCTTTGCTGATCCAGAGTCGGAGAGAAGGACACATGGGCCTGGAAAAGATAATCATGGGATCAGGATCAAGACAATGCATTTTATTTTTCAGTGCATTTTATTCTGGTTGATCGTCCTCACAATTAAAGTTACTATGCAGACTGTGTTTGGAAGCTTCTCCAGATAATTATGAGAGACAACTGTGCCTCGTTATAGGAACAGCATGGACTTATTATACACAGAGCTCTACAGCCCTACAGTAGAGGAAGTGGGAGAGAAAACGTGGATGGAATCTCGACGCAAAGAGACTGTGGATTGATGATATTTTCAGTTAAGAAATCTCTTCCATTTCACATGAATTAGCTTCTGTTTGGTTTGTTTTCTGGTCAGTTTAGTAATTTTAGAAATAAATACTTCATAACTCACCTTTTTGTCAGTGACTGTTTTCTCCACCAGGGGAAGTAGCTCATTGGTAATGAATGTACCATAGGCATCCAGAAATGCAATGCCCTGAGGCTCATAGACATCAACGACAATCTATAGGTGAGTTTTAAAAAATAATAATAATGTAATTGCGTTAATGGGCGTGTGGAACGATTAAAAAGAGAGCATGTAGATAATAATGAACTAAACCTCAAAATGCTGGATAAGCTGCTTGGGTTTGACTCGAATCATGAGCTCATATTTGCCAAAATGACGCTGAA
Source organism: Gogo arcuatus (assembly GCA_028570945.1). NCBI lineage: Eukaryota > Metazoa > Chordata > Actinopteri > Siluriformes > Anchariidae > Gogo > Gogo arcuatus. The sequence goes on from JAOTRR010000001.1 coordinate 7,866,398, forward strand.
GGAGCTCCTCGTACGTAAGCGTGAATGTGACATTGCTGTTGGCTGCAATGTTCACAGAGACAGAAAACTTCTCCATCTTTCTGCCTGAAGCTCTTGAAAAGATACAGTGTCACATAATTATTCAGATGTCATCCATTTCTTTTTCATTTTTATTGCATCCACATTTATTCTGTACAAAATTTTCATTACTGTCCCACAAGGCTCCGTACTCAGGCTGATTTGCTTTGTTCTTTTGTATCTTTTCTCTTGTTGATGTTATATATTTACATGACTACTTCTACCACAACTCAACTCTTCCAGTCATTCACACCATCCGAGACGAATACTGCATCTTGGCATGCTACGAATGCATTAACAGTTAAGTTCATGCCGCTGTCCTTCAAACTAAAGTGCTTCAAAGCATTCAAATGAGCAATAATTATGCACTTAACATAAAAAATCTGATTATTTATTCATGTATGTGCACTGATTTCTGTTATCATAGTCTTGTAGCTTGCTAGTATCTAGACTCAGACTATTTTGGACAATAATTTGCTCTGCAAGTAGATAACAAAGCAAGCCACTCTGTATAAGAGCTGTGGATAAGATCGTAACACTAAATGCTATAAATGTAGATTTTTTTTTAACTGTGTCTTGGAATTGCAAGTAGATGTAAAAAAATTTTTTTGCCTGAACATACTGTACTTTCAATCTGTTTTTATAAGCAGCTCTATTTAATATTACTTTAATATCATTCAACAGAAAAAAAAACCCTTATTGGTTTAATATACTTTAAGAAATCTATAAGGATCCTACACAGCATCTAACTTCACTTCTTTAACTTATCATAAGCAAATTATCTAATGCCATATAATTATTTATTTTTTAATCAGTAAAAATTCAACCAATATTTAAAAAGATATTTAAATTGTACTTTACCTCCACCGTTTTTGCACATCATGAAGACACTTATTACATTGCAATTTCATATAATAAAAAAACTTCAGCTTTCTTGAAACCTGCCACGTCTGCACTTGCTCGCACTCAAGACTCCACCTCCCAGAGTTTGCAGCGGCCTCCAAATATGGCCGCCGCGGACTACAATAACCAACCTGCACCTCACCACTCTCAGTCTCCGGAGTACTGAGTATCGCACACACCTGTTCACAATCACACCTCATCACTGCATAGTATAAAAGGACTCTCAGTACAAACAATCATTGTGAAGTAAACATTCAGTGTTCCCATGCCTGACTTTACCAAGCCTTGTTATTCTGTGCTGGTTATTTGGTTATTGCTTTTAGTCTCTGTCTTTGATGTTCTGTCTGTGCCTCGCCTGACCATTGCCTGTTTGTTGACTCTGTCTTTGATCACCGATTTGGATTTGTCTGCCAGCTTTGCTGTAAGAAACTCTCTACTGCTTTTACATCCATCTGTCGCCTGCATTCCTGACAAAACCATAACAGAACCCATTAGAATTAAGTTGGAGAGGTGGAAAAACCTTAACATATCATCCATTTTGACTCTTCCACCATAGACTGAAAAAACACCAGTCTTCATTGAAATACTTTCTCAAAATACACGATTTTTGTAGGGCATCTCAGTGGAAAAGCAGGTAGTGTTGGTGCCTGTGTCCATGTCCAGTTATTTTTCTAGATACTGTTTTTTTCCCCACCTACCAAATACATGTCTGTAGGTGAATTTGCTATTCCAAATTGCCCCTAAGTGGGACTGAGTGTGTGATTGGAATCCCATACAGGTTGTGTCCCTGCCTTACACCCAGTGTTCCTGGCATAAGCTCCAGATCCACCTCAACACTATCTATTATTATTATTATTATTATTATTATTATTATTATTATTATTATTATTA
>JAOTRR010000001.1:7868348-7880993 GCA_028570945.1 Gogo arcuatus
TTATTATTATTATTATTATTATTATTATTATTATTATTATTATTATTATTAATAAGTGCATGTCAATATTCCAGTATCTGTTCAGTAAAAAATACACAGCATCTATATTCATGATCAATTCTGTCACTCACTTGACCAGGCCAGCCGTCTGTCCGGATGACACAGCTGCCTGATACTGCTTCTTGGCCTTCTCTTTCTCTTTAACTTCTCCTACATATATCTTTCCACCAATCTCCCTGAAAAGTAAATATTGTAATATTTACACACTGACTTAAATAACAAATAGTTTACCAAGTCATTAATACAAATTAATCTTTTGGCACAATGTGTAAACCTAGCCCACGACTGACATGCTGAAGTTGGTGATGAAGGCCGTCTTGGGTAACTCCACCTCGAAGAAGACTTCCTGTGAGACGTTGGCTTTGTTCAGAGCCGTAGAGGTCATGACCGTGTGGGCAAATCGAGACGCCACCTTGCAGTCTATCTTCACATTCTGCATCTCGATCTGAGAGAGAAAGAGTGAATAAAAAGTGTGCTGAATACACTTTCCAGATTTTCAACTCTCAATTTCAAGCATGAGTTAAAATATTTTATTTTTTAGTAAAGAAGTAAAGACGTACTCAGTGAAGAGTAAAGAAGTCTGTACACTGAAAGAGATAGCTGTGGAATTTGGTATGTTTGCTAATTTCCCTAAACCGTATTGATTAACTCGTTCTTGTTCTTACCTGAGCAGAGTTCACACTTCGTTTCTGTTAGGAGGCAATTTGGGAGAGATAATTAATATAATAATCATAATCTATTAAAAAAAAACTATTTAATGTGTCTTACTAGCAAAGCGTATAACAGGTGGTTCTTTTAAAAATGTATATTGCAGCCATATGCTGTACCATTATTGCACACATCACACGTGTTAATGTAGTTATGAAAAATAAAATGTCCCTCATATAATCTCATTTTTATTGCTTATTTCTTTATTGTATTTATTCACTGCATTTCTATAATGTCATTGGAAAAAAAAACACACGATACCTTTATGAATTTGATAGCATTGCCGTTACTTTCCTGCAGAAGTAGATAAGCCACAGTGATGTAATGTAAAACTTGACAGCTCATATTATGAACTCTACTACAAGTATTAACTACAGTGGGCTCAAAAAAGTCTGAGAGCACTCGTGAAAATGCATTCTTTTTCAATTTGACACAAAGTTTTGCAGTACAACTGATATTATAGGCAATAACCTGAGTGAAAAGTAGAATCTTAGAAATATTTACATGAATTTCAGAATTTCTTAGGATTTGCTATGTCCCCTTTTTTGCTTTAATGACAGTGTGCAGTCGAGCTGACACAGACTCCACAAGTTTGTGTAAAACCTAATGATCCATGATCAAATCCACTGGCATGTCATCTGAACAAGTGCTTCAGCAGAAGGGATAAGACTTATGCAACTTTTGGTCTCAGACTGTTGGACCCCACTGTATATACCAATAGCAAATACACAAAAGCTTCTTTCCAATTTTGCTGAATCTTTTCAATACTGAATGACTCACATACCTGTTGCTTATTGTCTCTTGAGACTACTAATGCTCCATAAGACCCCAGTGGTATACATAAGTAAACAGAGATGCAGATCAGCAACACAGTCCATGCTGTAGGCATGATACGTCCTTTGCTCAGTCCTAAATGTGAAGTTCTGAAGGAACCCTACAATAAATCAGCACTTTTGGTAGTAGGTCAATGATCATGTGTGCTCTTTGCCAGTTCAATGACCAGTCTTGCCCTTTAGTAATCATTTGTTTTCTGTGTAGTTTGGCACACAGATTTGTGCTAGAGTTTACAAGACGTTAATGAGTTTAAGTGGTATTAGTAAGTGGAACATAATGCACAGGTTTATATTTTTTCCCCCCAGTTTGACTACAACAACAAATCTAATGTATATAGTGCCTTTCACCAACCCAAGGATGCTGTACAGAGTAATGGCATTACCAAAAGACAAAACAGAATGACAAACAAATCAACCAAAAGAAAAAAGATACAGAAAAGAAAAACAACAAAATCACAATGAACATGAGCATAAAGACAGCAGACTAGCTGTATGGCACTACCAAAAACTACATGTGAGCTATGTACATTTTCAATTATTTTTATAAAAGTGATGCAAGGGAATACTTATTTTGTCTTTCTGCTATCTCTGAATTTCTATTTTACTTTATTGTTTTTTTTTCTCTCTCAATTTTTCTAATTTCCTTTTTTTGACACAATTTCAATTCATTACGAGTCAAATCATTTGCACGGACTAAATTTATATGAATAAAACAGACACAAAACCAATTTAATTTGGACAGTTATCAGAAAAGTTTAATCAGAAGCATGTGTATAAGGTCAATAACAAAGTCCACTCAGTGTTTATTAGAAACATTCCTGTTATACTGGTTCATGGTCAGGTACTTTTTCTATTCCAAAAAACATTATACTTTTTAATGTGTTTTTGACCAGTAATGAAAAGTAATGGGAAATAATATGAAATATGTTTACAGTCCAGTCAAGTCTTCTGTAGTCCCTTCTTCTCCTTCTTCATCTTCTTCTTCCTCTCAGACAGCTGTAAAGAGGCTAGAGACGATATAGTCTCCGAGGACTCCATCAATGAGCCCTGTGCCATTATTATGAATAAACCAACAGGGCACATCTTCTCCTTTCTTCATGTCCTTTCTGAAGTCCTTCTGCCAGCCCCTGGAGTCACACAGCACACACTTATCATCAAGTAATTTAGCTGTAAGTCTTTCTTTCAAGTCTTTACCTGTGTATTTCAAGGATTTTGCCTGCTCATAAACGAAGATATACAGTACGTGCTGGGATATGTTCATTTTGATCACTTACTTGGTCACTGTAAGATTGTGGCCCTTCACAAACATGTTGGCATCTGGTTTGTCTGGATCTTTCCCTTGAAAGACATCACTAACCTCAAATGTTACACCACGGAAAAATTGTCCTGTAAGAAGGCAACAGTGAATGAATATAAATCACCATTAAAGATAATCGAATAGATAAAAGTCCATTAGTCAAAACAACAGAGCTAGAAAAATATATATATTAACACCCATAATCTCTGACCATTATGGAGAAAATTCTGTGTTGGCACAAGATGTGAAATACCATACCATACTCTAAACATGACACGAAAAAAATATTCCCAAACTGTATTGCTTTTCATTAGTAATACATAGAAAATGTTACATGCTGAAAAGCAAAACTGTCATTGAATTGCTCTTATGTTGCTAGACCATATCAGTGAAAAACAATCATCATGGAATAGCTTTTTTTTTTTTTTTACAATGAGTTGTGTAAGAAGGGAATGTAATTCACTGTTGTATTACATTTCACTTTCATCAGTGTTGCAGTTGTGCCACACTGAAATGCAATCACAGTCCAATCACAGCTCCACAGAAGAGAGAAGGGCATGAAATCAATACTTATTGTATTGATTGTTGAATCCTTAATCATCAAGCTTTTCTTATTACTCATTTAATTCTTACTAAAATGTGATATCAATGTGACTACAAATCAACTATACAATATGACTATAACCTTCTTCAAATTTCAGAGCCAATTTCTGTGACTGGGGCATTTAGTGGATTTATGAAATAACTGAAGCTTGTGCAAAAGACCAAGAATGAAACGCTACATTCTTCTGAGTTAACTTCTTATAAAATCCTATCACTCTCACAACTAGTGAAAAAGTTTCCACACCCATCAAATCTCCTTCTCCTTCTTCGTCTCCTTCCTACTGTTCAACAATTCCTATCCAAGAGTCTTCAGTGGGGGCCTGGTGGCTATCAAACTCAAAGCATACTCCGGACAGAATTTAGGTTTTCGACCCTTTTGCATTTCTACAATCACTCTTCGTGTCATTTAGTTGAAGGTATGGGCTGCACTTGCAAAAACCTCAATTTATTTTTTCTTTATAATGAAAGATTAATATGTTTTTGGTGAAATTACCAAGTAGACCATGGACTCTTTCTGAAAGAAGGTGGCTGTCCAGGGTGTAAAAGCCCAGGTAGTCTTGGTGGTAGGGATGCATCTTCCACACTTTGTGTAGGATGATAATAAACTTCAGCGTGTCCTTCAGGGTCACTGTGAGACTCTGATCTTTGGTTACCTGAAGGTCCATGCTGGAGAGGAGGAAAGGTGAGCTTATGAGGGCTTTAAATACCAGAGTCAGGATTTGTGCTAATGTATCATGTGGATGGACTAAATTCTTCTATCGATAGATATTTCACTCACTTTAAACCCTTAACATTAGATGTTTGTGACCAATGAAGTTGCTCTTGCTTGCCCTGCTCAGACACTATGATCTGTTGGGTTGTCACCATTAATCTGATACTGAATTTCTCATGAACAATCCCAAATTGACCAAAGTAAGTGTGCTGCTTGCTCCCAGGCTCCACCTTCTTGTCTCCAATAGTTTGCCCATTTACCACCAATCCTGTGGATTTATAATTAAGTGAATATCAGCGAAAAAATCAAATGTCCATTAATCACTATTGTGGCAGAATTGATAAGCACACATTTACTTGAGACTGGATCTTTCACCAGGTTGAAGATGGTGCCTGGTTTATCATCAGTATTGAAGCACAGAGCATCATTACGATCTGGCAACTCAAGGATGAAGTGTGGGTCTCCATCAACTGCCATAGCTTTCAGAGCTATCAAAAGAAACATGATTTATATTTTTGGTCATTACACAAAATCTTCAAATCCTAATCTTTATCATTACATGTTATCTCACCTACTGGACCTCTCGCCACAACACTAGACAGAGATGCACCGCTTATGAATAGACGTGCAGTATATCCCATGTGACCAAAGTCTAGAAGTAGAAATGTCGTTTTTTAGTGCTCCTGAGGATAGTTAAACATGACAATATGACCAAATTAACCTTAATTATCTATTAAGAAAACAAATTGTTACCTGGACCTGCAATGTCCATCCGTTGCTCTGTGAAGGAAATGAGGAGACACATACAGTCAGTAATTAGCTGTAGCACTGTGACACTTGATTGGATTCTTGTTGAGTTGTCGATGTGTGCGTCAATTGGGTATATAATCAAATATAAATACTGTACATTATTCAGATTCAGCAAGTAATGTGTTTTAATGGATACAAATACAGATATGAATCAAAAGAGCACTATTTAATCTTTTTAATTATAACATTTATTTTATAGCACTTTTTGGGTTTATGTTTATTGTTTAATAATCTGTAGAAGTATTCTGTTATAATGAGCCATTTAATTCATACCTTCTGTCAATTTGTCAGCAATTAACATATCTTCTGATGTTGTGTTAGTTTCTGGCTTAGTGACCACCATGGAGGTGAGTGGGGTGACGAAGTTGTAGTTTAGGGAGAGTTCCAGTGCTTCAGCAGTGACATTCTCACATTCTTTGGGTGTACACTTGTCTCTATCAGAGCATAAAGTTATTATTATCATTCATTCATAATTTAGTGCAAACTTGCAATATATTTTAGTGTTAGATGACAAAAGCACTGTCATAAAAAGTAAACATGTTAAAATTCTCTAATGGTAATTCTTTCGATTGGGAAAATATCATACTTACTGTTTGTTCAAGAGTTGTTGGATGGTCAAGTATGCCCAGAGACGCTCAGTGAAGTCTCCAAAGATGTACTCTTGCTCAGGGAACATGACAACCCATTCCTCAGGATCGGCCTGGCCCTGGACCACAAAAGGCTTCTCCAGCTAAATTAAAACAAATATAAATGCAATTACATCTCTGACTTTCATTTAATTGTATAAGATGTTGGGCGACCACCATTCTTCCATAATCATATGTGCATTTTCTTTCAAAATTATTTTGGATTTTCTCACCATTTGGGCTGACACCTCAACGGGAAACATGTCCGCTTGAGAGTCTTTCAATCGGCCAGCTACGACAATCTCGGAACCACCAAAGAACTGCTTGAAGTGGTTGGTCGTCAAGGAATTCTCCATGCTGTCTGGATAATGCAGATTCACTTCTAAGAGGAGCGGATTAGCCACCTCTTTATAGAAACCCTTTGGAATGAAATTGCAATCTGTAGTCAAGGTCACAGTTCTGGCTTTGACTGTTCTTTGAATAAACTGACATCCTCATAATAACTCGCAACCAACAAACATAGCACGTAGCAATCTATGTACCTGCAACTGCAGTACAGCATCTGAGGCCTCATAGATTCTCCGAGCCAAACCGTTGTTCTGGTTGGCCATCGCATCCAGAAAACCATACTGTACATCATAGCCAAAGCCTAAGCAGAAGAGGCTCATGTTTCCGCCAGTAGCATTACGGACATTTTGTTGGATCACACGTGGATTTGTCTCACCTGAATGGAACAATATACAGTATTTAGGTAGTGCTGTAGAACATAACCATGATCAGGCCAAATATGGTTAAAGTGATGCAAATGACAAGTGTTTTGTTGGCCAAAAAAATGATGCAACCAATATAAGGCTTGTAATTTTAGACCAATGTCCTGGTCTATATCTTACTGGAGGTGTTATGGCTTTATCGGGGTTGAGCGACGGCTGTGTTCTAGCAGTGAGATTTGGATGACATCATTGCCGTCATGTCATTGTGGAGGTATGTGGGCCAGATGGAAACAGGAAGCATTTTGCTTCCACTCATTTGCTATGTGGAAAGTGACTTGTTTCAATGTACGTCTGATTCCAGGGCAGCTTTTCAAATAACCAGATCTTCTGCAATATCAAGCATTGATATGAATCCCTTTGTTGTGAATTCCTACAACATTAACATTATTTACCATTCTGCACTGTTGAGTTCTCAAATCTGATTGATTGGAAGGTGATGATTCATTTTCTCTCGCAGCAACTCGAGCAGCAGCAAGTGCTCATTCTTATGTGTTAGTCATAAATGTTAAGAATGTGTCAGTGTCTTGAGGACACATGACTTTATTCTTTCTGTTTCTTGGTAATAAATTTTGTGTTATTAACTTTAAGAGACAGTACAAAGAAAGGCTGGTGAGTGAATGAGTGTTTATAGCTGTTACAATGTAAGTAAAAACAGTTTTGCAGATGTCCTACAACATTAAATGAAAGTTTAAAAGAACAATGTGTCAATCTTTAATAATGAAAAAATAAAATCAGTGTCAAATTGCTGTGATTTAAGAGAAATAAAACACTGTTTTTGGAAAATAACCACATTTTGGGTGATGGCAGAACCTCTGCTTTGTATCCTGATGCCCCTTCGTTGATTGTTTTCTTATAACAGTGTGCACCATCATGTTTTATTCCTTACATTTTGCACATATAGTGTGTATGTAAATTGTGTCTTTTTTATGCAGCACTAATAAACACTGAGCCTCTGAACCAGACATACCAGCAGTTGGGTCTCCGTCAGTCAGTAGGATGATCATGGAGGGGCTGTTTTCTGGGAGGGAGTTGTTTCTCTTGCCTGTAGTCAGCATGTCAACCGCATGTAAAATAGCTCCATTGATATCTGTCACTTAAAAATGTAAGCACACATAATATTTGTATAGATGAGTCTGGGGAAGGTCTTTTTTTTCCCAACATAAGCCAATTTAGAGATCTTTTGAAACAATGACAAATGTAAAGAACGAAAAAAATTCATTAATGTTTTTTTAATATGAAACGAGGCTTACTAAATACTTCCAGTGCCTTCATTTTACTTTTACAAATACTTACAGTGCCTTGCTGTTATACGTCGGACATATTTCTTTGCTTCTTTTATATTTTCTTTTGTAGCTTTGCTCAGTGATGGTCTCCATGTTTCAATCTCATCATCAAATACGACCAGCCCAAAATGGTCTTCCTCATATAGGTCATCTAGAATGGTCAAGAGTGCCTCTCGAGTCTACAAACAACAACAACAACAACAACAACAACAACAAAACAACTGTCCATAGTTCAAAAATAATAAGGCAATAATAACAAATGCTAATAATGCTGTATGTTTGTTGAGTTCTACCTATAAAACGCTATCTGTTAACTTACCTGCATCATTTTTCTTCCCTCCATGGAGCCACTCCTATCTATTACAAACACTATGTTCTTTGGCAGTTGTTGCAAATCATCTGGGGCAAAGAAGTGTACAAAGTACCCGTTCACAATCTGAAACCAAAAGAGGGCCAGAAAATTAGTTCTATATAGATTGAACCTGAAATGTTTTCTCAAAATTGCCTCTGAGCAGGTTGGACCTGAATGTCACCCAAATCCTGATCACGATTAACATCATATGTGATGATGAAATCCCCATCTATAAGTGTCCCATCACAGCCTGGGCATTTTCTCTGTTGGTCCAAAGTTGGAGAGAAGGACACATGGGCCTAGAAAAGACAATCATGAGATAGGATGTTTCCAGTGATCAGTTGACAATATTTTCTCCTTAATCCCTGATCTCTGATATCAGAATGTAGAAATACACAGTGTATATAACACAAGGAGTTGTCTGTGCCATGGACAATATCACAGTTCCAACAAATATAACAAAGCTAATAAGAATACTCTACTAGCCATTAGAAACGGAGATCGGCACCACCCGAAGTGCCTTCTGGCACGGGAAGGACTTTGACTTGACTGGCCATTAGATGTTAGTTCATTTAAAGGTACAATAAAGTCTACTATGAATATCTACTATACTTTGTGACTGTCCAGTGTGATCATCTTGTTTGCTTGGCCAACGTTTGTACCTATATTTGCAGTATTTCTATTACTGGAATTATAATTTGAAAACATTTTTGCTAAAGTATTTGCACTGTATACTATGCATTAAGGGGAGGACGATATTACAAAAATATAATAGAACACATTTCAATACATGATATGTATCATGATCTATACGTATCATGTATATACAGTATGTATATAGCATCATAAAGTTTCCGAACAACTACAAGAAACAAAATAAACCTTTTAAAACTGTTTGATGACATTTTTTATTTTACAAAAAGTACATTAACACTGAAAAGGAGTTTTAAAAAACTTTAAAAATATGTTTTATTTTACAGATAGTGCCTTTTTTAGAGACTTTTGCAAATCTGCTTCCAGAGTTTGTCATCTTTTTTTATCATTAAGAAAAAAGATATCTATGATATCTCAGAAAAGAGATACAGCGACATACATTTATAACAATATTGATATTATATTGTTATATTGTCCAGCCATACTATGCATATTTAGTTGTAAGATTAAGTGTTTCTGTAATGCTTTAAACTTGACTTGAAATCTTAGTCTGATGTCCTCAATGCAGACCATGCATCTGCTTAATGCCTTATTATTGTGTTTCATAAGCTTGCCACTGTACATTACCAAACTGCATGGTTTTCCAAAATGTCTTTGAAACGGTGAAACAAAATAGACTCACCTTTTTATCAGTGACTGTTTTCTCCACTAGAGGGAGCAGGTCATTGGTGAAGAATGTGACATTGGTGTCCAGAAATGCAATGCCTTGGGGCTCATAGACAGAAGCGATTATCTGTGGGTGTGAGTGTGTCAATTTAATTAATCCAAAATGAATTTAAGTGAAGGAAAGATAGGAAATACACATTAGTATTCCACCTCAAAGTGCTGGACCAGCTGTTTGGGTTTGACTCGAATCATGAGCTCATATTTGCCAAGCCGACGCTGAAGGAGCTCCTCGTACGTAAGTGTGAATGTGACACTGCTGTTGGCTGCAATGTTCACGGAAACAGAAAACATCTCCATCTTTCTTCCTGAAGCTCTGAAAACAACAAAAACAAACCCAAGACCAACAACATAACACTACAATTGTCCCAGGGAAATGTTTGTTCATTATTTTTACCTAAAAGTATGCAAAGTGGAAGCACAAACAAGCTTCTTTCCTACTAGTATATATTATATATACTGGCCACGAGAAAGCTCTATAAATTATTTACTCATGTTGGCAATATTTCAAACGCATTTAGTGATAAATCTGAAACCAGTGACCTGTTGTCCGTTGTGTAACTTTTGAAGTATACAGTATTAATAATAAGCATGGTAACAATTTCTATGAAACTGTAAATATTTGTAATGTGTCTATTCTTTGTAAATTGGTCATTATTTTTTGTGAGTTTTTTTTTATAAACTCGAATAATGCCTCATAAAAAGTTTTAATAATACTGTATTCATGTTGTAATGCAAGTGTCCATATTCGTTATAAGCCACATGCTGTACTTACTTTATCAGTCCAGCCGTACGCCCAGAGGACACAGCCGTCTCATACTCCTTCTTGGCCTTCTCTTTCTCTTTAACCTCTCCGACATACGTCTTTCCATCAATCTCCCTGAAATAAACAAGACAGAAAGCACAAAATATGAATTAGGCATTATGCATGTATTCAAACAAATGTTTAAACCTTAACATCAATGAGAACTGGATTTGAAACAATGCTCTACTGTTGATTCGTGAGTCAGTTTCATTATGACTCAGATTAGTTTATTAGGAGCAGATTTTATGGGCAGTTAAAAGTAGCCCACGACTGACATGCTGAAGTTGGTGATGAAGGCCGTCTTGGGTAACTCCACCTCGAAGAAGACCTCCTGTGAGATGTTGGCTTTGTTCAGAGCCGTAGAGGTCATGACCGTGTGGGCAAATCGAGACGCTACCTTGCAGTCTATCTTCACATTCTGCATCTCGATCTGAGATCAAACAAATATTAGCCACATTTTGTGTAACCTTGTTAGCTAATTAAACGATGATGTCTGGGAAAATTGCTTAATTTTTGGTTTTGAATGACAAGAATGATACTGTATCCAATGAATAGACTAATATGTCCAGTAGAGAAAAGTTCTTGACTACTGTGATTTGTTTGAGTGAGAGTAAGACAGAGGTCTACTGAACATTTCATAAGCAGACAAAAAAAAGCAAAGGCAGCCAACAATTTCTTACCTCATGGCTCCTCAAGTTTGCCTTCTGTGTGAATAAAAAGGAAATAAATCTGTTAATATTTGATCATTTGGCAGAATATTTTATTTATTTCAAGGTCAGGAGTATTTTTTACTGCTTTCCAAATTTATGTATTTAATATTTAATACATTTCTATATATGGCTTAGCCCCGCGATAGATTAGTGACCTGCCCAGGATATACCCCGCCTCTCGCCCAAAGTCAGCTGGGATTGGCTCCACTTTCCCCCGGGACCCTGATGGATAAGCGGTATAGATAATGGATGGATGGATGGATGGATATGTACAGCTTCTTAAATATAAAAGCCACTGAAATGAAACATCCTAGTTGTTCCAGTGCATTAAATATTCAGGATTTTTTTAAAAAGCCAATTTTAGGGCAGAAAAAGCACGTGTACTGAGTCAGGACAAGATTTGTCTTTTTTTCATTCAAAAGTTGTTAAATTTACAACAACAACAAAAAAGAAAATTCATATGCATATTAGAATTTTACTCTTTTTATTCGTACTTATCTTTTGTCTCATAAAAAGCCCAAACCGGTGAATATTATACAAATTTAGTGATATAAAAGCAAAATAATCCTAGCTTTGGTTTCAATTTTAAATAGCAGTTGAGGATATGAGAGATCGTTTTCACAAAATGACCAAAATGAACACTGAATCATCCCATTTATTCTTTCTCATGCTGTATCCAAACAACATGCCACACGATGTATCATATCATGAACAGGTTGACTCATCCATCACATTTTCACTTGATAATTGCATTAGAAGAGTGATCAAAATGAAAAGTCAATTAATATTGAAAAATAGCTGATACTTAAATACACTATCAATGATTATAGGGTTATTCTTTTTCTTGCTAGTTTAGAATAATAATAAGGACATTATGTCAGGATTAACACACAACAGACCATACTGTTATACGAAAATAATACATGCTGGTGTTGTGTGATCTGGCAAAGTGCAAGGTTACTGTATACAAATGACACAGAAGGACAAACAACAGGACCAGTTTAGTGATTTTTCTGGCTTGTATGAAAGGGTCACAAGTCCCGAGGGGTCTGTGATGTATATTGAGGCAATCCCTGACTATTGCTCTTATTTTTTTTAATCACATGATAGAAGTGGAGCTTACGATGAATTATTCTCAATGTTATGGTTATTATTTAGTTTTAAGTCTCATTGACTGGTCACTTGAAATGAAAGGAGTTCATCTAACTCTAAAACTATAAAACAAGTATAAATACTAAAACCGGAAGTGCTGTTATGATTTATGATGCGTATTGTTTCTAAACATGGATGAGTAACAGAAAAAAAGCTGTAATGTCTTGAATATATGAATATGATGGGACATATAATATTTGCCCAGTTGTTCTTAAAATTAAATCTATTTTATATTTTTAAGTGTATTCCTGATTAAGCTTTCCACGCTCTTGGTATCTTCTCAACCAGCTGAGCTCCTCATTACATCTACATGAAAACTATTTGTTTGGGGAAACAATTACATTTTGAATTGAAATTATTTTGATTATATTTGATTATATTTGATTTGATTATATTTTGATTCAGAAATAGATTTATACATGGGTATTAATGCCACTACTTACATTTGTTGTAGAAGCTAATTTCAGTTATAAATGTCATCTTTATAGAGATAGTACCAGTCAAAAGTTTGTACACCCCTACTCATTCATAGGTTTTTCTGTATTTT
>JAOTRR010000001.1:7897449-7909321 GCA_028570945.1 Gogo arcuatus
GAGAGAGAGAGAGAGAGAGAGAGAGAGAGACGTACTGGTGCCCCATGTTTATCAGACTCATGGAGCTGAATTCCAGATGGCGTGATAAACTGAGGGGAAAAAAACAAGCAAACAAAAAAAAACCCCTCAAATATAGAAAGTGTAAGAGTAAAAAAGAAAGCAGACAGACAGACGACAGGAGCGCTGTTCCACGCTGGGAAAAAACTGCACAGGATGCTGATTCAATTAGACAGAGAGGGTTACAGCATGCCATTTCAAGCCTTTCAATTTGAGAACTCAGGTTCAAACTGAAAGCTCTTTTGAGCAGTGACTAAACCCCATGTGTATGAACAATACTCATCTGCTGCACTGCTGTGCTTTTTTCATTCTGATCCTGTGATAAAGGAATTCTTTTGATAAAATATAACATTTACACCATTTTTGACTTTCCCCAGTCAAATGGACTTAGTTTGCGAAGACTTCTGCACTGCAGATACGAGGCTAATACAGTAATGGAAGTCTATCGAACCGCAGATTTAGTAGCTTTGCTTCAAATTGCAAGCTGTGTAGATACATGATTTTGTAAAATATCGAGGAAATTCAAAAGTGCAAAGTGAATAAAGCACAATTTCCAGCTTTCTTGTAAACTCCGCCTGCCTTCGGATGTTAGGAGGCGGGGCTTTTTTGGTGATACCAATATTTGTGAATTCTCTTAGATGTTGCTAAAAGAAGGAACACAATCATTTATAGTAAAGGAAATACTTCCTTTCAATGCTCATTTTATCCAAATTCATAAAAAAAAGAAAAAAAGAAAAATAGAAAAGTAGATACATCCTAACTTACAGCTTTTTGGCAAACTCCGCCTTCAAATTTTGGAAGGCGGAGTGACACCAGATTGTGCTGAAGGAATAATTCGTTCTGGTTGTCCAAAATGGCTGCCACCTTAACATTAGATTCTGAAATGTTTGTCAATTACTATAAATCTCACTGTGTTCTAAAGCACACTTATTCACCTTTAAGAACATACAAAGATGGGAATCCAATAACCGTTTGGAAGTGAACATTCATGATGATGATAAATCTGTAGTTGGTTTTATGTTCAACATTCTACGGTCACTCGACAGTTTCTCTCAAGCAACACATCCAAAAATGATCAAACTTCCATTTACTCATGTCCAGAGAAGACGGAGAGCAAACTGCATCCAAGCATATTTCAAAGATATACGTTTTGATTTTGTTGAATTGTTCTGATTGATAGAAACATATTTTAGCAACACTGAATATTAAGGGACCATTGAGGGAGTGTTTCAAAAGTGCATGAAATGAACAACTTTGTAAAGTTGAGTTCCTGTGGCTTTGACTAAGAGAAGGAAAATCACAAAATCACTTATAACAAACAAAATGCACTTTTTCGACAATCTCTTAACGAGTCCCTTAAATCACGAGCTTCACCAAAATGGTCAACTGTGCAAATGAAATTTTCCCACCAAGCTGTTCCTTGAAGTGCAAAATGTCATGTTCTGGAGGTATGAATTCACAAACTTTCCGCCAGACTTAACATTTTAATATATACCACTAAAGGTAACATGCACCCATAAGCTCATCTTTGTATAAAGGAAACAGGGCCTTATGATGAAGCCAAACACAGTGTAATCCTTTCTCTGAAGGAGAGCTAAGAGAGATGGGCTGCCGATTCTCCCCTCCATCTGTTTCGCCTTTGGGCGAATTATGACGACCTGGCAGTGACCCCTATACTGGACTCCATCGCCCGCTTCTCTCCTGGGTCACCTGATCAGCTCGCTGTCTGCTTGATTGCGCTGAAAGTGTTTGGAGTTTTCCTGTTTGCTCAATTAGCCGAGCCTGTGGCAAACGCCGCAGATTGCGAGGAGGGCCAATCGTGCGGTGGAAGGGGAGTGTGAAAATCGTAAAACGGCGCCGATCTTTGACCCTGCAGGTCCCCAAACGTGTTGGAAATGCCCCCCGGTCTGTTCGCTGCAGATCTTTTATGAAGAGTCGTGAGGTGACTGTAATTATGGAAGTGTTGAGCTTCCTTTTCACTTGATTGACCCTTGTGTTGCTGAATTATAACATGAACGGTGTTTGCCACTTCCTGTTTCAGGTGGTCTGAGTAAAGAGAAAACGGGCTTTGTCAGTATGTGTGTGTGTGAGTCTGCATGCGTGCTTTGATGTCTCTCTCTCTCTCTCTCTCTCTCAGAGCTCAAAGCACACACAATCTAATGAGAGCAAACTGTTTGTTTTTAGACGTTTCGGTGGACGGTGTTACCACACACACACACACACACACACACACACACACACACACACACACACACAGAGTGCCCAAAACATACTGGACAGAACCCCCTTGACCCTTCTCTCACCCGGGATTTCTGGGAAATGGCAGACAGGCTGGCCGTGAAACAAAATGACAACCAGACCAAGCACAAGACTCTCCATCCAATCTGTGCCACCCATGGAGCCAAGCCCCATGTGCCCAGAGAGAGAGAGAGAATACTGCCCTGGGGAAACACACACACACACACACACCAGCACTTCCATGTTCTCCCATTATTGCTCTAAAATGAAAAGTGACACTCATGTGATTACCAAAAGTGGACTTCGTCCCAAGCTCCTTCAAAAAATGGGTCGTTTTGTTTTCTCTTAACCGGCAGAAAGGAATTCTGGGATTGCTGCTCTCCCAAATAGGAAGAGATGCAAAGGTCAAGCTCTATCTGTTTGCTCTCATAGTCTGCTGACTCTACAACTGAATAGAGATCCCATGACCGGAGTCAGGTAAAGGGAGGAAGAGAACACACATACACATACATGCATACACAAAACACAAACATAAACACACACACACACACACACCAGCCTTTCAGTGACCCCTGCGTCATCTCCCACAAGCCCTTGGGTGCAGCAGCCTGGCACCAGACAGTTATTTAAGCCCTCAGGCCCCGGAGCAAACGCAGGTCACTCCGTGTGTGTGTGTATGTGAGCGGGTGGAGAAACAGAGCGAGACGTTGAATCGATGTAATTGTTACATACGTGTAATTCAGTTTTCAGTAGCTCCCACATTCAGTATGGCTTGTTTATTTAGCGAGGCAATGCAGCTAATTAAGAAGGAGAAGGTCAAAAAGCAAAAGGTGAACACACACACACACACACACACGGTAGTAGGCTGAGCCAGGAGAGGTCATTTTGCCAGAGAGTAAAGTGATGTGTGTTCATTCGTAGCCACTCTTGAATTGCACGACGGCTTCCAGACATTTTATTCACTCAAAGATTATTAATGCATTTTCATCCAAAAATCAAATTAAAGGGGAATTTAAAGGGCAGCTGTGTTTTTCTGGTGGAAAAAGTATTGCATTCCTGATTGTACATCATGCCTCAGGAAAAAAAATCACTAGAAGAAGTTTGGGTGTCTCTACTTTTAGGGTCTTGGACTGACAGTTTTTGTGTTCAGTTGTCTTAGCAACAAAATATATATCAATAAACATTATTAAATACATCAATTAAGGTCGAAGGTTGGCAGGGATTCTCAAGTCCAGTCCTAGGATTTTCCTCTTGTCCCAAAACGCCTGGTCTTATCGCTCCAGCTCATGAACGGCTCCTCAGATCATTATCCAGATGTTCAGGAGTGTTTTGAGCAGAGGAAGCTTAAAACAATGCCAACGGTCATGGAAGTCATTTATTCATTTCATTGTACAGTATTCCAGACTGTTGGGAATCATAAATTTGAACAAAATGTGCTTTAGTTTGTGATTCCATTTGAATATAGAGTAGACATTTCATTCTATTATTCGTGTCTGATGCTGTATCAGAACATTCTTCTGGTTCTGCTGCAAGGAATTAATAAATTCATAATTGAAGCTGGAATCCTTTATTATAAAGTTTTATTACTAAGCATTCATTAAATCAAACCTCTATTATAGTAAGGTTTCAACCTGATACCCAAATATTGCTATATATAAATTGTATACAATGTGTTTAAAAAACATGTGCAATAATAATTCATGAATTGATCATTAATTCATTATTAATTTTTAATTAGTAAACTATGTATTACTCGATTATAACTATTTTATTACCAGAAGTCAGTGTCTACATTGCACGCTCCTGCAGCAGTCGCTTGGGTAGTGTGAACAGTTCACTTTTATGCGATTGTCTAAAAGCAATCACCAAGGCGCCAAGCTTGATTTTCTCTACAATTAATTGCATATTGTGAACCCCTCTGTGACTAGTAACAAGAACATCGCTAAGAAACAGCCAATGAGAGGCTGAGAGAAAGTCAAATTCATCTGCTGTCACGCGCAGCAGATCCCTGAATCCGGTTCATCATCGCTCTTCTTGTGTGGGAGGGCAAGAGCAAAATGTAAGCACAATAATAACGCTTTTGTAAGAAATTATTTAGCCTGCCTAAATGGTTGTTAGGAACAGCAAAAATAAAAATAAAAATGACATGATTCTTGGCAACGCACAATATCAAAATAGCTACTTTTTTGCACTATGCCTCCGATTCTCTTTGCAGAACAGACACTCGTACCTTCCCAAGTCTCCCAAAACAAAAACTCTCACTTCTGTGCTTTTTGAACATGTAGTCAGCCTAAGGTGGCCAAAGTGGATAGGAAATAATCAGAGTTAGATTTATGGTGTTTTCTGCAGAGGGATGTTAATGTCAAGCCCTGGGACCACAGAGTTAACTGAACATTTCAAAATCAGAGGCTAGTGCAAAAAGAGCTCTCCGATTGGCTGTTAACGTTCAACACTCTTAATAAGACGTGAGCGTTCATACGGATTTGGACTGTCATACCAGTTGTAATGAGACTAGTTTGGCTCGGTCCCAAACTGAATACTACCGGACTAAGTGATATGTCAAGACAATACACCACTATAGGTATAGATACTGATAATGGTACACAAAAGCATACTTTTTTTTGCATGTTGTTCAGATTTTTGCATAAACATTTGGATGGAATGATAACTACAGTACTAACAGATTTACGGTTGAAACTCACTGCCAATGTGCCAGAATGAAAGGAATGGGTGATGCAGTAAGTTTAAGCACTGCTACATGATCGTAGTTTGTCTCTGTGTGTGTGTGTGTGTGTGTGTGTGTGTGTTCTACTCTCAGCAACAGCATACTTTATTCACTGATTTCTGTAGAACCTTTTATGTTTTTCTGTCAAGGTGTTTTTCGAGAATATGTTAATTAAACTGCATATTTACAGAGAAACTAAGTCACACTAAGCCGTCTTTTCTCTCTCCGTTTACTACCTTAGATCCTCTCACTGCTGCCTCTTTCCTCTACACATTAGACAATTTTCTCTTCGAGTAAATTAATTAGTTCTGCCTTGTTTCTTTTATTTCCGTTCATGAAGAAAGGAGTGGGAGGACAAGAGACGAGTCTGTATTTGGATTAAAATTTTCTTTCTTTGTAAAGCCTGTGACCCGAGCTTCTGATGCTTGTTTCCTCCCTCCTTTAAGACATGTTTTAGTTCCTCTTTTGGACTCTGGCGTGTCCAGAACAGGAAGAAGGAAGATGAAGGCTGTGTTTAAATCTCTCTTTTGAGGATTTGTGCACTAATAGGGATGTGTTTTAAATTGTTTTGGACTGTCTGTTTTTTCTTCACGGAGCTTTGAGTGATTAGGGAGAGTTCTAATCCCTTCCAAATACATTAATTTCAAGTACAATATTTATACATCTATGTATATTGTGAAATAGGGGTTTATATTGTATATGTATACCATATAACATTGTTTAGAATATTTCATAAATATAAAAATATTACACACGACATAAAGCTATAAGCAAGAGATTCAAGGCCCTTAGCATTAGTCCAAACATTATTGTATGTCTAATTCAACTAGAATGCCTGTCTACTTTGTGCTTTAGTTGCTGTGTATGTTTTTAGAGCCTGTTCTGAGCCCTCATATATACCCCATTCCTACTCACAATGAAAACCATATATTTTCCCTATTATGCTTTAATGCTTGAATTGTGCTTTGTGGAAAGGGGAGCAAAACAGTAAAGTTAAAATGTTCATCTATCCCCTGGTGACCAAATAACATTCACGGAAATCTTTTGCCATGGCTCCGGTGGGAATCTGAACCATCGGCTTTACGTGTTCTGCCGGTTGTGACGTTGCTGGCGGTGACATAAATGATGTAGTGAATATTGCGATGGAACTACTCATACTGCCTCAATGTAAAGCAACCGGTGGTAAACTCCAAACAACAAGCAAAGAAAACATCATCAGATATAAGCAAAAATGTTCGAAATAGCCTTTGCTTGAACAAAACAAATGTTCAGAAACAGGAAGAGAACTCTTTAAACAGAGACGTGATTCAGTTTGACTCATGCCATGTTGCTAACTAGCTAATGTATCATCTAGGGTTTTTCACAAAGATGGACTTTCCCTGTTGTGAATTATACGTCATATCTGGTCTCACATGGTTCACACATCTCGTGGAGTTTCGCACTCCGAAGCAATCTGTTAAATACAGTCAGGTGGGAATACACCGATATCTGTTACTTTTCTGGCTGACTGGGAATGAAAATTTGTTATCTATCTCAGGTTATTTTTACCTCATAGAATAACAGACTTCGTATGTGAAAGGGGCTTTAGTTATGCAACGTCTTAGGACCATGACACATGAAGCTCCAACTAAAGCAAACTGCCTTACATCTTCCCTGATATGTTTCATTCAAACACACAACAAAGACAACAGCTGATAGGGAATGTGCACTTATCTTCTGTGTCTGAGTAAAAAACAAATTTCTCGCTACACCAGGAGGGGCAGTAGTCTGTTTATAGTGTATAATTTATTTGTCAGCACAAAATAAAAATTAAAGAACAACGCTCATAAACATACATTTTATCTAATTATAGTTCCGTTTAATTTTGAGGAACATTCACAAAATAAGTTAGACTCTGTTCTCACATACATTATAGCACCTATAAACAGTTGCTCCCTCTCAACTGCCTCTTTTTTTTCTCTCTCGAAGTTAATAAGGCAAAACGACAACAGGAGAAAAAAAAAAGCCAGCATGCCATTTTAGTGAGAAATGATAAACTGCAAAACCCTCTAAAATTTAGAGCTTTAACTTTGACTGTTACAAAGCGCTGACATTGGAGACTCCTTACAAAAATGCTAAATAAACATCCCCGTATAAACTGTTACTATAGAAACTTATGTATTAACACGAGTGCATTAATATAAACTGTATATTTGCATTGTAGTCGAAACAACTGTCAGAGTTTTCTGACCAATCAGAATCAAGCATTCAATGATAGATCCAAAGTTTATATTACAAAAAGGGCTTCTAATAATATAATTGAGGAACAAACTTGTTTCACAACATTAAATGCAACTGTAACAGGTAAAAAGTACAATGTATCATATTTTAATTAATAAAAAAATGGAATTGGCAGATTTGCCATATTATAAGAGGAATAAAATACTTTGGGACATGCTGCTATTGTTAAATAGTCTGGTAACAGTAAATCGCCATCATTGATTATTTCACTATTTTAATTCCTTGCATACAGCATATACAATCACCAGATGTTTTTTCATAGGAACTGGAAAAAGATTAGGCGTTGTTTCCTTTGTTTTTTTCCAGTCTTCAACTGCCCAGTTTGGGTGAGTCTGTACGCTCAGATTCCTGTTCTTGGAACCTGATGTGATCTTCTAACATTGTATCTCATCCACCTCAAGTTGTGCATTCTGAGATGCTTTTCTGCTCACCATGGTTGTACAGAGTGATTAGTTGTGTCACCATAGCTTTAAAGTCAGCTCAAACCAGTCTGGGACCAACAGCCATGCCACACTGAACATTAACTGAAGCTCTTGACCTGCATCTGCATAATTTTATGCAGTACACTGCTGCTAAATGATTGGCTGATTGGATAACTGCATCAATGAGCAGGGGTACAGGTGTTCCTAATAAAGTGGCCAGTGAGTGTACATTGTATATACAGTGTTCTATTGTAAAATGTGCGAACCAGCAGGTTGACTGCATGAGAAGTGAGCAGCTGCACAGATTCCTGAAGGGGCCGTGTATCGAGACAAGGATCAACAGAAATCTGAGTGCTGCCATTAGGCAGAATGAACGGCAGCAGAAAGAAAGAAAGGGATGAGACCAACAAAAAGAGAGAGACAGAGGAAAAAGAGAGAGGCTCACAGGCATAAAGCGAGGGCGAGTGCGAGACGGAGTGAGAGGGAGACAGTGAGAGAATTGTTCCTAACAGACTGACTGTCCTTTTAGTCTTATCTCTCACAGGTTCTCTTACTGAAAACCAAGGAGCGAGACAGTGAGAGAGAGAGGAGGGAGAGCAAAAAAAAGAACAGTTTGCTCCTATTACCCTTTCTCTGATTTCTTGTCTCTCTGTTTCGCCCCATTTCATTCCTCTCCATTTTCTTTTGTCCAATTCCACCAACTGCCTTTTCCCTCAGTCTCATTTCTTGTCCGTCTTCTCCCCCAGTGTTCGGAGGTTCTGCTCTAAAAACTCACTACCTGTCCTGTCTGCATATAAACACATTAAAATACTATACTCAGGTTCCCTCAGTGTCCACTGCAGGCCATTTGTCCAATTAGAGTCAAACTGATCCATTAGTAAAGCTGTCAGTATGTACAGTACAACGCATTTGTAAATGAGTGCATTTGATACACTCTGGACTACTGAACCAGCAAATGGATTAATCCCTATGTTCTGTTTGTGTCAAAATGATCCTTTCAATGATTCAAAAATCACTTTCAGGAACTGCTTTATCCTTGTCACGGTTGCAGTGGATCCAGAGCTTATCCTGGTGATGGGAACACACCCTGGATGGGACACAATCCGTTGCAGAAAAGCTATTCGAATACTAAAAAAATATTTTTTTAAACACCAACCTTCATCCGTTTGACTCGGTTTCCCAAACAACACGAGTATAACAAAGTGTTCAAAGTGACTGGCTCCCTCACATGATGCTCAATCACTTATTTGCGTGCACACACACACACACACACACACACACACACCATATGAAGGATGTCAAACCTAGCCAACAATTTACCAAAGAATTTACTAAATATTATAGTTCTTTTATAGTAGTAACTTACAGTAACTTTTGGTCGCAAGTTTTCTAGGTGTTCTGAGGTCAATTTTACAAAACATTTATTTTCAACAACTATGTTTAGTTAAAACTTTAAAGGAAAAATCAAGGATTTTTTTTATTATTATCCTGGGCCCTATTTCCCCATCTCTTTGGGTCCAAATATTTACTAGGGACAAAAACGATTGTAATCGGTCCATTATTGAGTTAGAACTCTATAACTGGCAACCACAAAACAGCTATACAGTATAATTCTACAGGGCCAACATCCTAACTATTTCAAATTTAGTCCATATGTACTGCTTTGATAATAAATCAGCTGTGAATATATGGACATGTAGTTGAAAATTAGAAACATATCTGATGATGATGTGTAGAATCAGTAAATAGATTTGCTCTTCGCAGTCTATAGGTGGCTTATTGACAGTAAAAATAAAGTATTGATACATTTTCTAACTACAACATTTTCTTTTCGTCATAACGGACAAGAGTTTTGGCTATTTTCACTTTGTTCTTGCTAGGTTTTTACTCAAAAAACACAGATGTACACCTGGTAATAACTTAATGTTATGTAATAACATTAAGTAATAACTTAATGTTAATGTAATTTAAGTAAAGGAAGATAGCAAACTGCTAGTTTATTTTTGTATTATTTAGAATATCAGAACAAACTGAGCAGACTTGCTTTTTAATTAACAGGGCTTGTTTTTTGGTGCATGTGTTTAATGAGTGTTATAAAACACAGGCCTCATGTCAGTAGTTCATCAGTAAAACGTGCTCCGTGGCTGATACGACAAAAGCATTAAGGGGTGGGGCATGGAGAGGGGGCTCAGTGTGTGGGGGGGGGATAATTAGATATCAAAGGCAGGAGCAGGGACAGGGAGGCAGGCGCAGGCCCGCTCTGATGCTAAAGCACTTATTAATGAGATAGGCCTTATCTACTGTCCTTGGAGGAATTCTGTCTTTGATCGGCCCCACTTTGGACTTAATACATTTTTGATTGATAGGCTGAGATGACAGTGGAAGGAGGCGAAGGGGACGGGCGCGAGGGCCAGCAGGGAAGAGATGGAGACGCATGCAGAACGATGCCCTTCATGTGATAGAGTAACCTGCAAAACGTGAACACGGGAGAATGCGTACAGACAACATACCAGGCCTGCATTCATTCCTGATCAGTCTGATTTCAGGTTAAAGAGAGTGAGAGTGAGAGAGAGAAAGTGCTCAGAGCTGATTTACATCCCAGTGTCTTAACTCGAGTCCTCAGGACCCAGCACACTGCACAGTTTTCT
Source organism: Gogo arcuatus (assembly GCA_028570945.1). Classification (NCBI taxonomy): domain Eukaryota; kingdom Metazoa; phylum Chordata; class Actinopteri; order Siluriformes; family Anchariidae; genus Gogo; species Gogo arcuatus. The sequence goes on from JAOTRR010000001.1 coordinate 7,907,820, forward strand.
AACGCCCAGCTCACCTGATCCAGATCATCAGCTAATTACCAAGATACATCGGGTGCTCTTATGAAAATTAAACATGTTTAATTAAACATAAAAAGTAATAGTTTTATTACTACTATAATTGTTATGCACTATGACCTCGAGTAACCCAGCCCGGAAATTTCTGTGGCTCATATTTAATAAATATAGTTACCATAAAGCACTATAGTAACAACATGGTAGTATTATGGTTGACCATAAAATAAAAAAAAGAAAGTGTGATTTGCTATAGTGAAACTATAAAATTGTGCATGGAAGTGAAACCCTGTATCAGGGACTTGAATGATTGCTAGAATGAGGTTTGCAAAGTAGCCTTATTAAATAGGAAAGACAAACACAATACACACGAACATCATATATGAAGCAGCAAAGCATTTATTATAGAGAGACACAGAGAGAGTTATGCTCATACCCACATCCACTAGGACAGACTATCTCAATCAGTGACGCACAACCACAGGAACGTGCCTCATACTATGTTCAATATCCACATTTACAGCTGAGTATCTGTACGAGCCAAAGAGAGAGAGAGAGCGAGAGAGAGTGAGAGAGAGAGAGAGAGAGAGAGAGAGAGATGGAGTAGATAGACAGAGAGATGAAGTAAAGGTGAGACCGAAAAGAAAAGAACAGGAGGAGAGAGAGGTGGGTAAAATCAAAGATGCTATAACTAAAAGTCTGTCACAGTCCATCACCTCCATTTATCAAAAAAAGCCCACCAGGCAGCACAGGACAGCCCATAGGAGAGGAGATCGATCAGACTGACAGGTACATTTCACAAACCCCAATCAATCATTCTAATAAAGCTGGAACAGGTGAGCATTGTTCTAAAGGATAGCAGGAGAACTGACTGCCAGGGTGGAGGCGTAGAAAACTCACAGGAGAAAATAAGTGGAGCAAATTGTATGTGACGTCTATAAAGTGAGTGCAAAAAAAAAACCCTTTTGCAAATTCACAAAATGAGAATAGTCAGGGTTATTATGGTTATTGTGCGTACCCTTTCTTACAGCTTCGCTTGTCTGAGGTCAAACAAAATCCAACCACACTGAATATGTATAGTTCTTAATAAAAAATAATAATAAGTGAATGAATAAAATGGATATAAAAGACAGAAATAAGATATAAAGGGAACAAAAATGTATACATTCAAAAACAAATCTTCAATTGTATTTTAAATAGAATTCAATTACAGTACTTACAATACAATACAATTTAACAGACAACAAAGTTGACAGAGTTATAACATGAAAAAGATACAAAAAAATGTACACACTTTTCTCTGGGGGATTTCTCTACATGATCTACAAAAAAATGTTATTATCTCCGCCAACTTTGTTGGAGGAGGTTATGTTTTTGCCTCTGTTTGTTCCCAATATAACTCAAAAAGCAGTGAACGGATTTTGATGAAATTTGTAGGAAAGGTGAGTCATGGGCCAAGGAACAATTGATTAGATTTTGATGCAAATCCG
>JAOTRR010000001.1:7995444-8006667 GCA_028570945.1 Gogo arcuatus
CACATGTACTCTCGAGCACAGTGAAATTCCTCCTCTGCATTTAACCCATCTGAAGGTGAATCTGTTAGACGTAGTCACATGACTGTGTTGTATAGTGTATAGTAAATACTTTTTCTTTTTTTTCTTTTTTTTTGCATTATCTACTACTATTATACTACTGGCATGCGACTATGAGGAATAGTATGTAGTATAGAGTGTATACTGGTTGAGTATTGAGTATACAGTGTACAAGTATGCCATTTTGAGACTGATACAATTCAACACCGAAGGCAACAGACAATAACTAATGACTTTGACAGGAAGAACAAACTGAATAATTCAGACCATTCAGATGTATTCTCATCCAGGTATTGTTCATATAAGGAGATTTTCTTTGTTGTCCATTTTTAATATCACTAATATTTATACGTAACATATAGTCTGAGAACATATTCCATGTATTCTAATGGATACATGGCTAATCATATTTAATCTCTTATAGTATGTGTTAAAATGATTTACTGTATAAAGAACTACACTGAAACAAGTCATTTTAAAGTGAACAGGTTCTCCAGGAAAGGTTTGAAAAAAAAAAAACCTTACAAAGTGTTAGGTTACTGCACCATCATGGGTATTGAGCAAGACACAGTGAATAGGAATATTTCAGATTTCTACAACAGGAGCCTGGTCTGAAATTGACCGGAAGAAGAAAACACAAAAAAGTGTGTAATTTTTGACCTGTTCTGAGACGGAGAAGTTTTCAGGACGGAGAGCTTTATGGCTTCTCAATAACATGATAAGCTGTATTTTTTTTGTCTTGTGAAATTCTAGCTGTTTATAGATGCTCTAACGTACTGTAAGTGATACCTGGAACTTATTCGATGAGTTAGTCTTGGCAAATTACTGTCGTATAAGAGAAAGAAACCACTTCTAAAAGTGATGATGTTGGAAAATAATCAAGTTCAGGGTGGGAGCAGTACCTCTGCTTCGTGTCAGGCCATAACACATCGTTGATTACTTTCCTGTAGCCGATTGTGGTTTATTCCTTGGCGTAATATTGCCAAGTTTGCCAAAGTTCTACAAAAGCAGATGTATTCTGATTTGAATTGCATTGAAATATCAGTCACTTTATAGCATTTGAAAATGCATTCTTTTACTACTAAGAATTTTACTCAAAAACAGACTAATAGCAACCAACACACTTGCAACACATCGTTAGACAAAAAGAGGATGCGCAAAGAGAATGAAAAAAGAGCACTAAGCGAAAAGAAGTGAATCTTTTTAATGTCACTTGTTTCGAGTGATCGATGGAGAGCCTGGAAGAAGACGGAGTGAGAGAACAGAGTGGCCTTTTTCAGCACGTGGCTCTAGTTCTCACAGGCCTAACTGAGCTGTCATGTCCAATGCTCTCAGTTCATTAATCAGCACAAGGGTGCAAGCTTGTGTCCTAATGTTTACCCAATGCCACACTGATCTCTGCCTGCCGGCCACACACACAGAAGGTTGATGGCATGCTGTGAAATGGGCCTGACACTATGTGTGTGTGTGTGTGTGTGTGTGTGTGTGTGTGTGGGAGGGAGGGCAACTAGAGATAGAGGAAGATGATTCAAACATGCTTTCACAGGTCACTTTTTGTTTTTCACATGCCTTGTTTATCTTGCATTTGAACCATGATCACACCATCTAAACTGAACCCAAGCATTACACTTAAACCTAGTTATGAACGCACCATTAGGCTTCCAGGGGTTTTGCAGTCAAAACAGTGTAACATTTCTGAGAACCTTATTCTGCATTTTCACCCAAAACGACCACGTGTCACTGAACCCCCGGAAAGACATAACAGGAAACCATGCTGGCTAAAGAAAATGCTAGTCTCAGCGCTGGACGCCTTGAGTTCCATAAGGATGTCTGGTTAGTGGAAAAAATGACTTGGAAATGGAATATAGTGAAATATGGTTGGTTGTGGTGAATCCAAATGATTGTCTACGCACAGAAAAATTCTACATTTAGGCTTTATGACCGTTCAAATAATCCTTTACAACAAGTGGTGCTAATTAGCTAGCTAAGCATTTCGCCATCTCAAATAATGGCTTTTCAGCAAAGGTCATTTGATGTTTCATTTCATCTTCAGTACTCTGAAAAAATACTAGAATGAAATCTACTCACGCACACACGTACACACACCATACTCCTGACTGAGAAACACAAAGAGATTGAACCAAGAAAGCTTTACTGGAACGCTTGCTTGTTCAAAACATTTCATAATACAATAACCTTAGGCCTTAAAGCCAAGAAAAAACAAGAAATATTGAAAACAACGTATCCATAATGCTGAAAATTAAAGTTCTGTGAATGTATACACAAATCAAATTCAAAAGCCACAACCTCACTTGCAGTATGCAATTGGTTCAAGTAAACATTATTTCTTTTTTTCTAGTTTTGTGAGCAAATGTAACCCAAGAAAGTAAAAATATACACTTTGGGTTTTAGCTGCAATTTATAGTAAATTAATTAATAATGAATTAACTTAAAGCATTTAAATAATTCCAATGACTGTATTAAAAAAAACATGGATGGTGTGGCTCCATGTCCTTCCGTTCTATAGAAATGAAGCCAATATTCCTCTGCCATGTTCTCAAATTTGGAGACAGAGTCTGCACAGTAGAAACGAGAGTCGAAGTCAGGTACCCGTACTCATTTTGTAGTCCCGTCCCCTTCTCCCAATACCAAGGTCCAGTGCGTCACCAAGGCTGTCAATCACTTCATTCCCTCACCTTCTAATGATATAGTAGAACAACGTTTTAAAAACTAATTTCTGGGGGAAAATGAAAAATGTGCCAATATCAGCATACATAAAACTAACTGTTCAACTTAGACACTGTACATGGAAAGACAGTTTTGATGAGAAAAGTGACATGGAAAAAAAGGCTATTTTGTCATTGAAGCACATGGGGATGGGCGGAGCTACGCATTATACTGCAGCCAGCCAGCAGCGGCGCTAGACCTGCCGTGGTTTCACTTTTTATAGTCGTTACGCTGTCCATGTTTTTTACAGTCATTGAATAATTCTAATAATTTGGTTTTTTTGTGTAAAATTCACAGATTTGTTTTTTGTCATATTTACTGAACCACTGAATCATTTTCGAATCATTCAGTGCATCTTGGTCACAGTCATGAAGGATCCGGAGCCCATGACAGAAAATACCACAGCACACCGGCAATTTAGCCAAGTCTCCAATTAGTTTTTTTTTTTTTGAGAGTTGGAAGGAAACTGAAGCACTCAGAGGAGACCCACACTGAGAGGTGGAATACATGACAGTACCTGGAGCGTCAAATTTTTATGTCATTTTCCTAATTGTGTTTGACTTGTTGGTTCAAAATAAGTTCATTTTCATTAGTCACAAAATTGCATTACCATCAACTACTTGTTCCAATGGGAGGTCACTGACCAAACACAGTACACCTTAATCCCAGCCTTGTTTTTAATGGCATCGTAAAAATGTCTGCTGTCCCTCAAGATCCCGTTTCCATGAGAGAACACAATGCTATAACAGCTTTACGCTTATTATTATATTGGGTGGGAATGATCAGCCTTATAGGAATGGAATGAGTTTTGGAATTAGGGGAAATGAAATAAGCTTTACAGTCTTACTCAGCAAGTCCGTCACTCTTCCTCTTTGCCCTCTCTCTCTCACCCCCTTTTTGTATCCCTTGATCACTCCTTTTTCCCTTCATGCCTGCATTCCTTACGGTTTTGTTCTCCTGCCAAGGAAACAAATCAAAAGCCCTCTACTTTTCTCTCCCTCTCTCTCTCTCTCACTCGCTCTTTGCTTCCTCCTGACAGTGCAGGCCAGTGTGGACCCTCTGGTGTGCGCACACTCCTCCATGACCTGAGCAACTGATGATGTCATTGCCAGTTGACCCCAGGGCGAGTGTACTCGTGGCTGTCCTCGCGCATGCTATGGGTGGGAGAGGGCCAGTAAGACGAGCTCACTTCCTTTTGTATGTTGAGCTGTTCTCCCACTCTGGCTATGTAAAAGGGTGTTTTTTTTCTCCTTTTATAGAGCATGTTTCATGGCAAATTAAAATTTTATCTGTTGGGGCTGCCCTCTAGCCTTGCCTTTTACATTCATGTCAAATGATTTTCTGTGCTTTATTAAGACTCTTTTTAGATTGTTCTTTTTGCTTTGACATCTCAAGCAGATGGTCACAATGACTATGCAAGTGTGGCCCAACAGAAAAATATAGCCTTCTCAGTGTGTGTGTCTGTGTGGAGTTGGTCAAGTTCTTCAGAATGACAATGACGTTTCTTCTAAGTAGTCCAACAGTGGCAGATGAGGCAATCATTATTTAAAAAACAAAAAAAAACAAAAAAAAAACCTAATGTACAAATTTTGAATTTCTCCAGCGATAAACATTCTAGGGTTCCACATTTGATCCTAAGCTCTGCGTGGAGTTTCACATGTTCTGTCCATGTGGGATTCCTCCAGATTCTCCGGTTTCCTCCCACTTTCCCCAAAAACACACCAGTAGGACAAGGCGAGCGACTCTAAACTGTCCCTAGGTGTGAATGAGCATGTGAATTATATGTGTGTGCACTGTGCCCTGTGATGAACTGGGGTCCCATCTAGAGTGTATCCCACCTCACGCCCAGTGTGACCCTGACCAGCAGTGATGTGACGTTTGCGAATGAGTTGACTCTTTGAGCTGACACTTTCAGATGAATGTTGAAGGACTTACTTTACTGAACCATAACAGACCCCTTTCTTAATAATTTATCAATATCCATGATACTTTTTGTTTTTAAAGAGAATCAAATATTGATATCAATTACAATATGTCACACTTTCACTGGTTTTATTCATGCATTCATTGATCTTCAATAATCACTTCCCAACAAACACAGAACATTCAACTAATGTTAGCTTATAGTTCTCCTATGGTTAGTTTTACAATGTTCTCCCAATGTTTATAGAATGTTCTCTCCAGGGTATTATGCATCAGAATGTTCCTTAAACGTTCTCTTATGGTTGCATTGTGCTTTTCACACAACGTTCCTAATTGATTGTATTTTGGTATTTATTCACACAGCCAAATGAGAACGTTCCTCGAATGTTGCACAGAGGTTGACAGTGTAAACCGATGGGCCAGCACAATTATAGGATGAAATGGGTTAATTACAGTTCTTGATGTCTAAGTTAATAGATTTATCAATACACACATTTATACAAACAACACTATTATAAATGAGCAATTTGTATTGGAAATTAACAACTGTTGGTACCTTTGTCTGGGACATTCAAATATGGCTCCTTTTTTGTAAGCAAGAAGGCAATCTAACTGAACACGTGCAGAGTGAGTGTAATCACTAACCTGGTCAAATGAATCAAATTCAAGCAAATATTTACAAGGGATATGTTTAAGCTCGTAGCTTTTCTTACTACTTCATTAGTATTTTCCTGCTATTTATTTTTGTGCAATTTCTATCATTAATTTTTTTTGTAATTTTTTGATGAGATTTTTGTGAGTCTCAAGAAGTATGGGGAAAAAAAGAGGCTAACTTGTCATCCTACTAATAACAGATCATTTGAACAAACCATTAGAAGCTCACAGATTCTGTTGCCCACACTGCATCATGGGTAGATTATCAAACCATATATCTTTACTGAGAAAATCTGTAGAAGACATGAGTGAAAGATTACAACATGCGATTCAGTTTCCAAACCTACATGAAACATTTAAGAGTCAAAGGAGATTCTTATCAATGTCTTATATTCAGTTAGTGGTCACTTCCACGTACATTTAACCACCAACCATAACATCTGGTGCCATCTCTTTCCCTCTCACTCCTCCATAGTCCCCTATCATGTGAGATTTTCCACTGATACAGTCCTAAACACACACCACAGGGCCCTCAATAAGGCCCTTCTCCAAGTCTGTGTTCAGCCAGCGTGTCATGCTGACGAGGACAAGCCTTTATCGGTGATGATGTTCATGCTGGAAACAGAGATCGCATCTTATTGATGACAATCCTGCACTGCTCCAGTACCACCACACACACTGGTTCTTATACACAAGCACATCCACACATGGTTAAGTCAAGTGCAACCATGTATGTTTGTTTACCTTTTGCTTGTGAGTAAATGTGTGCCCACAAACATATATTCCACAGGTGAGTATATTTCACCTTGGAATGACAGATTAAAAGTTGAAAGAGATCAGCATACTGCACAGCATACTGAGAGAGATAGAGAGAGAGAATGAGTGAAGAGTGATGTTGAGACATATCGTTCAGCTCACGTATTTTATTTTTGGAGATTGTCATTTCCGACCATTTTGCAGATGCATATCAAATTTTGCAATCTGCCTCAGGGAGATAAGGCCCAAGAGATGCTGGAGTTGCAACATCCCACAGAGCGAGCAAGAGAGGTTCTCATAGTGATCTCGGAAAAGATACTGCTCTTCCAGCACCCTCAGCATCACTGATTACCATGCTAATCTTACAGAGACTGGCGTCTGCCAGGCTTCAGCTCAAACAGACGTAGGAACACAGCCCTATCATGTGCAGGAACCATAACCATGCTACTAGCTTAGGAAAGAAAGGCTCATGATGGAAGTATCCAATTTGAAAGATGGCAGTCTTAAATCTCAAGGCTTCACAACAACTCCATGGATTTCCAGTCTAGTCTAGAACTTGAACTTGGGGTCTGCTAGGGTTAGGCTTAAACTGACCTAGGAACATGACCCTGTCACATGCAGGAACATTTCCAAGCTGAAATGTGGCAGGACAGTCTTAAATCTTAAGGCTTCATATCAGCTCCATATAGTTCCAGGCCAACTTGAACTTGGTGTCTTGTTGTCCCATACAAGAACTGTATCTGTCCTACAAGAGGAGAGGTTTGTGATGCAGGTATCTGAGGTATCTGAGCTGCAGGATGGCAGTAAAGTTGTTCTTTTGCATGCAGGAACCGTAACTATGCTACTGGCCTAGGAGACAAGATGCTTGTGATGGAAGAACCCAAGCTAAAGGATGACAGTAAAATCTCTAGTCTCAAGGCTTCCATGGAACTCCATATCCTCTCAGTCCAGTTAATCTCCTTGAACTTGATGTCTGCCAGGCTTGGGTCCAAACATGGCTCTATTGCATGCTGGAACCATAACTGTACTACTAGAAGATGAGAGGTTATGATGCAAGAATCTGAGCTGCAATATGCCAATAACATCTTAATTCTTAGGGTTTCATATGAGCTCCCTGTGCTCTCTGATCAGTCTAGACCAAGAACTTGGTATGTACTAGGTTTAAACAGACCTAGGAACATGGCCACATTGTGCGCACAAACGATAACTGTGCTACTGGCTCAGGAGAGAAGAGGCTTGTGAAGCTGAAAGATGGCAGTAATGTCTCAAACCCCATGGCTTTGTAGGAGCATCATATGCTCTCAATCTAGTCAAAGTCTAGAACATGGCTCAGGTTGGTTTGAATTTGAAGCCACAGACTTAAAAACAAATGAACTGATAAACCAATGACTGCAGAATCCATCATTCTTGTTGCTCCAGTGACCTTGGAAAAATGAATTACTCATCCTCTTTTCACTGATCCATTAAATCAGTTGTGCTTGCCTTAAATCTTCAAACACTGCCAGCTCTTATAGAAGAAAAGCATTCCATGGTTTATGTTGTCATGACAATACAAAGAAATGCTTCAAACCTGGATGTTTAGATTCATAGGACCAAGATGGTGGTAGACGAGACACAACAAAAAGCAGAGGCATGTGTAAATAAGGTCGATGTTGCCCTAAACTGAGCCAACCCTCACTCTACGTGAATGAGAGGCCAAAGCTTTAACAAATGAGGCCTAGCAATCTTGGTATGCCAGGTTTCTAATCAAACCCAGAGCTTGACTTCTTGTCCATGGGGGCTAGGGGGCAAACAGAGTCTATCAAATCTGCCCTGAAATAAGACTTTGCTTGTGCCTAGGACATTATTGTTCAGGGCAGCATCTCTCTCTCTCTCTCTCTCTCTCTCTCTCTCTCTCTCTCTCTCTCTTGCATCATTGAATAAGTGAAACATTGAGGCCTAGATTCTCTTCAGGTATCCAAAGTCCCAGAGGAGCTCCTGCTGCCCTCTGTCTGTTCGGATACAGGCTACCACTGAGGCCTCATGGGAAAGATCTAGCAACAGACACCAGGTCCTCTCCATCTCTCTCTCTATACCTCCACCACCCACATTCGGCTGTGGGCCAGTTTGGCCTGGCTTCACCCTCTCTGGTTACCTGCCTGTGAAAGCGAATGGGGTGCGGATGGGGATAGCCTGTCCAGACTGTGGCTCCCCTGAGCCTGCTCTGGCATTAGCACTTGCCCCCTTCGCTCTATCAATGGGAAGCTGGATGAATGCAACTGTTTGTGCATAGACAGCAGGGATGAATTTGTCTACCTTAGAGAAGAACAGGAAGGCCTGAATACGTTGCCTCCTGGGAAGGTGCCATGAATGGTGAGACCATCTCAGGTGGTATGGATTAATGGTGTAGGAGTTGCTGAATGTTAATTCCCACAGGTGAGAGTGCTCTCAATCGTCGTCTCATCCTCATTGATATTGGTTCTCTCATCTGAATGCTGCCCCAATGTTAACCGTTCTTGAGTTGTTGATACTCAAATAAAGCACACATTAGCTTAAGATTATATGTAAGGGATATGTTTTCAAAAGCCATTCAAAGATCATCATAACTTGATTATTTTAAGTGTTTGCTCAAGTTATGCATTGAAAACTTGCAATGCTAGTTCTCTCAGATTTTCAGAGCACAACTGAGAGAGGAGGCTATAGGAAAGCTGGTCTCAAAGTTAGGTCTAAATTGTGCCTATCTCCAAGATTAGTCTCTAAAGCAGGATTAATAGTAATAATTTTAAATTATGTAATCTTAAATGATTAGCTACTATAACTGAGAAACTTGGCAAGACTTTGAAATGTCGCTGTTCCTGTTCTTGACTAGTCTCAGAGCTAGTTCTACCTTGTGGCTAGCTATAAGATCACTCTCTAAGGCAGGATCAGTAGCGATGTTCAGTTCTCTCTCTCTCTCTCTCTCTCTCTCTCTCTTTACCAGCTCTTTCAGACGATTAGCTAGCACAACTTCAAACTCTCCAAAAACGTTACTGGTCTCAAAGCTAGTTCTACAGTATGGCTAGCTGGCACAACTGACAGCATCCAACTAGCCAAAAAAAGAAAATAGGCTAGGTTTTGTGTATTGTGCCAAGCTCTGAGGTAGGTTTAGCAGTAGTGCTATTTCTGATACATCATTCCTGACGATGTCAAGTAGCAATTCCATTTGGTAAGGCTAGCTCTTATTATTTCAGTGCTAGCTCTTAAGGGTGGCCCCCACCTAACCTTCAGATCAGTTCCAACTCTCTCAGGTGTAAGATGGCTCAATGCTGCCTGTCCCAGGTGAGAAAACTGACCTATTTTCAGCAGCTAACATTGCAATCAAGAATGCCCTCTTCATCCATCTAAACTACACTCAATCCAGATGAACTACTATACACTACTATAACACTAATATACCTAATATTGCAACTATTTAAATGTTAAATGCACACTCAGGCCAAAATGTTGTAGCAATTGCAACGTACATACAGTGGCATCTAATTTTAGTAGTACAGTTTAGATATAATTTACAGCTGTTTTTGAATAGCAGTTGTTTAATTACAACTTCAGGAGACACCAAATTGAAATTGTCCAAAGTGCAGTTACTTTCACAACACTGTAAGTGTTGCATCAATATGAAAAACCACAAGAAGCAATAAGAGTGGCTCATAACCACTAGCATTCATGTGAAACTCTCTCATACTATTCTTTTTGTCTTTTTCACTTCTCTGCTGCGATGCATCGAGTCAGGGTGAATCAGGATGCTGTCTAAAACCGACACTCTGGAGAAACATACACAGGTGTATAACCTACATGCAACATGTCTGTCCTACCAAGCATGACGATTAACTGCAAGGTTCTCACCAGCTTGCTTTATAACTTATTTGCAGACTTGTGACTTGGTTGGAAATAATAATAATAATAATGCAGTGGAAGTATTCCTTTCTTGTCATTTTCACTTCCTGTTTTCTGTATTTAGGGGTGGTTATAGACACTTATGTGCTTTATTGAGTTTAGGCCCAGCTGTGCTGGTGGTAAGGGTGAAGTAGAGGGCAGAGGGTATCAAGGCTGGGAAGGGATGTTAAAAAAGAGTTACAGGAAGTATATGCTTAAAATGCTAATGTTTTTTTTTTTCATATCTGCACACTTGACACATTACTGTATCTCTACAGATGTTATATATTTTGTCTTGCTCTGGAACACTTCAATGTTTGAATATAAAAGTAAAGTACATTTTTATTAATAATGATTATTGATAATGTGAAAGCTTACTAAGCAGGTCTACTTTCTCAATTTTCTCATATTCTCACTTTTAAGGAAGTAAACTGACATCTAGTGTTGTGATGCATCGTAATTAGCATGACTCCATGTAAAAGTTCAGTTAGCGAACGCAGAAGATCTTGAGTAACAACCCGAGACAGTTTGAATCGATTATTTTGGAGCATGACATGGACATAACAACACCAAAATGTTTATTATAGCATTATAGAATATAATTCATTATTACAGAATGTATATAGAATCATTTAGAGATGCTCTGACACACAGCTATAGGCTATAAATCTATTATCTGTGAAGTTGATGTACCTCACAGTTAAGTGTTACTAAGGATTCATGTCGGACGCAACGTAAGCAACGTGTGCATAGTTGTTATGAGAAAATTAGCAATGACAGAGATGTTTATTTTACAATAATGGCACGTCCTATAGTATTTTATTTTTCTTATATGACAGTAATTTACCCAACACTAATAATTTTTTTACTAATTAAAAATGACAGGTTGGAATTTTTATCATTTACGGTTACTTTTAACGTTGTGGACCATCTATGAAGCAAGTTATTTCCTCTTATCACTGATGTTATAGCTGCACTAGTCTCTCTTTTTTCTCTTATGAAGTTAGTAAGTAAAAAAAAAAAAAAAAGCAGCTTGTCATGGTAGTAACAAACTGAAAATTATTTTGCTCTGAAGGCTTTTTTGTGTCAGAAAATCATTACAGCTTTACCCTGTAATTTTTATTATAAAACAAAATAATTTGTTTATATAGAGCATGCAGAATACAGCTCTGGAAAAAATTAAGAGACCACTTCAGTTTTTTCTTAAATCAGCAT
>JAOTRR010000001.1:8043443-8062665 GCA_028570945.1 Gogo arcuatus
TGTGTTATTTCATAGTTTTGATGCCTTCAGCATCATTCTACAATGTAGAAAATAAAATACAGAAAAACCACTGAATTAGAAGGTGTGTCCAAACTTTTGACTGGTACTATATATCACTGGATTGTATAACTGACTCACATGGAAATTGCTTTGGATTGAAGTCGGGGATGTTTTTTTTCTGCTCCATTTTGCATTTCCTCCCTGTCTAACATGTCCATGAAAAATTTACATCCTAAACATGATAGCACACGGGAAAAAAAATAGAAAAATACATCCACAGCAAAAGGGTCCCGAGAACTGTGTGTGGTTTTGAGAATTTGAATAAATGTGACACTCGGCATCTGTGTTGATCTTTCGCTCAAGTTTCCACTGTTTTGTACATTTAAAGAGTCCAAAACACCTACATCTGCACTTTAACAAGCTATTCTGATATAATCATAACATGTCTGCTGATGTGTGAAAAGGAACGTTTTAGACAGTTTCCCACCCTTCACTTTCCACACTATTGTGTGCTTTCATTCTCCTAAGGCATCAGTGCTTGGTTTCCCTCCAGGGTGTATTTTGCAGAATGATTATCGTACGGCAAGTATACAATACGTTCGTGTTAATAATGGAGCCGAGAGGGGATCTTGTTATTTCGGCCCAGGGAACGACTTCACCGTGACCTCTTGGGGGAAGCGAGGACCTCAGGCTGGCCCCTGCCTTCATTAGGCCTGCTTTTAGGACTTAGCTGGAAGTGTAACCGTAGACACAGAGACAAACACAGCAAGGAATTACCATCACACATGCATGTGCAAGGCAAAGTGGTAGAAATCAGGAAAATCAGGCTCTTTATTACCTAAAGGTGAATTGGCTGCACTGGGATTATACATAGCTCTCGACTAAATCACAGCGCTGATGGTTATCACTATAACACAAATATTAGAGATTGTTTCCAGACTGAACTCTAGATTTCTTTTCTCACATGAATTATGTAGCATTTAATATATATTTTAATTTAAACAATGTCTTCCTGCTGCTTGAAAGACAACATACACAGTAGATATTAGTTAAGTAGTTTAGGATCAAGTTGCAGCAACTTTTCCAATAATTATACGAAACATTTCTCTCAGGGTCTTAGCCATTAGTTTGGGGACATTGATGTAGCTCGTTGGTGCCACCCTGTGGTCCTGAGCTGCACATTCAAATAAATGATTCCAACCCCAGGATATTTATGGTAGGTTAGCAAATTCTACTACAAGTTTGTCTTTTTCATTTGCTATACCTATATTAATTAGAAATGTTCGCAGGTAGAGAAATTGTTCTCAAAACCAGGGAATTTCATGATCTTGGAAAACCCTGGTATGAGTGTTAACCTCAAAACTGATACTTTGGGCAAAAAGTGTCAAAGAATATTACAGAAAAATGAGTGAAACTGCAGGGAATCCCTCAAATGACAAAAACCACATACATATGAATACAAAAAGTGACTACTGAGAAGAAAAATTTTCAATAACTAAGCAATAAAAGATGATACTGTTATAGGAAAATAGCAGCAGGGTGACATGATGTGGTGTGAGGGACTGTCACTACCCCAAAGTTAATTCTTTTCTTTAAAAGAAAAGAGAGAAAAAAACCGCCCAAACATCCGGTAGTGGTGTATTCCTCTTACGCCACACAATAAAAAAAAAAAAATAAATTTATACAACAAAACAGGAAACTTTTTTTAAACAGTACATACATTAAAAATGTAAATGTACTACCAACAAATAAATACTAAGTACGACATTGCAATGGTAACAGTAACTCTGCTTCACGATGGGCCACCCCATCATTGATTATTTTCCTATAAAAGCATGCCACCTAAGTGTTTTCTTACTTAAGTTTGTCAATCCAAAAAAAAAATTCAAGAAGACTAATTTATAACAACGTGTTTATTTTCACTTTTCAAATTTTGACATTTAAGGAACTTACCATTCTGCATTTCCTTCATCCCCCAACACACACACACACACCCACACCTTGTGTTCGTCCACTAAATTCACGGTATGAAAGCACATCGTTTACAAAAATGGAAAAATTATACAAAAAAAAAAAAAAAAAAATTTTTAAGAGACAAGCCAACAAAATACGGGGGAGAAATTTTTCAACAACGTGCCATCCATCGTGTTCAGAGCGCCGGTATTTTTGTATTTGTTTCAGGGCAGAGCAAAGAACAGAGATTAGAGTGTAAGTGCCAAGAACGCAGAAGGTCAGAAATATTTCAGCAGGTGTTGACGCAGCTGAAACATGTAAACATGCCCTTGGCTAAAATGATCCCCTCAGACAAAAAAAAAAAAAAAAAAAAAGGCATGAAATGGACAATAATGCATCTAAACCCCACGACCCACGTGGCATTTCCCTGGTGATCAGAAACAAACAAAGGAAATCTTGAAGGATGAGTAAATGTGTATGTGCACACCCCTCTCACACAGCCTACAGGATGAAAAAGGCACCACACACACTTTAAGGTGACTGAGCACTCACACAGATAAACATGAAAGTGTGTGTATGAGAGGGTTTGGGGTGTATTGCAACGGCACTGTGTGCGCGTGCGTCGTGTGCTTTAGAGAGCGTCGAGGAGGCCGTCGATGCGTGTGATCAGCTCCTGTCTCTTGCTGGACAGCGATTTCTCTGACGCAATGTACGCCTCCTTCTTCACCTTCCCAGTTACGAGGCGCTCAGACTCCTGACAGGACTGCAACACTAAGTCCTTCACCTGGACGTCCAGCTTCTGGATCTCTCCCACCTGAGGGAAAAAGTTTCGCAAAGTTACTTCCTGTACTGCAAAAAATAAATAAAATATCCACCCTAAATGACTTGCATATGAATCTTTTTAATGATTATAGGAGCTTGAGTGGCACCAAATAGTTAGCGATAATGAAACTATGAACTGATTATTTGGTTTAAACTTCACTCTTGGTCTTTAAAAACATCACTGTAATTTGTACCTTCTCAGAGAGGTCAGATCCTTCAGCTTTAAGGCGACCCTGCAGGCTTGTGATGTCGTTCGTGAGAGTGCGGTGCTCAGCCTCCAAATTCTTACGGCCCGCACTGAGGGCGCTGGTGTCACGTGACTGCTTGTAGCGGTTCACCACCTCATCCATGTGTCTGTACAGACCAAGCCTCTTATTGACCAGAGTCAGGACCTGCTCCGTGATGGAGGCCACCTTCATCCGCACCTCTGCTGCAGGGTCCTAGATGAAAGAAGAAAAGGATAGATAAATGAGTATGTTTAGAGAAATAGATACATCAAAGAAGACAGATTTTCACTGTGATACCTGGAATTTTTTTTTTTTTTTAAATCACAGGAGATTCCTCAATCATGTAATACAATAAGAATGTGTTTTCTCTCTTATGGCTTGTATGTTCAAAGACACAAATGTGTGTTTCGTGTAGTCCCACATGATCACATGACGGGATCGATAATAACTAATGAGACAGCGTTTGTTGTATGTCTATAATAACTTTGCAGCTGAAGGAACCAGCCATACCTTGGTGATGGAGAAGTCCAGACGAACGTAAACGATGACTGTGAAGAATAAGACGTAGAACGCACCAACCACCAGCAATGGCTCCTGCAGCATCAGGATCTTATTGAAGGTGTAGTGAACCTGGAAAGATGCACAAACGTAAATGAGAACTAGTCCCACGGTTTATAGCAGTATCATGCCACATAAATTAAGAGCTATAGCTAGTGGCTATGACTTATAGAAATATAACCAATGACATGATGGTCAGATGGGGGCCAATGTGAAGCAAAGTTACCGTCACCACTGTGAAGCTGATTATTCTCAAGCAGCACATCCCTAAGTGTTTTATTCCTTGTAACCCTCAGCAATTTGCCAATTAATACAGTTTTTATCCATTTCTAGTTACATCTAATGTCGTTTAAAGTCCATGAAACATGGTAGTTCCTGTTCTCACTACGATAAAACAGCTGTTCCCTCATCAACCTTTCTTTTTCCTCTCGACAAAATGCAGACACTGGAGACTCCTTCTGTAAATGTTAAATTCTTCAACATATCAACAATCACATTTTTCCACATCACAGCCTGAACCGCCATTACAGAAAATGAAATCAACATCCTCTGACAAAAAGATTTGGGAATTTGAGAACAGTGTTTTGGTATCTGTCTTGTTTGTCTGGGAAATGGGTATATATATATATATATATATATAAATAAACCATTATTAGCAGCCCTTGTGTACTGAATGAGAGACTTTCACCACCACCGTATCCTGTTTAGGGGAGAAGTTTGGTAATGCATCTCCTTAACGCATCTCCAGTGAGTCTTACCACCATGTCCTGAATGTGCTGCTCCACCAGGTTCTTCTTAGTGGCTACCAGAACAGGCCTGCCAAAAGTGTCCAGGTAGGTGTAGTGCAGCTGGTCAGGGCTTCGTTCGATGGGGTATGGAGTTTCCAAATGTACGTTCCTGATAAAAGTAGCAGATTATGTGGTTAATTTACTAAATCGGGTTATAGGACACCCTAAAAGCAACGTTTCTCCAAATGATTATTAGTCTCTCTATGATTTCTAAACACATCAGCAGGTAAGACATAGTTAGAGATAAAAATGTCAACTGGCTTCAAATTCCTGATCTGAAATACAAACATGTCATACCTTGCTCCCTCTGGGAGAATCAGTTTGACGGTAAGTTCATCAATAACCTGATCGTCGTACACGTGATCAACCAGGCGCATTTTCAAAGCATACTGATCCCCTGTGGAGCAAAAAAACAAGCATTAAATAGCCAAACGCTGAGTATTAATGAACTCTCAAATACTAAATGTACAGCCAACAATTATTACAAGGAATAAAAGCTAATAGAGTACAGTTAAAATGATTTATTTGTGCTATTTTAAACAAACAAACAGAATATGATGTAATATCAACAATTCGAAGCTTTCATAAGGAAAGACGCACCCAAGGTGTAGAGATACTCGTAGCTGGGCAGATTGTATCCGATGATATAGTGCGTCTTCCACCCTCCAAATAGGGGGAAACGGGGGCGGACTTCAACCTCGACGGAGTCTTCCAGGACCTGCAGGTGAGAGGTGGAGATGTTCCCGATCTCGTCCCGGTAGTACACGTCTTGGGCAGAAGCAGGGAGGATCGTCTGCAAGCAGAGGAAACCGGGTACATGAATGGGGAAAAAACAGGACACATAAAACCAATCCGCTCTGAGAACATACTGTAACACAAAGATGCTAAGAAACAATTCGCAGATCCCACCTTGAAAGATTTGATGGAGGAGATGCCACTGTCAGACTGCCTCTGATAGTCGTAGCGGGAGAACGGCCCCTTAAGGTACGCCCCTGTGTGTCTCAGGTCAATGGTTTCCTCCACGGCGATGTTGCCCCAGTGGGAAACCTCGATGGTGCGTGTGATGCTGCTGATGGTGAGGAATGGTGCGTTATTCTCATAGTGGATCTTCATGGTGTCCTACAGGAATAAAAGTACACATTCTGAGTCACATATAATGGTCTAGGAAAATTTCATCTAAAATCTAAAAACAGCATAGTCCAAGCAAAACTAGGTAGGATCCCCAGACAGCACTTATGTGCTGGATTGTTTATCAAGTGCAGATTTATAATATACTGTATTGTGTGCGTCAGTGCTAGAAAACCGAATATATTACAATTAAAACTGTTAACTTAGAAGAAATGAGAAGCTCCCTGACTCCATCACATCCTGTTTACCTGACTGAATGCAGGGACGTCCTTGAACGGGCCGTACTCGATCACCTCGTCGTTTTTGCTCGGGTTGCCCAGCTTGGTGTAGCTCTCGACGGTTTTAGAGGCGAGGCGCACGCGGGTGGTCTGGCTACGGGTGAGGTAAGGCGAGTACAGGTAGTGATTGCCCTGGAACACCACCAGCTGTCTCTCGGCCTGCGTGATATGAGTGGGGAAAGGCGTGAGCACGTGGCTGAACACCGTCTCCACCTTCACACGCAGCTTGGCACCAGCTGCCAGGGCTGAGGGCAGCTGCACCTGGAAGAATACCCCACTGCGAGAGAACAAGAGACAGTGAGTGAGACGGATAAGTGTGTTTTTGCAGCAGGAGTGAGATTCAGGTTTGCATATGGACTTAGTGCCCTTTGCATCAGCACTGAACTCTGAGAGGCATAACTAAGGAGTTGTTCCATCCATAACCATTTCTTTCATGTCTATTTCCTGAATGCTCACTACCATTGCCCCTTACTGTCCGTGTTCTTGATAGAAATTACAGTATTTTGTAAATACGTAAATAGTCTATGACACTGTGACCAAAGACGACAACTATTTGTGATACAACTATTCTATTGCATTCTGAGTGTCTATAGAAAAATCTTTATTCTTCAAGTAATACACTTTGAAACGCAAATAATCATGAATCAGTGAATGTGTAAATTAGTTTAAGGCTTCATTTGGTGACTTCTACTGAGTTTTTGAGTCTGCATTTGCCAATTTCCGCAAAAAGGATCAACTATGGGTTCATCACTCACCTCTGTCCTCTAATGGTTGTCTCCTTCAATTCTAAAGCTTCATCTTCCTCCTCTTCACCTTTGACCTGGTTATAATAATAAGAGACCAGAATGTCAAATTTAGTGGACTTTGTAGTGCACTGAGACAGGAAGTCATTTGGGATTCATCCCAGGTGAACAAGACGTTAATAAAAGCTCTGCAAATGCAGCACATGCATTTGAAGAGAGAGAGAGAGAGAGAACAACAACCATTTGGTTATAACCATGTGGTAGTTTAATCTGAATTGTGGTTATAATATTATCTGTCCTGTGTAGTTTCTAAAAGTCCAGAGCTCGAGCGAGAACAACCCGGAAGTGTCTGCTTCACACAGCGCTTACGTGTCACGCAGACAGTGGCGCTCTGCAAACGCACGCACTAATGCTAACGTTTTCATACACATGAATTAAACAGTATTTAGGCATTAGAGTTAACAAAGCATTTTCTACTGTTATAATTTTGCACTCTCTGTCCAGTCATGCTTATTATTTAAGTTTTGGAAAGTGCTTAACCAGACTTTCAATGATAAGCTAGCTTTGCTAAAGTTGCTAGCGCTAATAAATAGTCGAAGCTAGTTAAGCTAATTAATAGCTAATTTGGGGATGTTTAATAATTACACAACATTTTAATTACGTTAATTTAATTTGTGGTAAAAGTCGGTATTTGTAAAACAATGTACGAGCTCGTTTAGTCGAGTTAGCGCCGGTGGCTAGCAGGCTAGCAAAATAACTTCGGCTGAGTTCTAAATATCTTCGTGTTCCCTACAAAGGTAAGGGAAATAATAATGGCGCCCACGCTTTATGTAGTGGACTTCATGTGTCATAAGGAGGCATTTGATATACAGCCGTGGTTTCAGACTGGATACGCTGTAACGTTACAGCTTTTGCACGATGTTTAGTTACTTACAGAGGCTCCGATGTAGGCGAGGTGTGGGGCGAGCTCAGGCTCCAGAGCGAGGGTGAAGCTCTGCGCAGCGGAGTCTCCGTGGTTCGCCAGCAGGATTTCGGCAGATATTTTCGCGAGGTGCGTGCCGAGATCCAGCGTCCGCTTCACCTCCTCATTCACCAAGCCGTCAGCCCAAACTCCACACAACAACCCGCTGAAAAACAAGAACCAGCGGCACGAACGCAGCGCCATCCCTCTTCTCTGCATGTCTGGAAACCTATCTGACCAGTTTTGTTAGGGGCGGAATATATATATCTGTATGTATGTGTGTGTGTGTGTGTATATATATATATATATATATATATATATAAATAAGACGGCACAGTGCAGAAAGGCCCCGTCGAACCGCGCTCCACTCCCACAGCCTGATGTTGTTTTCCCACCTGTACTCCGGCAAACCGTTCTAGGATTGGTTCTGGTAGTAAGCACCCACATGCACGCCACTGATTGGACAATTGGACGAAGAGTGTATAATGCTCACCAATCATGGCGCAGGAGGCGGGACCTATCACAATACGGGTATGACTGCTGGAAGGATGACGCTTCATTCATTCCTGCAGTCGGTGACGCAACCTCAAACAAACAAATAAATAAAAGAAAAGTAAACAAAACGTGATGGATTAATTGATTTATTATATTCCAGGTTGTAACGTATATGCATTTCTTCTGTGATTTTTTTAAAAAATTTTAAAAAAATAAAAATGATTATTTTTAATTGGGAGTCCAAGGTTAAATTATTTCACAATTAATTTTTCTATTTTTGTTTTGTACAGTTATTTATTTTTGTATCTTTTTTGCACAACGATTTTAGATATATAAGGGGAGCAATATATCTTTAATTGAATAAATAAACAAACAACAATTTTATCATAATTATTTTCATTTTTGGATCCAAATGATAATATCAGTCCATTCTTCTACCAATAAACAGTAAAGATGTACTGATTATAACCTCTCTTAAAACTTTAAAGCAGAACTATTTATTTTTATTTAAACAAGTAAATAAATAAAAGAAAAGTAATCAAAACATAATGGATTAATTGATTTATTCTATTCCAGGTTGTAATGGATATGCATTTCCCCTGTGATTGATTGATTGATTGATTTTATTTTTTTCATAAAATGATTTTTTTTATTGGGGGTCCAAGGTAAAAAAAATTTATCACAATTTAATTATTTTCTATTTTGGCTTTGCGTAATTCTTTTTTTGTCTTTTTTTTTGCACAACAATTTTAGATATATAAGAGGAGCGATATGTCTTGAATTGAGTAAATTAATAAAAACAATTTTATCAAAACTATTTTCATTTTGGATCCAAAGTATAATATCAGTGCATTCTTCTACCAATAAACAGTAAAGATGTACTGCTTACGACCTCTCTTAAAACTTTAAAGCAGAACTATTTATTTTTTAATTTAAATGTTAACTTGAAAAAAAATGAAAGGGCAAAAAGCACTGTGAATGGCAGTTTTATTGAAGTACTGGCTGAGCAGCAAATGATATTTGCTCTGTGAAATTCTTTAAAGTTCATCTAAATGAAAATATAAGAAGGCCACACCTTCTTGTGAAAAAACAACAACACCTACTTCTGGTAGGGAACCACTTGACTGAACTAAAGCTGCATTCAAAATGCTCACAGACAACATTAAGACGATTTTACTTTCCTAACCAAGGACATAGTCTTAAAACAAATAAAGTCATTGACGACTGTTTCACAACATTGTATGAAAGTCTGTATCTTAGAAATGGCGCATGGAAAATGAAGGCATCAACAATCGTAGAAGATTTAATGAAAATCTCTATCTTAGAGCAACAGTTAATATCAAACTAAAATACAAATTCGTTCAAAGTGCTAGGAGTCACACTACACACACGAACACGAAGGACTACGGTGGACATTTTACAAAACAACACATTCAAACTATAAAGGTGACTCTTGTGTTAGCGGATGAACAGGAATGGTTTCAATTAATCATGTCACATCTTGGAGTGCCACAGTTTAGTGTTTTCTTCATGTGAAACCCCCTGACTGAACTCATCCAGGTCGATGTTAAACCCGATGAGTCGAATCAGATGTGTTAGGAGACTGATAATCTGTGCGATGCTGCTGTGGCACTCCAGTACTGGTTTAGATGTTTTGGATGTTGTATGTTTGTCTGATGTTTAGTGTGTCTCTTAACATAAGGTCTCTCAGGCGCCACAGGGCGTCGGCCATGGTGGTGTGTGCCCCTTTGCTCTTTAGCCAGTGAGACGGAAGTCTGCTCTCCTGTTCTTTTGTGAGGCGTACGTCTTTCCTTCGAGCTGAGGTAACACACACACACACACACACACACACACACACACACACAAAAAAGACGTTTTTGCTCACACAGTATGTATGTTTGTGATGTAAGTGTCAAATAAAATATTCAGGAAACTTTAATTATTTCAATTAAACATTGATGTAGCAAATGTTCTGGCTTATCTCCAAATGTCACCCTGGTTTTGGTGGAACATCCTTTCAACACTTTCTACACCTGGATATTGTCATGATTTATCATCCCACTGTCCGGTGTCTGATGGGTTCCAGTTCGAGTCTGATTCCTTGTATCGTCTCTGGACGTTTTTCCTCACGACTGTCTCCTCAAAAACTACATCCGGATTTATTGCGTGCCCTCACCTGACAACGTCTGGTCCCATTTGCTGACAGTAGACGACTCTGCGTTGAGCCCCTCTATATACCTGAGGTAGGCCTCAGAGTGGAGGAGCCGTTGTGGTTTCGGTGGAGGAGCCACAAATATCGGGGTGGAGGGCTGTTGGAGGGAGGGCTGGCCCACCTGCCCTTGTCCTGGGTAAGGGGGCGGGGCCTGTTGATTGGTACCAATCATGCCTGTCTATAGAGACACACACAAGCTCTGAAATGTGTCCTGGACAAAGGTGCATGATAAAGTGGAAGATAATTCACTGCTAATGCTTCTAATCAAAATATGGAGTGAAAATCCTCATTACTGAAACAATTTTGGGGGAAAAACCTCGGAAAAATATAAATCTCAAATTTTACACTGGACTACGCAGGCCTGTCATTCATTCATTCATTCATTTGTAAATAGTACTACTAAGTAGGACTTATTTATAATAAATGACTACTACTAATATTTTTTTTATTTACCTTAATCTTTTTAGGAAAATTGAGATGAAACTACTGAACAGATACGCTATTGGTTCTGTGGGGATTTGACCTTTACATGACCCTGTGTGTGGACCTGGGAGTGTTTTGCTGCACCGTCTGAAAAGTCGTGTCTCTGCGCATTTTCCACAATTAAACTGAATATGAATTGACATCAATATAAAAATTACTGGCTTAATATGAAGCCCCACCCCATAAATATACAATGATCTAAAATAAGACCTTTATAAGAACGATCCATGAAGTGCGAATCAAGTAGAATTGGAGAAAAAGCTATAAAAGGATATCAACTCTACTAAAAAATATCAACTCAATAAATAATAAATAAAAACACAGAAATGCTCGCTTTGTATTTTATCCATGTAATTGTTTCTCTCCCATTTTGCCATGAAACTCTTCACTGCTTTTGATTTGTTGTTCTGTTTAAATTTTTTTCTTCCACGAACTGTTTTTCTTTTTCTTCCTTTCTTTCCTTCTCTTCGTTTCTCTCCCTCTCTTATGAGTGGCTTTAACAGACCATAAAATGGAATTTTATATACTGCTAACAAACACCTTTTATGTATTTTTTAAAAATATACAGTATATACAGTATAATGATGTTATAGGATGATATCAGTCATATCTTTACACACTTCTTATACCTTTTTATACTTTACCTGGGATCCATAGGGGTTTCCTGCAGATCCAGAGCCCATTCCATTCATACCTGGGAAAGTAGTCGCAGCAAAAACATTCACTGAATAAAAGCACTGACTCAGTTTATGTTTGCGATTATCTTTACCTACAAAAGTGAATTCAAGCAGTGCTCTTAATGAAATTAGGTTTAAAACCTGGTGGCAGTTAGTGGCAGCACTGATTTACAAAATGTTTGATGCTTAAAGTGTGCTACTGGAAAATATCTGTCTATCACACTAGATTGCGATATATTGTTGCTAATAGCTACTACAGCACTCTTCGGTAGTGTTACTCAACACTCAACAGAAGCTATTTCTCATGACCAGCTCAGGCTGATTAGTTCAAGCCCCTGAGCCTATGGTACAGGTAGCCCCTCCAGTTTGAGTTCGAGAGGCAGACAGGAAGCAACTGCAAAGGTGGAGTGGGCATGTGGCTGTCCTTACCCAGGTACGGCATGCCAGGGAAGCCACACATGCCTGGCGGGAGATGGCGGTGTAAGACAGGCAGGAAATGCAGTGGTATGCCAGCCATGCTAACAATGCAATCAACTGGACCTGGCAGCGGCAGCATGGGTGGCCGAAGAAGGCTACCCATCATGCCTTTGGGGAGTCAAAGGAAGGAAGATGGCAACACACACACACACACAAACAAAAAAAAAAAATCCATGCATCAGTAAGACATGCAGCTAACTAGAGAAGGAAATCATGCACTGTGTCTAACAAAATAAAGCTAATTGTCTCAGGGATGTTAAAATAAAACAGTTAAGGGTTATGTCTATCGATACAGCTCATGCACATGCAACAGATTAACATGAGGTTTTTAATACAGCGGAAGTATGATGCTGCATTCAATATTATAGTCAGTCAGAGGCAAATTATTAAGGATGAATTAGAGGAAATGAGGACTGGATGACTGGAGAAAAGGAAGTGTGTTAGCAGTTAGGCTTCTCATTGCGGCTCTGTGTGGCACCGGTGTGGTGTTTCCACCAGTGCAGCTGAGAGGGGTTACCTGCCATAGGCGTCATGCTGTGGTTAAGCATCCCCATAGGGCTCGGAGGGGGCACCACCCCCATGAGCGCCCCTACCGGGGTACCTGCTCTCGGGGAGTTCTGCTGCTGAGCCGCTCTCTCGCGCTCCTGCTGCTCCGCCACTTTGGCTGCCCGCTCTGACACACACACACACACACACACACACACACATTGCTGTGTTAATATAACTTTAATACTAATATTTAAAACGATATATATTTGTTGGCTTCAGATTTGCAATGGCCAGTAACATTTTAACATTTCAGTGGAATATAAATAAGATTTTCATAAAAGATATAGCTGTTCAGTGTTGTTTCATTTTTATTAAATAAAAATGGTCCATTTTGATGTGAACGGAACATATGGGGTGAAGTAACACACAGGGTCTGTACAAAACCTGAAAATATCATCTAATCAATGATTATAATGATATTATTATACAAACTATTTAGTATAATAATATAACAGCTGCAGTGCCTTGTTCACACACACTGCCTTTTTCAGCAGAAGTATCATTTCCAATCCCATCTCACCTTCATATTCAGCTTTCTTGGCCGACTCCAGATTTCTCCACTCAGTGCCCACGAGGCGGCTGAGCTCGCCGAAAGAGAAGTCTGGGTGCTGGGCCTTGATCACCGCCCGCATCTCGCTGCTGAACAGGATATACCCGCTCATGTTGATCTTCCTCTTCGCACCCTCCTTCTTCGACAGGCCCTTAAAGGATTTTGGTGTCGACTGTAGGACAAAAAGGTTAATGATATATGTACGTCCTTATATATTTAATCTAGTCATTTGCATTGTGTGTAATCTTTCCTGCTTTGGTGCCCAACATGCTCCAGTGACCTGTATCGGTGTGTAGGACAACATGTCCAGATCGCTGTGTAGCTGCGTCTGGAGCTGAGACATTCCCTGGCCGTCCAAGCCGTCCCCGTCGTCATCGCCCAGGTCTTCCAGCTCTTCGTCTGTCATGTCGGCAAACTTGGCCTCCAGCTCCTCAATCTTCTTGTCCAGCAACGGAGATGGTTCCTTCTGAGGCACGATCAGCTTCCTGTCCCATAAACAGACGTGAAGTGACTGGTTTTTACAATTATAGTATTAACTACACCATTAAGAATGGAGTTCTCAAATATGATCAGGTATTGATTCATGTTCTACATGAGGCACATGAGGGACATGTGAATGTTTCCATAACATTAAACTTGACTATAAACAGACACAAAGTATGTTGTTCTTTCATAATAAAAAATTGTAACCACTGGCAAATTGCTGTCAAGGAAGAAGAGGAATAAAAGTTCAGTTATAGGAAAAACAATAAGAAAATCAACTTTGGCATAGCAACTGCATCGCAACACGCCATCATGTTTTATTCTTTACATAACAAAAGGGAAATCACCTAAAATAATAGATTTCATCCTCCACTACTTTGGCAGAGAGGGAGAATCGCTTCACCCCTTTAAACTTCTTCATCTGCTTCTCGCTCTCAATGTAGCGACTCTCACACAGCAACACGTCATCTTCAGGCACTTCGGTCGGACGGCACGACAAGTAGTCTTTAAATGAGGACACTGTGCACTTCCCTGAGGAACAGACAAGCTCTAATTTAGTGAAATAATCTAAAAGTTGACTTTGATAGATCATAGACAGAGCAGCAAAGGATACCAGTAATGCAGGTCATGGGGCACGACTCCTCCAGATTGCTTAGAAACACCTCCTTTTTATAGAACATCTTGGTGGGTTCGTGTTCTGTCTCCTCAGGATAGATGAAGATGGGCCCGAAAAAGTAGGCGGCCCCGTCCCGCACCCACATTTTCTCAATCCTGTTGCATCACACACAAGCAAAAAAAAGACATTCAACACTTTCAAAATCCAAATTTCTGCCTGAAGTGTACAAGAAAACAGCGAGTCTGTGCATTTGTCTTAATGCTCTACCTGCCCACACGGTGGCGCACTAGGCCGTGAGAGCGGATGTAGACGCAGTCTCCCACTTTGAGCCACATGTCGTTGTAGCAGAGCTGATCGTAATATTGACAGCCCGGCTCACCGTTGCTCATCTCCACAGGAACGTCCTCCCTCTCCTGCACACAAATCACTTGTGTTTTATATTTTGTCTTGCTCCCTAAGGAGCAATCCAGATGCAACAGTAGCAAGGAAAAAAAACTCCTTGAGAGGACAAATCACCATCTGATCATGGTACAATCATACATATTCAGTTCTGTTGTATCTAATTTCTGATTCTCACCTTATCAATAACCGAGGCTACAATTTTGTTGTCCTCTGTTGGCTCGGCAGCTTTCTCACTTTCGGGTTTCGGAGCAAACATAGAGGCCACCCGGACCACCGGCAACGGCACGTCACGAGGGACAAACTTGACCGAGCTCAGAGGCATGGTCCACATCTTGATCTTTTTGAACGACTTGGTTTTGGCTGAGTAACGGGACTCACAGACAAACACGTCCTCGGGTCGAAAGCCCTCGGGGCTGAGCTTGAAGTATTCCTGGATATTAATATTAAAAAATAAAACAGCAGGGAAAATAAACAGATGTTCAAAATGGCAACCGTTCTGCTATTTAGTTATCAGCAAGGTTGTACAACCCAGTCAAGGAGCTTACCTTAACAAACATGACAACACATTTGCCTAGAATTTTGTTAACGGGAATTTTGTTGTAGTAGTCGCTTTTAAAGACTTCCTTCTCCAGAAATTTGCGTGTGGCGAGATGGAAAGTCTCATTGGGTCTGTAAAACCAGCAGCCATAAAGCCATTTCTCTCCTAGAGAAAAATAAGTTTCAGTAAACTTCAGTCCTGAAGTGACTGAGATCCTACTTCATATTACAAATGTGTCTTTGGTCTTGCTTTAATCTATACCCGCCTGTGAAAGTATTTCACACCCATTCCTATTGTTTCCTGAAGGAGTGTAGTACCTGTGTCGTCCTGCCAGAGGCGCTCTATACAGACGATGTGAGGCTGGAGGTTTGCCTCAGCAGGCTCTACGTAGACATAGTCCCCTACGTGATACATTCTGTCACGAAAACTGCAGTCCTGACTGTAGGTGCGCTGGAGGCCTCCCTGCCAAGTCCCCGTAGATGATTCCTCACTTTTCTCTGCTTCTGATGTGGGAAATAGTCATGATACACGATTGCCCCGTTACTGAATGATATCAATGGTGGTATTTTCTTGCAATAAAATTAACATAGACGATTCATCCTTAAACATTACGCTAAAACACAAGAAAGTCACAAGAAAGCTGCAGATACTGTTTAAACTACTGTATATTTAAATACACAGATTATAGTTCCTTGTAAGGCAAAGGACTGTCTTACCTTTTTTCTCCTCCTCCCTTTTGAGCTTGTCTTCCTCAAACTCTTTTGGTAGCTTCTCTTTCTTCTCCTTCTCCACATCACTGTGCAGGTGTTTGGAGGTGTAGCTGAGTGCTGGAGTGAGCAGGATCTCTCCGTTCTTACACAGTTCATCTCTGATCCGGATGAAGAAGTGCTGCAGCTCCACCGCATCCTCAAAGATCTCAGAGTCCGTCCTGTGACAAAACCCATTTCTTTATCCGCACTCCGAACAAACGTAAGGGAATAAATGAAGGCTTTAGTGATGATGGAACCTTACCTATGCATTCTTCTGGCCTTCTCTAGGACTTCAAACATGTGGTCCTGGAAGACGTCCAGCCTCTTGTAGCGCCCTTTCTCCACATTAGCCCGTATGATCTCGAAGTTCAGCCGAGGCCTGTCAGGATTGGCCGGGTCCTCGGCTGCGACCTCGGCCAGCGAGTCGCTATAGCAACGACCTTCGTCATCCTGGTGACCCAGAACCGAAACGAACAGGCTGCGAATCAGATCCTGGATGAGGCGAGGTACGTCTGGAACGTTGGAGTCGTCGCCACCTTCCAAGTCCCTCCTGGTCTCCAGAAGGACCTTGTGAAGCACCAGAGCATCTTTGTAGATGAGTGACTCAGGCTCGTTATAGGTACACGCATTGTTAAACATCAGCACAAGGTCCTCCACTAGAGCGTCCACGTCCTGGTACTTGTTGGCCAGCATGTGGCTTTTGACTCGCTCCATGTCTATAGGCCTCTTGATGGCCAGGTAGTAGTCTGGGAGTTCAGCTCGGGATGGCAGGCGCAGGAAGATGGTGCTGAGGCGACGGCCTCGCTTGTCTGTGTAGTTCTTCACTGCCTCATAGAGCTCATTCAGCTTCTGCTGCAGAGGCGTCAGGTATTTAGACTTCTTTGGGGAGATGCCACTCTTTCCTGGAATTACATAAAAGGTGACTATTCGAGTTTTTCAAGCTTTACTATCATGGCTATGAGTGTGAGGACTAGATAGTATAATCTCATTTGCATAATGAGAGACTAAATTTCACAAATAATTTACATTAACAGTGTTGAGTAATAAAAAATAACTTTAAAGAGCCGTTTATATTTTTTAAAGCATTCTGCTGTATGAGTTTAAATAAATATCAGATATTGATGCAGTCTATTTCTGGGCCAGATAAATTCAAACTGAGGCTTGAAATGAAGAAACTAGCCACATCCGTTGCACAAACTGCAAATCAGAACAATTCTAAGGAATTGTCCAAATTATTATAGGTCTAGAAACACTTTTAAAAGTAACAAACTGCATCTTTAAGCTTTATTCCTGGTGTCATGCTCAGCTCCACAAGCTGATAAAGACAAACCCTTCCTCTCTTTTTTTGTTCTGTTTATCTGCAGTGATGTGTAGTTGATCTATTACAAAACTGCAGACTTGTAACAATACGGTACAGTAAACAGTCTGGTTTTTGCGTTCTTCTTCCGTGTCAGAGTGACATACTTATTTTGAGTTTCGGTGAGATGATGTCCTCGTCTTCTGGCGCAGGCCCGAGTTCTCGCTTTTTCTCCCTCATAATCTTTTCCAGAGTGTTAGCATCATTATACACCTATAGATAAACCAGCATGTGAGATTAGCACAAACAAGAATTCACACGGTATATTAATAACACTGCATTACTATTAAACAATCTGTTTGGGTTTTTTTTGCTGTAAATAATTTTTTTAGTGACCAAAACATTTCACTACTACACACAGATTAAAGACCAGACACTACTCTGTTTTATGCTCTTAAAAAACATTAAGTCTACAGCTTTGAGGTCTACAGTTACTTACATTTCATACAGTGTGCATTAACACAGCGCTGCTGAATTCTCGATTCTGATTGGTCATTTTGTGTAACGGCCGCTCTGACACTAGTTCCAGCTATTCTACAGTAATACGTAAAATATAATCGTTGATATGGTGACTTTTTTTATAAGGAGGCGTTCATTTAGCATTTAGGGAAGGAGTCTCCAGGGTCAGGGCTTTGTAACAATTACTAAGTTTTACTTCAGGGAGAGGACTTTGTGCTTTCTGACAAGCTGTTTTTTCTCTTGAGAAAAAAAAGAGAGGCTGGTGAGTAAGTGATTTAAATATAAATGTATTAATAATGTATAATGTGTATAATGTGTTGTTCTTTAAATAAAAATTGTAACCATGGGCAAATTGCTGTGGTATAAAAGGAATAAAACACTTATAGAAAATGAATCGACTTCAGAGTGGTAACACAGGGTAAGGCCGCATCACACAACCATGTCGATGATTATTTTTCTATAACAGCATGCGCCATTATTTTTTATTCCTTACTTTTCACAGTCATGTTTCTCGAATAGCTGATTACACTGAAACTAGTGTCTAGTCTTTATGGTCACCACTGCTTTGTCGTTGCAATCTGTTTCATTTATAGTCCACCTGTGAGCCCTCTTCATTGTAGTGTCTCGCATTGCGGAACATCAGCTTCATGTCCTCCACCATGGCATCCTCGTTGGCGTATCTGTCTGCACGGATGTTGTGGTCTATAGTGCGTAGGTCCATGGGCTCCAGTATGATCTTATAGTAGTCTGGATAGTCTTTCTTCGAAGGTTTTACCATGAATAAGTCACAGAGTCTACGACCGGTGCCCAGCTCTCGAGCCTCAGTCACGGCCTGGTACAGAGACTTCAAACGGTTCTTCTTCGTGTTCTTTTTATAACTGCGCGATATTTAATATAGAACAAGAATGTGAAGAAGAAGAAAACAAAACAGAATTGCAATAGTTTGAACCTCAAACTTTTACAAAGAAATTTTGAACTACATTACAGGAATGCATTATTTAACCAGATTGTTTAACTAGTACGTAAGGACTAATAAAAGGCTTTAATAAGATTTGTATATATTCTAAACGATCGTACCTTTTGCGTTTGGTGGTGCTGCCATCCGACAGAGTGGAGGACAACATACTGTCGCCATCCTCATCTTCCCTCCTTCCTAGCTCTTTCCTTTTCAGCTAAAAACACACAGACATGTGTTTAAATTTAATTTAATAGTGAAAACTACCTCAGAGTCAGTCAGCTTGATGCTGAGCCAAGACTGATAGCAAACATTTTACACCCAAAGGAAACAGAAAAAAATTTCATGACAGAACCTGAAGAATGTGCTGTAGTTTCAGAGCCCGTTTGTAGATGTGGGAGTTGGAGACATTGTAGCGCTTTGCGTTTTCAAACATCAAGTTCAGATCAGTGTCCATCTGCTCCACACCCTCGTATTCATTATTCTTCATCTTATCACTGAAAACAGGAAGAACAGCTGTAACACTAAAGTCAAAATTAATTGTGTGTCAGCAAGAAAATCAAAAATTTAAAAATGCTGCTTGCATAAGTTTTCAACCCCCCAGGTTTTGGAAGCGCCAGATTAAAGATATTGTTTTAATTAGGACACAATTGACTGATTTGTGACTCAAGGCCTCCACCATTATCCCCATCCCCAAAAAACTAAGGATCACAGGATTAAACGACTACAGACCCATCGCTCTGACTTCTGTGGTTATGAAAT
>JAOTRR010000001.1:8095547-8108697 GCA_028570945.1 Gogo arcuatus
AAAGGAATATTTTAGTTAATAGGCTACTATATTTTACTCCAACCTTTACAAATATGAGTAAATAATTATTGTTGGTTATTAGGAAAATGAAAAAAAAAAGAAGCATTTATTCATTTAACAAAAGGAATATAAGTCGATAAAGAATAGGAAATAAATGTTGCATTTTTCTTTTCTTTTTTTTCTTCAAAAATATCACTGGAAAATTGAATCGTGAATCCAATACCGTGAATCGAATTGAATCATGAACTGGGTGAATCGTTACATGCCTAAAAGACAGCTGATTTTGGCTTGTTGTGGAATTTGTATTTGTTTCTCCATATTTTTGGTTATATCAGGTATATGTGAGTGATTTGAGCCCTCGATCTTTTTAACCTCTGGTTTTAGCAGGTGTGTGAACACTTCAGTTCATGCCACACTTTCTTGACACACATTAAATGACAGAGAACACAGACTAGGTTTAAAAAAAAAAAAAAAAAAAGCACATATGGAAAGCAACCAGGCGTGAAAGTTTTGTTCTCTACACTAAGTACACCTATTATTATTATTATTATTATTATTACACAGAATTATGCTGTTTGGGACTCAGCCTTGAATTCTGTAAAAATTCCAAAAACTAACATCCTGTAGCTGTATGTTTGAAACGAATCACCTTTTCGGCATATGTAACAGTAGCTGACTTGCCTCTCGCTTGTCCTCGTCCTCCTCCTGCATGATGTCCAGGACTTTGTCCAGCAGTTTCACTCCGAGTCCTTTAACCACGTCTGTGCGCAGGTGCTCCACGGCTCTCCTGATCTTAGCCGGCCCTGAAGAGTCATCTAAAGATAGAGGGATTAACCAATTAACTTTGTTACAAAGCAGTAATAAAATAAAGCGATAGGACTATCCTGTGAAATTTTTATGATACCGTGTATCTTCATTATAGATCTCATGAATTTCCATTTTACACAAGTCACTGTGTAACCAGTTCTGTTTTAATTAAAGCTAGTTTTATGAACCTAACCTGAGCGGAAGTCACCAAGATGGAAGTCGCACTCTCCCTCTCCGCTTTTCCCATGAAGCATCAGCGTGTCTCGGTACCTCCTGTTCAGTTTGAACTCGGGCAGCATGGCCGAGTTGCACCGCGAGCTTTCCAGTACGTCTCTGGCGTCCATTCGTAATGTCTGCGTCATCATCTGGACCAGGTCTTGCATCTCGTTGGCCTCACTTCTGCTGTGGAACAAAGGCAGAATTAGTGTCTGATTGATTTGCATATAAATATCCGTATAAATGATGTTCGAACCCTCCTCACCCCTCTCTGTAGTCTCCCTCAGAGCGCTCTGTAGAGCTGGTGGATGAGCTGCACTCCTCCTCATCCGAGTGACGCCATGACGATTTTCTCTCCTGTTCCAGGACAGAGATCATGAAAGGGTTCTGGTAAAGATTTCTAGAAACTTCCATTGTCTATCTGTACATAGCAGACATATGTAATTACAGTATTTGGAGCCAACACAGCACAAAATATCTTGGCGAGTGAAAAGGCCAATTTTATCCAATCGTTTTTTTAATGAGATTGCAATAAAACCCCATTTCTATACATTATTATTAATTTCAAGCTTGATATGGTTTTGTATTGGTAGATAGTTTTGCTTAATTGAAGAATTTCTTTCGAAAAAGAAGCAAAATTATCAAAGAGTAAAAGAGAAATGGTGTTTCAGAGCCGTTTCCAACACACACAAAAAGACAATTTTTCAAAAGGTGGCTTTTTATATTTTGGTAGCTATCTTTTTATTTCTGATTATGAAACCTGGAAATTCACTTTTAACCTGTAAATGCAGTGTAAGATCCTGAAATGTGCAAATACAGGAAGCCAGTATTGTTCATATTGGTAGCCCAGTTCTAACACTAGTCAGTCATCCCACCTTGTGTGTTACAGCAGGTACACTGGCAGGTCTCAGGCAATCAGGCTGGTCCGTGTGCTTGGCATTTAATAAGGCGACATCGCATGACACCCTTCTGACAGCAGGAGCTGCTTTAAATGAGACAAGAAGCTTTAACGAGAGATCATCCAGCACAAAATACGTATACCCGAACCACTATTCCCTTTCATCCGCACTCTTACATGGTAGACCTGCTGTCTTTCATCATGTAGCAGCTCAGAAAGCTTGAAGCAGTCTTTAAATTCATGACTTAGTATCGTCAGTGTCTAAAGAAAGCTTTTCATCTCCATTTCAACAGCAGGAGCGGAGAAAAAAAAAGGGACATTTTCAGGTTTTGGAAAAGTAAGGACAAAGACACTTCAGAGCATGCTGTTATAGGAAAATAATCCAAGATGGGGTGGTGTGATGCGGCCCAATCTGAAGCGACGTTCCTGTTACTACCTGAAAGTTGACTATTTTTCAGTAATAGTATGTCCCGGAGTGTTTTATTCCTCTTATACCACAGCAGTCTGCCAACACTAAGAATTTTTATTTATGAATGAATGAATAAGTTAATGTTGTGGAACATCCGCGCTGACACTGGAGACTCCTTCTGAAAACGTGAACATCTCGTCACAGAAAGCTCCACCGTATCAATATTTATTTTATAAATACATTTATGTAGAGTGTCCACTATACAAATCCCTGTTTTAGCTGCTACTTTAGAAGCGATAATATAAACCTGTCATTTGAGCTGCTGTTCTACAAAATTCATCAACATGCAGGAACTAATCAGAATCTATAATTCAGCAGTTCTGTGGTATAAATTTTAGTGAAAGCTAAAAGACTGAGAAATTTAAATACAGTAACACGTCTCTTGGCAAAGACTGTGTACATAGCTGTTATTATTTTAATTCAGTTTAGAAATAGTTCCAACATGTTTATCTACCCGATTCGCTCTGGTTTTCTCGTGACTGCCTCAGCCGCCTCCTCTCTCGGGCTGATAGAAGCTGATTCTGCAAGTGAAACACAACAGATTAAATTAAAAAAAAAAAAAGGTCCGAGTCCAATCCCAATTCCCTTAACTTCCCCTTCATTTGCTGTTCATTATATTTAAATTCATTCAAGATTTTATTTACTCAGGAAAGTTCAATGTTTTAGATTCCTATTTATTTATTATTTACTTATCTTTTTTTTTTTTCTTGTCCTTGATATTTGGCCAGATTTGACATTTCTTAGGCAACCCATGATCCATGAAAAAAATCTGTTAAACAGCACCCCCATTTAAATGTAAGAACACAACAGAACAACAGCATTAATGTAAACAGTGTGAACGAAATCAGAAAAGGTTTGACATGCTTTAAGGATAATCCTATAATTTTCCAGCAAATTTAGCGTCACCCACGATGGGAAAATTGCTGTTAAGATTTCTGGGGACTTCTACTGCCAGTTAGTGTGAGACGCCATTTTCAGATTTGGTCAAAATGTTTAGGAAGTATGTGTTTTCACAGCCTCGGGAATAAACGTTAATCATAAACCTGCATAGAAATTCAAATCGTGTTGAAAACATTCAAATGATGGACAAATGATAACGTTTCCTGCTCTGCTATTTTTCTATAAATAAATATTGAATATATTATATATTACATAATATTACTTGATACAGTATTTTATCTAAGATATAAAATGTGACTTCTGAAGGCTGGCTGCACCACAACTAATTTAGGTTTTTTAGAGCAATGGGGGTGAATATTTATACAATCACAATATTTTTTTTTTATTTGTAAATAATTTTGCAAAACTATATTGATTTTTTTCTACCCACTTCAATATTATGGGTGATTTTAGTATAGAGTCATGACATATACTACAAAACATGGAACAGTTCAAGGGGGTGAATACTTATGCATACACCATATACACCATTGTTTAAAAAAAAACAAAAAAAAAACCCGCGGATAAGAAGTACTGTCTTAAATTTTAAAGTTTTCTTCTTTTTCATCGTGAAGTGAGTCCCACCTGTGGTACAGGTTCGTGTTGGTGATCAGAGTGAGAGTGAGAGTGTGTCGGGTGTTCAGCCATCTCAACTTCACTTCCTTCTCTCCTTTTTATGCCTATGGATGGGGAATTTTCAGGAAGTGGAGGCAGAGGTCTGGAATTGGCTGCTTTAATCTAAAGAATTGGAAAAAAAGGTTAAAAAAAGAATCATGAAGAAGAAGAATGAAGGGAAATGATTTTGGTATCTGCATCACTTACTTTGCTCTCATCGCAGACCATTTCTCTCTTTCTCTGTCTGCGCTGCCGGGACATGGACGGCTCAGAGGAAGAGGAAGAAGGATGAACAGGAGGCTTGCTGTTTTCTGAAGGAGCTGCACACAGCTCTGGGTTGTGAGGCTCCTGGTACAGAATCAGAATTTCTTTATTTGCTACATGAATTAAACTATATATTGACTATACTAGAAAATAATCAATATACAGGTATATGTAATTTAAAAACAAACAAATGAGGGACTACATACATACATGACAGTGATTAACAGAAAAAAAACTATTAATCAACAATCAAGGTGTTGATTAATGTGCTCCTTCTAATACGCTATTTATTAAATCGTTTTACTTGCTTGGCGGACACTCGACATCACCTAATGTAACAATAAACGGATTAAAAAACATGCTGATCTTAAAGAATCATGTATAATCCTTGACATGTTGCTACAGTCAAGATTTATCAAAGATTTAAAGCAAAATATCTTAAAAAGGGAGAAAAAAAGAGAGGGATGAAATATACGACTGCTGGAACAAACTTCGAGAACAGCCGTACAGTAAATGGGGAAAAATATCAAAGAAAACGTTGTTGCTGATTGCTGTGATGTAAGTAGAATAAAACATTCAGAAAATAATATAAAGATTCTTTTTACCATCAGCTCCACTGCAATATAAGGCTCAAGCAGCTTATCAGTGGATTCCAAACTGGTCTGAAACATAGTGAAGGAGTGAGTGTTTGTTTTTTTTAAATAGCAAATTAAATTGCAATCTTTATTTCATTACAGACTATAACATACCCCTCTGTCTCCTGAATGATGCTCTGCCTGTGTTTTTTGGTCCTCCTTGTCCTCGGTAGTGTCCTGTTTGTCGGTTTTTACGTCCTCCATGGCTGCCTGCTGCAGCAGTTTCATGGTGTCTTCCTCCACAGACATGTTAACATTCAGCGCTCGACTGTCTTTTACAGGTTCCATTAAGTCCGTGGGTTTTGGCGGTACCTTTCCACTCGAACCCTGTGAAACGAGCGAGTGTTCTTCCTTTCCGAGAAGGACACCTGATACTTGTTTTCTGGGGTGTGGCTGAGGAAGGGCAGTGTTCTCTTTCTTTTTCTCATCTCTCTCTGTCTGTTTGGCAGCTGAAGGTGCAGGTCGAGGAGGTTTCGCTTTCTGGAGCTTGTCTCTGTGTTCCTGAGGTTGGATCTCGATGTCGATGTTGCTGATGGTCGCTATGTTCTGACCTGTCGCGTTCAGGACGTCCTGACTCGGGGAGTTTGGGAGAATATTGTTGTCCTTGATGCCATTGTGATGTTTGGATTGATAGGAGTGGTTTTCCTCTGACTGAAAAATAAAATTTCACATCAATATTATAGATATGTATTATACACGTTTGCTGTCTTTTTTTTTTTATGAATGTGGCTTTAATGCAACACTATTAGCATGATTTCCACTAATGTCTTGTCTGTTATATGTATTGCTCCTAATACCCCAGAACGACTGAATTCTCAATTCTGATTGGTCAGACGGTGTTAATTATTATTCTATAACAGTAGCAGCTGATTCACAGTGTAGTCATTTAACAAAGAAAACATACATATGTCTCTCTGTTGTTATGGTAAAGCTTTCTCTAAGGAAGGAGTCTCTAGTGTCAGCACTTTGTAACAGACTTAAAACTGTTCCTTTAGGTTTTCCACCATGGGAAAGTCTTCAGGAAACAGGACATTATGGATTCTTTGTATCAATTTGCATATTTAACTGATGGAACGAAAATCTATAGCTGCCATCATGTAACGTTCCACAATATTAACAGTAACTATAAATGGACAAAAAGTACAATGAGTGCATTCGAGCAAACTGCTATTGTATAAGAAGAATAAAACACTTTGGGATGTGCAATTATAGGAAAATAATCAACTCCTTTTCATGTCAGGACACGTCACACCAGCATGTCATTGATTATTTTCCTTTAACAACACCCCTCTGAATGTTTTATTCCTTACTAAACTTTGATATTTGACTGAAACTGTAGACTAATACCCAAGTCTGACTTGTAAGGCGAGCTATAATTTGGAGCTAAATCAATAATAATCCCAAATACAGATCTTTGGAGTGTGTGTTTTACCCTGTTTCCTCTGCTTTTCACCTCCGAGTTGACACACTGTGGCTCCTGCTTTTGAAGGACAGGCGCTTTGGTGGGCGTGTCTCTGTTGGGCCTGCTGTTCACCTTCTTTCGGGATCTGGCAGTTTTCCTATTAAACAGTTATTTATAAGAAATGGACACACACTACAAAGTTTTACGACTAAAGCTTATTAACCATAATTAAGATACTTACTCTTTGGTGGCCTCCAAAAAGACGGCGATCTGCTGTTTGATGTATGGCTGCCGAAGAATGTGCTTGACATCAGGTCTGTCTTCTGGCCTCTTACACAGCATTCGCTTGATCAGCTCTCCTAGCTGAGGATCATACTTACTTGGCATCTGAGGCAACTACGGAATAAGAAGCAGAGATTCTGGTACTGAAGTAGTATTGAGTAACCAAAAATCATTTCTACAGGGACTTCATCAGGAGAAATACAAAACGTTATAGAATGTTCCAGAAGTTACCTTTCCCTCTACGATGCGGTACACGAGCGAGTTCATGTCTTTTGCGTTGAAGGCGTGTTTCAGAGTCGCCATCTCGTACACGCAGCAGCCCAGAGCCCAAACATCCGACTGCACACAGAAGACTTTGTGTTTAATAGAAAAGGAAACGGCTTCCTGAAGAAATCAGGTTTGTTATCGTCATCTATTCTTCATCAGTGGCATAACCACATCTGACCACATCTCTGCTCTCTAGTTGGTTTCTCTGTCCTGAAAATGGACCACTACTCATAATACCTGCTCATCGGTGGTCCATTTCTGTTGATTGACAGGACAGATGGAGGCTGATATATTATGCAGAGCAACAAAATCACTACAATCAGTAATCGTGCACATGCTGAAGATGGGAGGTTTACCTGATAAACTGGTACCTCGGTATATTGTGCGTGATACCTTGTAGTTGTACGGCTTGTTGGAGAACAGCTCGGGACTCATGTAGTACGGCGTTCCGATCAAGGTGCTGGCCATGTCGTTCTGATTCTCCAGAACCCGCGCGATGCCGAGATCACCCACTTTGATGATGTTGGTCTTGGTCAGGAAGATGTTCTGCGTTTTCAGATCTCGGTGCAAGATGTGTTTCTCGTGTAAATACTAAAGAGAACAAGAATAAGAAACATCAAAAATCAGAGTGCTACATATTAATAGTTGGGAGTGGATCTGATTGTAGAATGCATGCTGTTGAATTCTCAAATCTGACTGGTCAGATCTCAGTGGATTTAAAACAAACATTCAGCAGTAAAGCTGTAACTTCAGCTTTTCCAACACGGGAAAGTCTTCAAGTCGTATTTAAACAGCATAAAAGATTAAAAGAACGCTTGCCTACCTGGAGTGCCATGGCGATCTGGACAAACCACTCCACCACCTGTCTCTCAGGCAGCAGCTCACCCTTCTGCTGCTTCAGCCTGTGATACAGATCTCCTCCCTCACAGAAACCCATAACTATGTAAAGCTGATAGTCCTCTCCTTCCCATGATTCCCGGTAGGTGACGATGTTGGGATGTTTGAGCTGGGACAGGAGCTGCGCTTCCTGTTCAGCCGCCCGACGCTCTCGCTTCGACGATGTTCTCAGGTTCAGCTTCTTGATGACGTACTGGGTGAAAAAACGGCGCGTTAGAATAACCACTCTAAGTAAAATAACATGATACTAAATACTGATACTGTATTCAGTCAGGAGCTGCAAATATCAATGAAACACAAGATTACAGCTCCTGTTTGTATGTAGCAGGAATCCCCTTCACAAAATACTGTAAAAGGCAGGGTTTTGAAAGAAATAAGCTTTGTTTTACAATATCAATGACAGACGTACAAAAGCGTGCATGCACACACATACACTAAGTAGTATTTAAGACAGGAATGCATGAAGGATAGGCTAAAGACATCGACTGGAATTGTATCTTGTGGTGCATATATAGTAGTTGCAGCACAAGATCATATACATATATATTAAGAATTTTAACAAAACAGTAACATTCGAGTAACTGCAATTTGTTTCTGGCTTTTTTCAAACCGGAAAAAAAGCATCATTTTGTTCGAGCTTCTACATCAACCTCGTTTAAACGATTCTAGGTGGACTGAAACATTTTTACATATGGAAGCTTCAATTTCTCACCTTGAAATGACCTTAATATCACAACAAATATTCTACTCATGGCTTTTTGAGGACTCTCTACATATTAGTTTATTCCATTAATTCTCTCCCATGGTTCTAGGTCATAGGCAGCAAGTACATCAGTTAATTACTAAACCGTGAGTGGGTTGGAGCAGCAAAAAGAGACGCAGACAAACTTTGGATTGTATTAACAGGGATGTGCCTAGCTAGTACTGAGTCCTGCTATACGATGAGTCGATTGAATCAGATTTGCCATTATTTTAAAAAAGATCTGATCCAGTGATTAGATCAAATGATTTTATGCCTTGAATGTGTATAAAACTGACTCAAAACACAGATCTTGCAATTCACTATTTAAGACGGGTCAATCTTGTCGTGTTGTCAGTCTCCCTACCAAGACACGGCAAGAATTTATGGCACCATGATTGCCTAATCTGACATGGTGACCAATGTGAAAGACAAAAATATTGTGTAGTCTGCTCCTGGCATAAGTGGATGCCAGGGTTGTATTAGTAGTAGATCAACCAATACTTGATTTGATATCATTTAAGATGGTGATGTTTCAAGAGATGCTTTCATTTCATCACTAATTACAAATTCAGCACAATTCTGACACGATTTTGTTGTGACTGTAAAATTTCCAGCGTCAGGCCTATTGGGAACAACGAACGGCCCTTGTAGTGTGACATAATCAAAGAACAGCGATGTGGCCTCTGGGACGCCCCAAGACACCACAAGGAGAAGTCTAGCATGTCAGAATTTTTTGTATTTTCTCCTACAAACTCCTACGACGTGTTCCTTGATTTCCTTCCGTAGCCATGATTGACGATTTCTTGACCCTCTTCCCGAACACCACGCAAGGACATGAACAACGATTGGTTGTGGTCAAACTTGTTGTGTTGTGAGTCTCTCGACCAAGACACGCCAATGTCTTGCTGTGGCACTACGATTGCCTAATCTGACATGGTGAACAACGTGAAAGACAAAAATATTGTGTAGTCTGATCCTGGCATAAGTGGATGCCACTCCTTGTACTCCTATTAGTAGCAGATCAACCAATACTTGATTTGATATCATATCAAAAATGTTTAAAAAAAGAAAAGAAAGGGGATTGGTCAGTCTTCTTGCAAAAGTGTTCTCCTGTCATCCTGAAAAGCAAAAGACAGCATCCAGAGTATTCTGGAGATTATATCAGCTAAAGCATTTGGCATTTTTAAAGTCTTGTTATTATCATACTTGATAATATTTAGATTATACAGAGATCATTTGAATAAACTAATGGCTTCTACACACTATAAGCAAAGCTGGATCACTTGTCAAGATGTTTACATCTGAGCTGCATCACTCAGGAAAGTTCTACAGCCAGGACAACAGAAATTATTCCTCCAGCATACAATAGAGGTGATTAGACTCGAGCTATCCGATCTCGTCTTACCTGTTTGCGGTCAGATTTGTGTTGCACCAGGTTCACCTCCCCATAACTCCCCTTCCCCACTACTCGGATGAAAACATAGCTCTCCATAATTCTCTGTAAATCCTCTAATCGTACTCTTGCATTGCGGATCAATGGACTAATCACAAGTTTACACTAAGTTTCACTTCATGCACGAGAAAGCATCTTGTTGATATTGTCCGAGTTCAAACTTTGATTTTTTTTTTCTGTCTCAGCGATGCCACAGGAAATGATCAAGCCAGGCTTCTTCGTCACCAAGCAACGTGACCACGTGAGCGTAAGGACTCGCGATTATAAACTCAATCCCGTAGATGAGATTTTTCACAGCGCCCTCTTGAGGTTTGGAGGATGTTTATTTCCATGGCTTCATCTCAATCCAAATGTACCTGCACTTACTGTAATTACACTATACAGCCAAATGTTTGTAGACACCTGATCCTCACATCCTATGCTTTTTTTCAACATCTCATTTCAGATTTATTCCCCTTATAAATCTTATAACAACCTCCACTCTTCTGGGAAGGCTTTCCACTAGATTTTGGCTGTGTGGATTTGTGATCATTCAGAGCATCAGACACTGATGTTCGATGAGGAGGTCTGGGGTGCAGTTTATCCCAGAGATGTTCAGTGGGGTTGAGGTCAGGGATCTGTGCAGGACACTCAAGTTCTTCCTCTCCAACCTTGGCAAACCCTGTCTTAATAGAGCTCGCTTTGTGCACAGAGACATTGTCATACTGGAACAGGTTTGGGCCTCTTAGTTCCAGTGAAGCGAAATTGTAACGCTGTGGTATACAAAGACATCTGATACAATCATGTGCTTCAAACTTTATGGCAACAGTTTGGGGAAGAATCACATATGGGTGTGATGCTCAGGTGTCCGCAAGGCGTTCACATCGTGTAGTTATACAATCCTTATCTTGTGTGATGTAATATAAATCAAACTCAACTCGTAAAAATGGTCCATCTACTCACACTCTAGTATACTATATAATACTGTATATCACTGTATATACATATTCTTTCTCTCAAGATGATTTATCCTCATTTATTTTGGGTTATCACCTTTCCTTTTTTCATAAATTACTGTATACCTGTAAATAGTTCACTGATCTGTTTATTACCTGTTTGTACATGTGTAGGTTAACACACCTGGTAAGTAAATAAATAAATAAATAAACAAATAAAACTGATTATGTAGGTCAATTTTTAATCAGGGTCAAATCAACTCATTAGCAAACATTAGCATTTTTTTCTAGTTAATTTGGGAAAGGTGTTAAAGCTTGTTTTCACAACCAGATGACACAATTCCTAAATAAATATACGGTTTACACCAGTGTCACAAATAACGTTCATATAAACATCAGAGAGCAATAAATGGGGACTGATTAATAGACATACCCTCAGTTTATTTGTTTGAGACGAGATATGGCAACTATGAAGCCTAGTATCCTAGCTAAGATTGTGTACATTAAATATACATGAGGCTAGTGTGTACATTATCAGTGGATAATTTAATTGCTATTATTATTATTATTATTATTATTATTATTATTATTGTTATTAAATGACAGTTAACTATGACAGTTGTTGCCAAATATATTGCAAGAGTACATTTT
This sequence comes from Gogo arcuatus, assembly GCA_028570945.1. NCBI lineage: Eukaryota > Metazoa > Chordata > Actinopteri > Siluriformes > Anchariidae > Gogo > Gogo arcuatus. Next base: position 8,107,020 of record JAOTRR010000001.1, read on the forward strand.
ACTAAGGAAGAAAATATATCCAGGTTGCCTGAACATTATTTTTTTCCCCAATAAGACCCTAAAATTGTCTTGTCTTAATAAATATGTAGGCTAATAAATGAAACATAGCTATGATAATAACTCCATCAACCTGTAAACATTTCCTGTTGATTCTATTTTCTGGCTACTCCATTTACGTTACATTACATTTACATCATAACCACATCTCACATACACGCTTAGCAGATTATACATTTGCAGTTTGCATAAATAAATAAAACTTCAGCATTGAAATGATTATTGTAAAAAAAAAAAGTGGATTTAAATATGAGGAATGGCAATTCAAACAAGCACAATTTCAAATTATTTTCCCTGCAGTCCTTTTTTCTTCTTCTTCATTATTATTATTATTATTATTATTATTATTATTATTATTATTATTATTATTATAACTGGTGGTGGGTGGGCTCGAGGGGTGGGTCGAGGGTGGACAAGAGTATTTGTATTTCTATGTTTTCAATTGTATTGCAATTCTATAAATTCTGTACTTTGTCCTTTTCATTTTCCTGTGAAAAACCGAATAAACAGAATGCTCAAACAAATAAAATAAAAGCAAGCAAACAAAAAATTCTCAAGAAACTGGAGGACCTGCCAACGCTTATCAGTTGCCACGAGACTCGTTTAAAAAAACAAGCTGAGCATGTCAGCCAATCACAATCGCTCCTTGAGTTACCTGAGGGTCTTTTTTTGTGATTGGTGAACAGGTAATAAGCCACGCCCCCTTACGCGCCCCCTCTCTTCCTTTCATAGCGAACTCTGTGACGTCAGCGGTGCGCTGGTTTTTTTTGAAGGCTTGTGAGAGGAAGCGGATCTGCACTGCACACATAGCGGGCTGCGCGCGCGCACGTCAGATCGACTCATCTCATCTCTGCCATTCAGGTAGGAAGCTATGCTGCCCGGTACACACACACACACACACACACACACGGGTGAAATCTAACACAAATGTGGGAGAGAATCATGGTCTTGTTACTTGGGATTAATTGCAAGTTATTTACATGCATATCCCTCTGTAGAGGAAGAGAGACGCGCGCGCGCCGTATATGAATTAGTCTTCAGCGGAAGATGTTCCAGTCATTATTTAAATTATAGCCTATGCATCAAGTCAGATCATGTTTGCAATACTTTATAGAAATGATCTTGCTTTATAACCCATTATATGGCTCTTAGAGCCCGTGCACGCTTTTATCTCTCCATTTGAAATGCATAGAGATGCAGATGAGTCCAGTACCAGTGATTAAGGATGCAGGCTGGTCCTCTTCTAAACTACCATTCAAGCAAAGAAACAGTTACAATGCAGTCAAGAAGGACAACTTATGAATGAACTAAGGGAAGTGGTTAGTCATAACAGCCTACTGGGATAAGAAAACAAAAGGCATGACTTAAGGAAATCAATATGTCTAAGTTTGACAGTAAGCTGCTGGAACTTTATGAAAAGACGATTGGAAGCAGGAATTTCCTAAAACTTTCCAGTTCCATATAAGGTCAAATAAATGCAAGCTAATGCTTCTGGAAGGAAGAGTGGTAAATATTTGGGTTCATGATTCAAGATTTGTGGAAGGGATGCTGACCACTTTCCTGTCTGTCAGTCTCTCTCTCTCTCTCTCTCTCTCTCTCTCTCTCTCTCTCTCTCTCTCTC
>JAOTRR010000001.1:8170381-8181589 GCA_028570945.1 Gogo arcuatus
GAAATCACTGCTTTCTTTTTTAATTTGCATTTTCCATACTGTCCCAACTTTTTCTAATTTGGGTTGTACAATCCTTCTGCTGCTGAAAAAGAACAGTTCAAAGAAGTAACTGAAAGCCCAATATTGCCATGACATTCATGTACATGTATGTAAACATTTGACTGTATGTGCTGCTGGAAAATCTGCAATGTCATGTTGTTGATTGTGGTAAAAAGTGTTAACCTGATGATTATTTCCTTTTTGTTCTCTCTTTTTTATTACAATCCCACTTCTGACAGGCTGTCTGGTAGTTAAATCAGGCTTTTGACTTTCCATATGGAAAATGCCTAATCAATTACACGTTGTGTTACCAACCCAATCCAATAAAAGCACATTAGTACTGAGTGTTTTATTCCTCTTACCACCTATTTTAATTGTTTTATTTATTAAAGAATGGTCCATCATACTTTTTATCCATTTATAGTTACATGTAATGTTGTGGAATGTCTGCATAACAAATTTCTGCTGGTGTGGTATAAAAGCTGTTAACTCTACACAAGACAATTAAGTAAAACTGAAAGTTTGTTTCATTTTAATGGCATACATGAAAGTTTATATGTTAAAAATACATGAAAAACAATGTAAACATTGTTTACATTTAATTATTTTTTAATAAAATTGCTGACCTTAACATAGCAAATTCTTATCAGTTCACTAAATACTGAAACATGTGGCCTTAAAATAAGCCATACTGAGTAGTGGTTCTATTTATGGAGTGCTCAGCACCCTGATTATATATTAAATGAAAAAAAAAAAGAAAAGAAAAGAAAAAAGAAACACTATACAGACTGGAAGAAATGTTGAGAGACCTTTGGAAAGAGTATAGTGCAACATTCCATGTCAAATGCACTGAGTTTTGAGAATATACAAAACTAGGTTTAACCATAAATGGTCAAATATTGTGGAATTTTGACATTCTTTTATGCAGGACTAGAAGGTATAATATCAGTCTGATGACAGCCTACTGGCAAATGGCTGTAAGTGTTTCCAAATTTGAAATATAGGTATGTAAGGGAAGCTTCGCAGGTTCAAAGGAAAGAGAAAGGCTTTCACAACTTTCCAAATGTTATACATGTCCTACATTTGAACAGAAGTGGATGGTCATTGAATTGAAACCAATTAATGGTGACTCCTCAATCCACTGATTAATATTATAGCTGATTTCCTGATACCACATGACTAGATGCTGACCTCTGACCATGATCTAATCTGTATATTTCTGACGCTGTGATTGTATTATGGTAGTTTCCTGGTTAATGGTCTGCTGTGTGAACGTGGATAAAAATGGTTAACGGTGAGTAAATATTCATTCGTTGAGGTTTAATATTACTTCTCATGACGTACTTGCCTGTTGCATATGCATATTCTCTGGATCGCTTCCTTTCTCTGTTAATCCTGAGCTGAAGCATATATACAAAGTCCATTACCTTCCATATTACAACCATTTTCATTCTAGTCTGTGGAAATTTTATGGATACACAGACCTACAGCTGTGTAGCCGGTTCGACTCCCTGGCAGTACTTAGGCAAAATTCCCCAGTTTGGAAGCAATTAGGCTAAATTCCCTAGTTTTTCAGCTTCCTAGGCAGGATCTTTCCATTAACGGGTTTTTGGACCTGGGTGGTATCTTGCTGTGGATGTAGGAGCTCTGGTTCAGGCTCATGAAGCTGCTTGAGAAGCACCGTCTGATCCTTGGTCTCCCGTTTGGCCAGCCTCAGCAAACGCTTCAGGTTCTTCACTTTGTCCCTTAGGTGGTTGTTGGCTTTCTCAAGGACCTTAACCTTCTGAGAAAGTGTTTTAACCTTCTCCTCTTCCTCAAAGAGAGCTTTCTGCACTGTGGAGCACAGGAGCTGTGAGACAGGAAGGAGAATAGATGTAAATAGGATATAAAAAAAACATAATATGTAATATAAAAAAAACAAGATGAATGAGTCAGCAAATATGAACTGCAAATGCTTACATAAGCTTAAACTAACACTGCATAGGATTATGTACGCAAAACTGGATAATTTAAAACCCAAAGACAAATGACAGACTATGATGCAACTGAGATCCATGTAAGGAATATAACACAGTGTACTTTTTTATATATATATATATAAAAAAAAAAATTCAATGACGAGGTGGTGTGATTCTGTCCAACATGAAATGGAGTTACTAGTCCCACCCTGAAAATGATTAGCTTCCTATAACAATACGTGTCAAAGTGTTTGTTTTATTCCTCTTATATCGCAGCAATTTCCCAATGCTAGCAAAATTATATTTATTAAAGAACAACACATGCTTTTTAATCCTTGTATCATCATCATCATCATCATCATCATCATTATCATTATCATCATCATCATCATCTGACATCCGGCGCGCCGGTGATTTGCAGAGATATCTTTCCCCAGGCCTGCCTGTCAGCCATAGCTGCCTTAAGGTGGTCACTCAGCAGGCCTGTGTCCCTTTCCAGTATTACCTTCAGAGTGGTACGCGGCTGGCCAACCTTGTGCTTTGCGTCAGGCTCCCAGAGCAACTCTTGTGCCGCAGGTTGGTCGTGCCGCATAACATAACCGCAAACGCAAGGCGTCATTTCCTGATGATACAGGAGAGGTGGGATAAGTTGCCATAGAGCTGATCGTTAGACCAGCGATCACACCAGGATACATTTAGGACTCTTCACAGCATACGAGTATAGGTACCATCCAGGGACTTTTCCTGAGTTTTGGTCAAGGACCAAGATTCTGAGCCATATAACAGTATGGACTCAACTGACGCTTTAAAAACCCTGATCTTAGCTTCCCTGGTCAGAGGTGCGACCCAGACTTTGTTTAGGGCATTGACAGCACCCCATGCTTTGGCTTTTCGACTTTCGATATCATGGGGCGTACTTGTCCAACTGCCCAGGTACTTAAAGTCATCGACTTTCTCTATACTCGAGTTGTCGAGAGCATGAAGGGGGTCGTTAGTTGAGGGGTTCAGGTACCTCACTTTGGTTTTCTTTGCATTCAGCTGGAGGCCAACAGCCTGAGAAGCCAATCCTTGTATAATTACATATAGTGTTGTGGAACATCAGCAAAACCAGTCATGTCATGTTACAGAGAAACTACAAAGTGCAAATTATTCTGTCCTGAAGACTTTCCCATTGTTTGTTGGAAACATTACAGTGTTAACTCTGACTGTTAAGTGTTACACAGGAGACTCCTTTCAAAATGCTAAAGAAATGTCTCGTCACAGAACGTCTCGTCCTTTCAGCCAAACTACTGCTTGAGCTGTCCTGAAAATGAATCAACACCTTCCGACCAAACAGAATAGAAAATTTAACAGTGCTGTGGTAATAACTCAACAACATCTGCTCTTTATTTCTTCCTCTCTTTCTTAGCTAATCAGTTCAAACAGGATTTAGTGCACGTTCGGTGGGTAGTATTCAGGATAAGACTTTGACTGCTCATTCTTGCTGGCCAATATTCATGCATATTAACCTTAAACTGAATTTCTATTATGTGGTTAACCAATTTTATGAGAAATTCTTTTGCCTGTGAGGTGCAATTAATGAACTGCTTTTAATAAACAGCATTATTTTTTATGTTCTATTCAATTATTTGCAATCCACATCCCCAGGAGGCTTCATTCCATGATGTATCTAAAAGAAATTTAATCTGGAATTATGTCTCAATTTGTATTGCATTGTTTGCCTTTCTAGGCATCAAGATAATTTGAAACAAGGACCTTAAGCGCTTTAGTTCATAAAAGTTATTCATTTAATGAATAACTCCTGACAGTATTCCTATGTTTTACTAAACCAGCATGGGAATTGTGGTATTGTGGGAAATCTTGATGAAGAGAGCAGGTTTTCTTCATTTATATGTATCTGTCTCTAATTATGAACAGTCTTTGAGTGAGTGAGTGAGTGCAAGCCACTGCTGGTTTTGATAACTGATTTGACCACAACTATGGCAGCTTCGCCTAATCGTCTGCTGCTCCGGAATGTTCCATACTTCAGGGAAAGCACTGCATCTACACACATTTTTCCAACCTTCTCACAGCCTAATCTGAATGCATCAAAATATATTTGTTTTAACTGGCATATGTTCAAGAACAAGAATGTAAGAAGTAGAGGATTGAAATTCTGATTTTTCGCTAAGTATGGTCATACAATAACGATAATCATTTCCAGCAGTAATAGTGTTACTTCCTTGTGTGTTTCCAAGCAGCTCAATTAGCATAAAAATACAAGCAGATATTCTGTAAAAACAGATGAGAAATCTGTTAAGAAGTTGCCCAACACTGTTTAGTTGAAATCACGGCATGTATATAAATATTCATTAAAAAAAAAAAGTAGATTAGATCACTGTAACTGATCAGCAGATCACATTGGTGTCGCAAATCAGAGTATGTCGACTACATTAGTAGAACAGATCACTGTGTTAGATCAGATCATTGGTTGAATCACTATATCAGATTAGTAGATAACATCACTGTTATAGATCAGATTGTGCAGATTACCTGAGTAGATCACATTAACACAGTAGATCATAATGTGTAGATAGCATTACTATCTATACTATATAAATATTACTGTAGTAGAACAGAATGTGCAGACCACATTCATAGATCACATCACATTATTTGATCTCAAATCACTGTCCTAGATCAAAATATGTAAATCATGTTAGTAGATCACGTCGCTATGGTAGATCAGATTACATACTACTAGTTCGCATTAGTAGATCACATTAGTAGATCACATCACTATAATAGATCAGAACATATAGAAAGCATTATTATATAAATACTACTGTAGTAGATCAGAAAAATTGTAGATCACAGAACTGTGATAGCTCAGACTGTGTAAGTCCCACCACTGTGGTAGATCAAAATGTGTAGATCACATCACTGGCCTAGATCAGATGAATCACATTACTGTGATAGATCACATGATTTGATCTCCCATCACTGTGTGAGGTCAAAATACGTAAATCATATTAGCAGATCACATAACTGTGGTAAGAAGATGATATTAGTGGATCACATTCACATAGTAGACAAGGATGAGTACATAACATTTGCAGATCACATCACTGTAGTAGATCGGGATGTGCAGATCACATTTATAGATCACATTATTTGATTTCAGATCACAGTGGTAGATCAAAATATGTAAATCACATCACTGTGGTAGGTCAAGATACATCGAACATATTAGTAGATCACAACTATGTGGTCAGAATGTGTAGATCACATAAGTAAATAATAAATGCTGTTCAAAATAATAGTCAACTTACAAGGTTTTATGATGACAGTGATATGTAGATGCAGCAGTTTACCATCAATTTTGCAACCTGTTATATGCAACTGTTTAATATATATCGGAAATCTAGCTCAATTTTTTTTTAGAGTTATCTGAACTTTAATTTTAAACTCCATGATGTAATGGTCATTCCTATATTCCGAGATTTCCTACATAGCTCTTTCTGTATTGCTACCATCTGGGTTTCTGTGTAGCTATGATGTGAATCTGGAATAGTATCATATAAATATGTGACTTGGATAAATGTAAACCATACGTAGGTGGATGAAGGATTGGAGTGTGCTTTCAGCATTGTGGGTAATGTGTGGTATGACCAGACTACACAACAACACTACAATAATAAAAGTATAGAAGATGATAGACAACGCAACTGCATAGGCAGACATCTGTATATCTATGAAGCAGTATCTAATAAGCTTTCTTTCCATATAGACTATATGGACACTGTCCACTGCATTCAAAACAAGGCTTTTTTGTACCAACACAACTGGATAATTGTCCGTGCCACACGCTGCTGCTGTGCACTCAATCTGTTCAGTGACCTTCAGACCTTCATGACAACCTGTCTCACAGGTATGCAAACATTTCAGAGGAATTATTTTGAAACAGGAAGCCATTTCCACTGGCGATGGACATTTCTCTATGAAAAACAAGTAGCACATATTTTCAGAATTGTCATTATCAGTATCAACTGAAGCAACTTTGACTTGATGAAACTTTAAACAAGGAACAAGATACTGTATGTATGTAGCCTTCTGCAAAACTTGGCTCTGACTTCAACAAAAATATGAATGCAATCACATATGAAAGCAAATGATGTCTGCTTTTCTCAGTCCTTCCATATGATCGCTGATACAAACCGAGACCGACTCATTAACGTAACCTAATCCGGTCTCATTGCTTTGCCATGAGAGAAAGCTTTCACAAAAGTTCAGGACCTGATTGAAACCAGCCCCCAAGTAAAAAAATCCCGAGGTAATTGGAAGGAACAGTATGATTTATTAATTTCTGTAGAAAAAAAATAGCACAGCACATGAGAGCATATAGAGTCACAGCAAGAGTGAAATAATGTAAGTGTCTTTAATATAAGGTTTGAATATATAAGAATCACATACATCTAAGAGAATAAAACACTAAGGATGGCAGACTCCGACGGACTGATCATTACTTCCAAGGCTCCAAAGACCAAGACCCAGACATAAACTGTAATCTGTTTTTTCAAAGCTTTGTGCACTGGCCAAGTTGAATATGAAGCTATTTTGAGTCTAGGAGGATCAACAACTACAACCACTATATGATATCTCTCTGTAAGCAAAAGCCACAGGCATGAACATCAGACAAATTCAGAGACTTGAGTTCCACCCTGTCCTGGTTTTCTTAGCCATCCACAACCCACAGCCTCTCATTCCTTATCCTGAATAGAAACATGCTCATGATAGGATGCTCACACAAGCGCAGGCGCAAGCTTGCGCTCACAGGCTCACAGGTATTGAAGAGAGGAAATGGTATTGGCACTGTTTTGTTAGAATAGACTGCACATCTTATCTGGAATCTGATCAGCAAAGTGTTTTCGAGATTAAGCCTTTCCATGTGTTTAATGAGATGTAGAAAATAAAATGTAAAAATGTATTGGCGGTATTGTAAATAATCCATGTAACCAGGCATGTTGAAATAAATTAACTAGACCATCGGAACGAGAAATTACAGCCAAATTTAAAGAAGTCCACATCGGGGTCTGCAAAAATTATTGCGGCATTGAAACATGAGCCTTGTCGTCGTCTCTTCAGTCCACTGACCTCTGTTCATGCTAGAAACAATGGGGAAGTAATTGTTCATTACTCATTTACCCAGTTCTGTTATTAAAGTCTTTTTCTTAGGTCATTTAAACTTTTTTATAACTTGTCCAGAGTGTGTAAGTGCTCTTCTTCTCTGATTTGATGATGACGTGATGGCACAGGAATCTGCTCAAGAATCCAGTATCTGATTACAAACTGAATTAATTAGCAATATGTCCATTTCAGTGTGGCATGAAAATTATCCAAAAACATAATCAAATCATTAGAAAATCACACTTAGCTATCGAGGTCTGAGACACCAGGCTCTTACATACATAAGAGCGAGACCACTGAGTATTTTGACCTCAGTGTGGGATGAGATAGAAGGCAATTACAGCTTTAAATTATACAGACTCAATTTTCATAAATGGCATGAGATCATCTTAACGATTAGAGAGACTAGATTACAGAGATAGTGTGTTTAAGGTAAACGTGCATGTGGGTTTTATTATAGCTTTTCAGCTCCAGTGCTTTTCATACTCGTAATTGCGGGGTTGATTGTTTGACAAGGGCTTACCCGGCTGTCCTCCTGTGCCTCCCACTCGGGGGTGTATGTGTGGACCTGCGTCCCGGCTGTGCAGTTGGAGAACTGGAAGAGGCTGGCGAACATGCGGTGGTTTTCCGGCGTGTCAGGGAAGATGGGGTCCTGGAAATTCACTCCATGAGGGATGATGTTGTAGTTTTCATCCATCCTTTAAGTGAGTGAAAAAAAAGCAATAGCTTAGACATGGGTGTTAGATCAGAATGGCGGAAATCAACTATAATACCTAAACACGGTGTGTGTTGTTTGTTGTCTCCACGGCAATTGATTTTTTGACTGTCTCATAATGTAGCTCATAAGGTAACTTAATGTATTTCCATTAAACATGTGTTAATGGACATGTGTAAAAGGTATCTACCAGAGTGTAGCACACTTTATGAAGAAGAAAAAAATCCAAGGCGTTATTACTATGATGTCATAACATGTCCAAGCCAATCAGATTATAGCAAAACACACACACAGTTCCTTCTTACTTTTTTGGATGTCTATTGAGCTAGCTGTGTATAAATTTTGATTTAGTCCCACTCTGTCTTTTTTTTTTTTTTTTTACAGAAACACTTTCACACACACACCCAAGTAGACTTTCTCATCATCAGGAAAATGAGGAAAGTCTGTTATCAAAGTTTTTAAAGTGGCTGGATAAATATTAATTCCAAAACCATGGTTACATTGGCACAAGATAGAAAAAATGAGAAGCTCTTTTTACTTTTCCCTCGATTAAGGTCTGACTCTTTGTATTCTTCCTGTGTGTTTTGGCAGGCGGCCATGAGCAGACACAGGAAAAATCGTCCTGCATGTGTGTGTCTGTGTGTGTATGCTCTTTCTGATGACAAGGATGACAGTGCAATCATTAAGAAATGAACTAAAAAAAAATTAACATATGGTTTTCCTATTCAGGTCATTTGCTAATATTGGAGAACCACAGGCATATTAGTCTGAGTTATGATAGAGAATAAGGAATTAATGGAGCTCTGTATAAATATATGTGACTATATGTGTGTACTTGCTAGAAATGTTAGTTTTGCAGCCTCAAAGCCAGCAGTTCATGTATCCGGATCCTGTTTGAGCTCTGGAGGAGCATTAAAAGCTCTAGGGTTATAGCGTAATGTTTTTAAAGTCACAAATCCATAGTTTGGTGGGCAGAAGCTCAGAGTGAATCCCAAACGAATCCGTGTTTACATACAGAGGTTGGTCTTCAGCCGACTGAACTTGAGTCTTACAGGCTTCTTGGGAGTTCAATCCTAAATTCATAAATTTGTTAATTATTTAAGGAACAAAACACTTGACAGCATACTGTCATAGGAAAATATTGAATGAGGTGGACATTATTTGTTATGTTTCCTGTTATACCAGAGCTATTTGCCAACAATTGTTATTTATTAATAATTAAAGAATGACACATCGTACCTTTTATGCTTTTATATTTACATTTAATGTTGTGGAATGTCCACAAAACAAGTTCACTTACGTTATGGCACGAATAAACCTTTATTCTCTCAACAGCCTCTCTCAAAGTTTTTTCTTGCTCTTAACAAACAAACAAATAACAATCAAACAAATATTAACTTTAACGTTAACAAGAAACCACAAACCGTAAACTCCTTCAAACCAGAAGACTCTCCCACGGTGGAAAACTTAAACAGCTTTACGTCTGACTGTTACAAAGTGCTAACACTGGAGACTCCTTTCAAAAATTCTATATATACGCTGTACGTCTCCTTACAAAATCAACAATTATGCACATTAATATGAACCATGCAGCTGGAACTACTGTCAGAACTTCTGACCAATCAGAATCAAGCATTTTCTTCCATCCAAAAGTAACTGTTAAGCTTCATAAAACATGGCTATGATGTGTGAAAAGTCAAGCTGATGCCCAGGTTTAAAACTTGCTCCCACTCTTAACACACAAATACTGTATGTGTAAGAGCATGTGCCATTGATTTACTCTGAATAAAGACATGTGGAAAGGGCTGTAAGAATTCTCACGTGCTTCACTTAAAGATGCAGTATGTAGGATTTAGTGGCATCTAGTGGCGAGGTTGCAAATTGCAACCAATTGAATACCCCTCCCTCGCCCCTCTGTAAAACTCTACGTCATAACTTCCACGTAAGATCGCGAACATTATTGTTATTTTTCTGCATTGTGGTAGCGTTTTATTGATAACGTTAGCAGGATACATATTACCTTTTCTCCGTGTGCAGAATCAAAGACAGGATAAACCACCCGGTAACATTACAGAGGTTAGAAGGAGAGGGAGAGGAAGAGGGATGTATGATCCTCCATTTCTCAAAATTTGGGTTTGGAAATTTGTTAGCCAGCACCAGCAACCACCAGTTCCTTTTCTTTCTTCTTTTTCATCTTCCAGCCAGTTCTGGATTCAAGCTGCCACTTCAACACAAAAACGTGAAAGGTGCTCTGTGGAGCCAGTGTTTGGTTTATCCTCTCTGTGCTACTGTAGAAACATCGCGGCATAACATGGCGGGCTCCGTGGAAGACAACCTGCTCCTTATGTAGATATGAAGGGCCTGTTCTCAGATTACGAAAACACAATGATTCATGGTTACAGGTGACTATACACTAATGAAAACATAATTAGGAATACTATATTCCATTTCTGCTAATAGATCCCCCTACATAGTGCACTACATAGTGCACATTTAAAAAAAAAAAAAAGGTAGAGGACATCGTGAGCCAAATAGTCATGACAGACAACAGTTGTAAAGCTCAAGTACAAATACATTTGTGTGAAGAGAAATGAGAAAGATAGAGGGTGCTGAAAGAGAATGACTAAATTCGAAAGACTAAAAGCTAAATTCTTCAATTTGTGATGCTCAGTGTGTCTTTGTGAAATGGTAAGTATTCAGTAAACATTTGCTTATTAGAAAAGAAACTTGGGTTGCTAAAGGGGTTTGGATGCATTTAGTGTTTGGATAAAACGACATTGGACTAGATTTTTGGTCTGCAGCTTGGTGTATTCAGCATCTGCATTACATATGCTGCAAAGGATGATGACAAAATGTGTTGCGTGACAAATAATATTCCACCCTTCTTTTTCCTTGCCAAAAACTACTAGAGTTTCACAAACCTAATTCCATTAATGTTAGTTTGAAAACTGTCTTGTCAGGTATATGATCGTAAAGAGGGTCTTTATGGCTTCCAAAGAGATTTCACCAGACGTTAACATGCCATGGCCTGAAACTCCCTTGAAACTTTCAATCATCACTCCGAATGACCTTTCACCCTGTTATATTAAAAACTCTGCACTCTTTCCTGGAAGGTCCTGCCAGGTTAAACATTGTTTAGTTGAGCATCCATGCTGATTCAATTAACATTTCCACGCTGTGCCTCTCTGGCTTCTTGATTTTTTGATGGTTTGACTTGTGAGATTTGTCCTGTCAAACTCAATCCAGCTGGAAGCTTAGGTCAGGGTTTGGCTTTTTAGTTCACACACACACACACACACACACACACACACACACACACACACACACACA